>QEPC01003849.1:3647608-3691728 GCA_003113815.1 Sphenodon punctatus | reverse complement strand
GGGGTGCTAGGGGATGCTAGGGATTGCAACTAGAAAGGCCCTGGCTGGCACGTGCAAATCCTGCCCTCCTTGGGGTGCTAGGGATGGTGATGGGAGATGTGACCCTGACTGGAGTAAAGACCCTGCCCTTATTTGGGGGTGCGTAGGGAATGGGATGTCAACTGGAGAGTGGAGACCCTTGCTAGCCTGGCACATGTTTGGGTGGGGGTGCTGCTCATGCCAGAGCCCCACACACTACAGTACCCTTTCTCTCTGTGGCAGACCACCGCTGCCACTTGCTGATGCCCACTGTTTGTGCCTGACTGATGCCCACCACCCACCCGCACGCCAATGAGCTCGTTCTAACGGATAGAGACTTTATTGTCCTCAAAGTAAAAAAAAAGTTTACAAACTTGGCAGCACCTCCTGAGCTCGCCGCTTGCTCCTCAGCCGAGGAGCCGGGCACCACCACCAGAGGTGTAGTAGGGGCAGCGACCTCTAGTTCCTCCTCCTTGACTGGCAAGTTGCCCCCCAGCTGGGGAAGAAACACTGCAGCTTTCTTCATTATTATTTTTTTAATCACACACACCCAAAAACAAACACACAGTCAGTCACCCACAACACACACCAACACTCACCAACCACAACAACAACAGCACACCCAAGCACAACCAAAACACACAAACCGAACAGCTACCCAGCCACACACACACTCAGTCGCCACACAGCTCCGCACACACTTGAATTTCCTGTTTCCGCCACAATCATGTTCTCGCGATATTTTTTCCGAACGGCCGAACCTGAACCGAACGGCCGATCCTGGCCAATGATTCGAACAGCGAACCGAGCGCAGCTGAACCGAACGGCCGAACCCGAACCGCGATCTGTTCGCCCATCCCTAATGATGGGGACCATCACTCCCCCGGCTATTTAAAATTTTAGTTTTACCCTGGCTAGTTGTATTTTAGTTAAAATACATAACTCAAATACAATTAAAACAACATAAAATCCCTAGATTAAAAAAACCCATAACCAAACCCTCCCTAATCCACCCCACCCACCCCATCTCCCTCGGTAAAGGCCCAGCGGAACAGCCAGGTGTTACACGGTCTATGTAAAGAGGGGAGGTTAGTGGTCAAGCCGACCTCCAACGGGAGGGAGTTCCCCTGGCAGGAGGGAGTTCCCCCATCACCCCCCGGCTTTCCCCATAACCATCACCTCCATCTTGTCAGGATTTAACTTCAGGTGGCTCACCCTCATCCAACCCCCCACAGCTGACAGACACTGGGTAAGCACCGAGACTGCCAGACCTGGGTCAGATGAAAATAAGAGATATAGCTGGGTGTCATCAGCATATTTATGACACCTTACACCAAACTCACTGACAACCTCCTCTAAAGGCTGTATATACACATTGAACAAGAGAGGGGACAAGATGGAACCCTGCGGGACCCCATATGGGAGGCCCCGGGGAGAAGATGAAAAATCAGCCAGCACCACATGTTGAGTTCTCCCAGCCAGGAAAAAGCGGAACCATTCAAGAACAGTCCAGCTAATCCCTTCCCGGTCCCTCAGCCGAGTCACAACAGCTCATGATCAACAGTATCAAATGCAGCCGAGAGATCTAACAGAATTAACAGGGTCGAATGACCCTGGTCCAACTCACAGGAGAGGTCATCGACCAAGGCCACAAGCGAAGTCTCTGTGCCATAACCCAGATGAAAGTCAGACTGTGAGGGATCAAGAAAATTGATCTGGTCCAGAAGCCCCTGAAGCTGTCGAGCACCGTTCATTCAATAACCTTCCCAGTAAAAAGGGAAGGTTAAAGACTGGCCGATAGCTGGCCAGGACGCCAACGTCTGATGGTTTTTTGAGCAAGGGCCGCACCACAGCCTCCTTGAGACAGTCCGGCACCCTGCCCTCCCCAAGGGAGGTGTTGACTATCCTGGCCAGCAACAGTCATAGTGTCTCCCGGCTAGCCTTAACCAGTCAGGACGGGCATGGATCTAATTCACAATAAGTGGCTCGGACAGTCCCAAGAGCATGCCCCCGTATCCGAGGGCAACACATCCTGAAATTCATCCCACAAAACAGGACAAGACTGCCTACGGCTCACCTACTGCTAAAAATGTTGTGTCAAAACTGTGGTGAATTGGAGTGATTTTATCTCCAAAAAAGGCCATAAACAAATCACAGTGGGCATTTGAGGACTCTAAATCCAGGCAGAGGGATGCCAGACTGACCAGCCCCCTCACCACCCAGAAAAGCTCTGCTGGGTGGGACTTAGCGAATGCAATGAAGGCAGCAAAGAAAACCTTCTTTGCTGTCCGCATCGCATGACATAGGTACGTAGCCAGACTCTATGTCGCAATTGGTCAACTTCAGTACATGAGTGACACCACCGTCACTCTGACCACCGCCCTTCCCACTTCATCCACCACAGCTCCTCTGTATACCAAGGGGAACTGCGTTGTCGGCGATTTGGGAGCGGATGCCTGGGGGCCTCACGGTTGATGGCCTCCAGCAACATGGAATTCCACATGGTCACGAGGTCATCAAGTGAGCAGCCATCAAAATCAGAGGAAACATCCCCTAGAGCAGTCTGGAACCTCCTTGATTCCATAAGCCTTCAGGCGCAAACCAACCTAACTGGTTTGCACTCTCCTGGGGACTGATGTGTGATGTGTGTTCTTAGCTTTGACCCTGCTTGGCCTCTTACAATAATCCTTTGCTCTTCCTGGAGCTGTCAATATGTCTTGGTCACTCTCTGGACCCACAATCTTACTTGGCTGTCTCAGGGATCACTGGTAAATTTGGCCCTGTCTCTGGCCCTTTCTGCAATAGTAGTCAAATCTGATTCTTCTTTGGATCCACAATCACATTTGGCCCACTTTCAGGACTCATAACAATTTTTGGTTCTTGCTGCGGCAAAGAACAATTATTGGCCCACTCACGGGGAAAACAACACAAGGCATCCCCTTACTAGGGCAATTTGCCTTGGGCCTCCTTGCATCCCTCAATAGCCTGCTCGTACCAACAGGATTGAGGCATCTCCCCCCAAAAAGGCAGGTCTCCAGATTAAAAAGTATAAACAAAATATCGATTTCCTTAGCATTCAGGAAAAGTCTCTGTATTCTCCAGTCTTCCTGAGTAACAAAGTCCTGTATCAGACCTGAGTCCTCTTTATCTTTATTCAAAGTCCAACTGAAAACATACCTCTTACTTGGGTATAGATCCCACCCGCGTTTTCCCATGTTGTTTGTCTTGGTGGTAAAGTTTTCCTCTGGTCCAAGGGGCTGGAGGATTACTCTCTCCCAGGCTTGTAGAAAAGCTTCTCGGTTGATTTGACTTGGTGGCCAAACTCAGCTCCTTTCACCATCAGCTTTTTCTTGCAACTGCAGCTCCACCCATTCAACTGCTAGCTCTTGGCTTTCTTATGCTCCTCCTTCTCTTCTGATTGGCTCTCCTAGATCAGGAGGGAAAACTGCAGCCACGCCCTATATCACTAGTAATTACTAATTGGTAGGCTTCCTAGCTAATGAGGCAGCTGTGGGCTCACCACAGTGCTGTTTGCAGGCTTTCTGATGGCGCTGCTTGCATACTTGCTGACAGTTTGGCCTGGGATTTCCGGCCAATATGCTATGGGCTTTGGCAAACTTCCAGGGAAAGGGAGTTCTATTGAGAATGCCTATCTCTGCACTACCTTGCTGTGTGGACGTGGTGCAGTGATGGAATTCATCCAGTCCTTTTTTGAAACCAGTTGTGGTCTTGGCCATCACACATCCTCTGGAGAAATGTTCCCAACTCCAATTTGACCAATTGTGCATCTCTTTGAAGGGGCCAGGGTTGGCAATGTTGGGCAGGATGCTGGGCTGAATAAACCATTGGTTTGGCCTAGTATGGGAACTTCCTATGTTCTTTTGGAAGTTGCAAGAGGACGTTCCTGACTGACCTTCCGGATCGTGATGGAGCATTGCAACATGTCACATGAGCCTCTTCACACCACTGCTTTCTAATATGGTCCCCACCATCAAACAAATTTCGCTGGATTATCTAGGTGTCCCTGGATAACATGAGGCAATCAGGGCATCACTTAGAGAGGATGGATTTACACCCCAGAGACTACAGAACATCTCTGCTCAATGGGACACAGTGGGTGAGAAGTTCATGCAGGAAGAATATGAGGTGGAGGAGCCATTTGAAATAGTTCAAACAATGGCTGAACAGTCACATGGGATAGAAAAGACTTCAAAGGCAGCAACCCCATGGAGATGAGAGTGGCTCACACACTTCAGAAGCCAAGGCTGCTCCAACTCTTACACATCCCAAGAAAATCATAGAATCTTAGACCGCTTTTAGATGAGGCACTTAAAAGCGCCACCAAAAGATACGTGGGGAGAGAAACCTGCGCATGCGGGGGCGGGGGGGGCGGGTTTAGACATTCCCCTGCGCTACCGGAAGTGACGTTGCTCCCATTCTAAGCAGCGGCTGCCGAGAACAAGTGTAGGTTTGAAGATGTGGTGTTGTTAAATCCACAGGTGGCATCTTCAAGCCTGCGCTTGTTCTCAGTAGCCGCTGCTTAGAATGAGAGCAGCATCACTTCTGGTAGCACGGGGAAACGTCTAACCCCCCCCCTCCACAAGTTTCTCTCCCTGTGTATGTTTTGGAGGTGCTTTTAGGTGCCTCGTCTAAAAGTGGTCTTAGAGTTGGAAGGCACATCAGAGGGCATCTAGTCCTACCCCCTGCTCAATGCAGGAAATCCGCAGCTACAGCATCCCGGACAGATGGCCGTACAGTCTCTATTTGAAAACTGCCAGTGAAGGAGAGCCCACCACTGCCCAAGGCACTCTGTTCCCTTGGCACAAAGAAAAATGGCCACCGGATCGTTCTGCGCATGTACACCCCGTTAAATGCCTGCAAACAGCGCTGTTTTAAGGGCAGCCGTTCTGTGTGTGCACGGCGGCCTTTTTTCACTTGTGCCAACTGGCAGCCTTTTCCAAAATGGCAGCGATGCTGTTGCTGCTATTTCTCAAAAGGGCGCGCATGCGCAGAATTGTCCAGCAGTCATTTTGCGCATGTGGAATGATTTTAAAATTATTTTTTATTTCTGAATTGATTGAAATACGGATCCGTAATACAAATCCACAGTTCAGTCTGGAAAATTAGGGAAACAAAATGAAAATTAAAATGAAATGAATTTGCCTCTGAAAGATCACCCCTACACCGGACACTAAACTAAATGAACCGCTGGTCTGATCCAGTTTAGCAGCTCTTATGAGACTTACTGTGTCTACTGGGTCTACTGTGCCTAGGCCTCCGCTTAGGGTATCCTACCACCAGACCAGGAACCCACCTGGGCATTCTTCTGCTGGCATTCTGCTTCAGGCATCCTGGCCAGGGATGCTAGCTGAATTAACTTTGGTTTGGTAGGGACAGGGGGCATAGTGACATCAGAAAGAGGTAGGAGGGTTCCTTCACCACACCCTGTTCGGGTGTGTCCCGGCTCCTCTCACCAGAGCATCACAGTATACAACAAATTGGCATCAGTTGATCAAAAGAGCTGGCAATGCATTGGCCACCCCTGCTCTAAAGAATGCTTGGGCAACTCATGTTGAGTCATTGAAGCGCTGAAAGTACCCCAAATTGCTTCCTTTATGCAGCCTCCTGATCCACCAGAGGAAATACAACTGGAATAAAACAGACCTTATTGTGCAGCTAAGTAACCCGTTTCCTAGCAATTCAGCAAACCTCCCAACTTTCTGTACCAGTGTCTCTTTAAAGAGGCTGAACTTTGCTTCTTTTTTCAATCGGTGAAATCACATTAGATAATTAAAAGGCTCTTTGCTCCCTCTCAGGAGCAGGAAAATGCTTTCCGAAGAGGAGGCGAGCGATGCTATCCACACACTGTGTATTGTACATTCACAGTTAGTAAGGCAGCAAAGAGAAAGGCGCTTAATGTGGCATATTGCAGTTTAATTTGAATTTTAATGGCTCATAACTCCACAGATAGGTATTTTTGTCTGCATTCCAATGAATTTATTCAGTGTTATGTATTGGGAGTTAGAGAAAAAAACCCTGGATTTTCACACAAAGAAGGCTTGATAATTATTGGCCAAATTCTTGCCTTGGTTACACTGCCAGAAATCCAGAATAATTCCGGAGTTACTCTGGGTTTTACACCTATGTGAACAAGATAAGGACAAGGCCCTCGGGTTTTAAACATAATATTCCTGCCTCCAAATTCAATTTTCTTTGAGCATCATGAAGAGATTTTCAATAAACATATGAACCATTTTCTATCCCACTCTTTTCAGGTGGGCTCTCCAACAAGTGCAAAGAACACTTGAAATAAATCACTCCAGAAAGTAAATAGAAGAATAAACATGAATTCAGAGAAAGTACAACCTCCAGACCTTAAACCAATGGCGGGAAACATTCTACACCCATGGGCCATGTCCAGCCTGGGGCTAGTTTTCAGTGGGTCCTTTTCCAATTCCTGCATCTGACCAAGTCCCTGCCCTCAAGCATGGAAGGACTGAGTCCAGGAGAAGGGGCAGAGGTCAGGGCATGCACACAAGAAGTGATAGTAGCACATGGTGGGGGCCTGCTATGGTGCACCTGGGCTAGAGACTCGTCGTCATGTCTATTTCTGGGCTGCAAGATGTGGGCCTGCTGCTGCTCTGGCCTGGGTAGCTGGCTGTCCTGACTTTGGTTCCCCAGAAGATCCTGAAACCACAGCATAGGCCAAGGGCTGCTCTGGCTTTTAGCAGCCACCCTGTTACAGGGCAGCCCTGGCGGGGTCAAGTTGGGGCACAGAATAAACTTGCGGACCAACACAGGCTATAGTTTGTTTGCAGTCCCATCCCCTACTGGAAATCAGGGACTTCTGTGGCTGCCCATCATGGCGGGGGGCTGGTGAAACGTGGAGGGTGGGGATGCCCACCCAAACTTTTTTCTCTTCCCCCACCAGAGGTGGGGCAGGGGAGGGCTTGCCATCCAGCTTGGTCAGGTGAATGTTTATTCTGTACCCCCAACCTGATCCCGCCAGGGCTTCCTTGTAACAGGGTGGCTGGTAAAAGCCAAAGCAGCCCTCATAAACAGAGTTAAACGTGCAAGAAAGCCGCAACTTAGGCAGCTAGCTAGAGGCTGCAACTGTTAGTGAGAGCAGCCGACTTTGTAAATCTGTAACGAGCTAATTGATTGACAGACTATTAGCTTGCAGCTGTAGCGGGCTGAGGAGAAGCCTGCAATTAACTCTAGCCAATCCCTGGAGAGAGGAAGGGGAAGTGAGAAGCAAGCTGATAACTGGCAGCACAACAGTTGAGAAGAGGAGCTTGAGGAGAAAGGCTGCTAAGAGGGCCGCCAAGCCCAGCAGTGCTACTGAAAGCCTCCAAGGGAACAAACCTCCAGCTCCTGGAACAACTCTGGATAAGCCAGTCTCTACACTAATCTATGCAGACACCGTGGGAGAACCTGGTGGGATCTTACTTAATCAAAGTGGCTCACAGAGGAGCCTGGGACTTTTTTTGTTAAGCCTTGCGAGAAGAGACAAAGAACTTTATAAAGGAGCTGAGAAATGTCCAGAGTTATGGGACCAGCCCCAGACACTTTAAATTGCCTCTGAACAAAGAAGGGACTGTTTATATCCAACTTGTGAGAACTTTATATTATTAATGCTTTATGTTTTGGAGACCCGCTTAATGGGAGAAGCCCCACACTGGGTGGAATGGGCCCAGCTATAATGGGAGAAAGTGAAAGCTGGGAGGGTGTTAAAGTCCTAGTCTGGGGTACTAGACCCCAAAGTGAGTAAATTGCTATTTGAGAGTTTTGGCTGACAGCCCCATCAAGGGCAAAAAGGCAGCATTGCTGTTACCCCACAGCATTGCTGTTACCCCACTGATCATCGTGGGCCCTGAGAAGGCTAGAAACTGGACTATTTGGGTGGGCATGGTCATGAGCTAATTCCCTAACTGGCTCCTCCAGGGCTGGAGAGCTGACCCGTCCACATGTCCCACCCACCAGAGCACGTAGCAGGCAACCATCTGCACGTTTATTTATACCCAAAGAGAGGGGGTAGATCAATGGCATAGATCCATCATCTAGGTCCTCTCCTTCCTTCACTCATCTTGAACACAATTCTAAAACACCCCCACCCCCAACTTCTATCTGGTCCACAAAGTTTGTAGTTGTATTCAAAGTGGCCTCAATCTGGTCCTTGTTCCAACGGAGATCCAGATTGGCAGCTCTTCCCTTTGTGCAGCACTATATTGCGTATGTGCAGTCATAAAACCCATCTTTTTAATATTTATTTTAATTATTTGTTTGTTCAGATTTATACCCCGCCCTTCCTATTAAGGCCCGCAGTGGCTTACAACATATAAAAATATCTGCAACTTCCCCTCCAACCCTGCCCAATGCTATCCCTTCCTGCCAAACACAAAGACCTCACATTGCTTCCAAAAGATGAGCGGGCTCCTGCTTAGACAAATCTCCAAGGGGAGGGAATTCTATAATCGTGCGGTATCTGCAAGAGGGCGCTCCCAGATGACATATGCAAGAAAGTAATTTGTTCAACATGCACGTGGGATATGGTGCCGCAGAGAAAAGATGCCCCCACCCTTAGGAGGGGGCAGTTTGGCGCATGCTCATGCGGGTCTGCCTAAGGGCTGATATGCCCTGGCCAGGCGGGCCAGTCCACGTGGGAGGTGGATGGCCCAGAGGTGGAGTTGACTGGTGCAGACAGCACTGAAAAAGCAGCATGCAGGGCCAGCAGCTCCTCTTATGAGTGGAATGCCACAGCAGCACAGAAGAAGCAGCACACAGGGCCAGCAGCTCCTTGTGAGCAGAACTCTGCAGCAGCACAGGAAAAGCAGTGTGCAGGGCCGGCAGCTCCTCTTGTGAGCGGAACTCTGCAGCAGCACAGGAAAAGCAGCGCACAGGGCCGGCAACTCCTCTTGTGAGCGGAACTCTGCAGCAGCACAGGAAAAGCAGTGTGCAGGGCCGGCAGCTCCTCTTGTGAGCGGCACTCTGCAGCAGCACAGGAAAAGCAGTGTGCAGGGCCGGCAGCTCCTCTTGTGAGCGGCACTCCGCAGCAGCACAGGAAAAGCAGCGCACAGGGCTGGAAGCTCCTTTTGTGAGCGGCACTCTGCAGCAGCACTGGAAAAGCAGTGTGCAGAGCTAGCAGCTCCTCTTGTGAGTGGAACTCTGCAGCAGCACAGAAAAAGCTAGCAGCTCCTCTTGTGTGTGGAACTCTACAGCAGCACAGGAAAAGCGGCGCACAGGGCTGGAAGCTCCTCTTGTGAGTGGCACTCTGCAGCAGCACAGAAAAAGCGACGCACAAGGCCGAAAGCTCCTCTTGTGAGTGGAAGTCCGCAGCAGCACGGGAGGTAGGGACCTCCCCTACTACATGATGTAGGGGTGGGGGAGGGTATTAGGGCAGCAGGGTGGCTGCTGGGCCATAGGCTCTTGCAGCTGGACTGGTGCCACCCTGCCCTGCCCAAAGGGGTGGGAGCTTGCTAAGGTGTATCATCGGGGGTGGGGGGTATTAAGTGGTCTAGTCTGAACCCCCAACCTCACTATTCAGTTCAGATTCCCTTGCTATTGGTCCCAGGTATGTGCGGCGTCTTGTGTCACTGTTTATGTCACCGTGGCATCTTGTGTCTAATCTTTATTCACCTCTCCCAGGTAACCTCTGCTGTTGAGTTTCAGAGGCACACAATCAATATGAGCTCAATGTCTCTCTCTTTATGCGCATTGTGTGGTGGTGTGGGCCATTGGAATAAATGGTATTGACCACATCCCCATTACACTCTGTCCACCAGTCCATTTCTACCAGGACAACGACAGACAGGAGTGCGTACCGAGCAGAGAAATCTGCCACCTAGTTGTGTTCTACATCCCTCACTGTGACTGAGCCACCTCGGTTGTTTGATGCAATGCAGTTTGATGCAATGCAATTGCTGAACTTGGCTTTTTGCAGATAAAACTGGTCATTTAGCTCTGCGGGTCTCTGGGTCACTCCTTGGGGTGGTAGATATGATGGTGCCCATGTGGTGTAAAGGCTAAATGCGCAGTACTTGGACTGGGAGGTAAGGGGGGGATGACCCCAATTCAAGTCTCATCTTAGCCATAAAATACACTGTCTGACCTTGGGCCAGTCACATTATTCTCTCAGCCTAACCCACCTCACAGGGCTGTTGTGAGGATTAAAAAGTTGTTCATTAGTTCTTTGTGAAGCGCCATATCTCTCAAGTATCCCGGATTGTACAATACATCCTTGAGTTAACCCCTCTTTTGTTATCTGTCTGGCAGGCATGGAAACCTGCTGCCGAGTCTCTAGGAAGGGAGGTATGATAGACAGCCATTTGCAAGCCATCCATGGGACAAGTCAGGGATTTGAAAGCAGGGATGTCTTGGAAAATCCAGGACACCTGAGAGGTCCGTGAAGCGCTCAAGTGCCATGACAGGGGGGCACTGTATAAAAATAAAGATTATTAATAAAGATTATTCATCTGTGAACAGCATGTGTTTCTACAGCTTGATCTAAACAGCTAGCGATATGTAGGAGGTTTACAGGTCTGATGGAAAGCATGGACAGAAGAAGATCATCGAATCTTAGATTGTATTCGCACCAGATGGTTAGCATGGCAGAAAGCAATTCCCCCACCTTAATGGTGATTATGTGAAACTTTTATGAGGGGCGATACACCGGTTGTAATGTGGGAATGTGATGACGGAGATGGGTTCCCCGCAATTGGGCTGGGCTGGGATCCCGCCATGGTGACAGTGAAGGAATAGTGTCGAGGTCGAGACAACGCACCTGGGGGTGTGGCGAGGAACTGGGGTCACTGCAGCAGCACTTGGCTATGAAGAGCCAAGAGTGATGTCATTGAGGGGTACCGAGACACGGTGTACCCACTCCAGCCCTTTTAGGAGCTTCCTAGAGCTGAAGCGGTGACTTTTCCCCCCACTCCGCTATTTAATTCCGCCATTTCAGAATTGCCCGTGACTTTCTGCAGCTTTTCCTCTGGCATTCTGCTAACTCCGCCGGCATTCTGCTAATTCAGAAACTCTCGGAACAATCTCGGAAACTGTTGGAACAAATACTGTTCCGCTACTTTACAGTGCCGGCGGAAATTGCGGAAGATCGAAAGTGTCATAACCAACATTGTTCCGCTATTTTCACAGCCTGTGGAAGTGGCGGAATGGAAGTAGCGGAACGGCAGAAGTAGCAGAATGAACGTTTCTATCGCACCATGCTGCTCATTGCAGAAGAGCTTTTTCCAACGGTAAAATGGCAACCCGTAGCGGCTTGCCATTTCAGCTCTAGCTCCCAAGCTCGGGAGAAAGGGGGGCATGAGGGACTGGGGAGGAGGACTAGATGATGGCTCTCCAGGGAGGGAAGACCGAGGCCCTGGAGGGATGGGCCATGGCCCAGAAGGCATGAGAAGGGACAGTGCCCACCTCGAGGAAGTGAGTGCGGGGATCCCGTGAGGGAGATGGGAAGCCCTGGGATTCGGACTGGAGAGGGGGAGATGAGGACAGTACTATAAAGAAGCCAGGAGCCCCAGAAGTCAATCTACGTAGTCAGGCGGGGCAAACCCATCCTTCATCCCATGAGCCGAGCCGACACCCCAGAGAAAGGGGGTGTCTCCTCTGGCCCGGGGTGCTGAGACAAGCCCCCCTTTTGGGCAGTCACAAGAAGAAGCACTAAAAATTAAGCCAGACAATTAAGGCTTGACAACTGGGCTAAATCCCTCCCCTGCATTTCCCCCTTAATGTGTGAAGGAGTTGATTTGCATAGCAGTCGGCCACCTTAATTGCTGTGGGGGAGAAAAGAGGCGAATTCGCCCCTCAGGGGATGAATCCCCACTGCCTGCCAAATGTGGACAATGCATTGCTGATAGGAGAAACAAACAAACAAACAAACAAACACCCAGTAGTGACACGCCCACTATTGGCCACGGCACTAACACTCTTCATTTTAAAGCAGGGAGTAAGGGAGGAGAACATGTGAATGGTTAAAATGCAGGAATGCCAACTTCAGCAACAAATAATACACCTGGGAGGAAAGTTGGGTGTGCTCTTGTGTGAATGCAGCCTTAGAGTTGGAAGGGTCCGCAATGGTCAGCCGGTCCAGCCCCCAACTTGGATACAGGATGACTATAGCTACAGCAACCCCATACTTTGAATAATTCCACCCTGCTTGCTAAGACTTCCCTGAGAGATGGTAAAGTTGGAAGATGGGCCTTATCTGGGTTTTGGTATGATTCTCAACATGCTAATAAGGCATTTAATTAGTTTCTCCCGTTAGGCTTCACTTGGGCATGTGGGCACTGGAAGGGAGGGAGTGGGAGCAAGAGGGGGGTTCTTGCATTCTTCCACCCCCCCACCACCTCCCGACGCTCTGCTTCACACGTGATTCTGCCTCTTCTGAGCCCTACTGGCAGGGTGCCAAAACCACATTGGAAATGGGTGGAGCAAAAGGGACTCTCCTGTCCCTTTTCACGAAGTCACCCCCCCTTTTGAACACCGTGACATCACAACCCTTGGAAGGGTCTCGTGACAGAAAGGGGAGAGGCAAAGGGGTTCTTCTGCTCCCTTCCCCCTCTCGTATGGGCATATTAATTTAGTGATCCTGTCACAGGACTCTCACTAGCCCAGGATTAGGTAAAATAGGTCCCACTCCACCTGTACACCTGCACTTTCATGTACATCTAGTCTTACATTTGTGCACTGGGTAAGACCAAGCTGAAAGAAAGAAAACATTTCAAAACCTGCCTCTTCCATCAGGCTTTTCCTAACTCCTCATTCCCACAGGCTCACTCTATGGGTGTAATAAACATGATGCTCCGTGGTATGGGCCAACATGGCCCACCTTAGCCAGAGACTTACCCATGTGTCTGTTAGCGGGCCACCAGATGTGGGCGTGTTACATCTCCTGGTCGGGTAGGTGACTGCCCGGAATCAACCAGGCCCACAGTCCAGACCTCAAGGGCCATCCAGGTGCACCATAGCGAGCCATGCTAGGTGAGCACATGTGTTCGTGCTGCCATCCTAGCCCCGGCGCAGGGGCCATCATGGCTGGCATCCATGGCTGTCCAATATAGTTATCCATGGCTTCCCATCAAGGTGGGGGTAGGGGCTGCAGACTAGTGCAAGGGTGGGCTGGACAGATAGCTTCACGTCCATTCCAATGGAAATGGAATATAGATGGCCAAACCATGCCTGAGAAAATGGCGCTGTATAACTACCTCATTCAAAAGAGGCAGCGGCCAGAACAGCACAACTGGCTCCCACAGCATGAGGCAGCGTCCAGACAGCAGCACTCCAAGCTCCCTATTTAATAATTAGTTTGCTTTAGTCTTCAAAGCCCAATTCCCATTGAAATGAACTTGGCTTGTGCATCCAAATCTCTCTGGTGACTGAAAAAGCCAGTCTCAGTTCTTTAATTGAATTATATTCTTGGCTTTCCATTTCTTGTGTTCCAGCACGGTGGGGCATTACTCAGGTTGGTTATGACAAAACACTCGCATGCCACTCATGTTCCAATTAAAACGTGGAAAGGTTTCTCACTGACATGATGGAAACAGGCTTCAATGGAAGCCGGAGTGAAGTCTCGGAATGAAATACCAGTTCCACTGAAGTCAGTGAGGGTTCAGCTATCTGCTTCAATGGAGTCAGAATTTTGACCTTTCTTCCTAACGTAGAATACAGTATTATGCAACCCATCGGGGGGTCTCTTTCCTTTTTCTCTTGGCAAACACATGAATCTTTGGGGAAACGTGAATCTTTGACTGCTGCTGAATATAAAGAAACCTCAATCCTCTTGCCTCTACAGGAACTCATTTTTCTTTCTTCTCTGTGTTGTCATGAATGGAGGGGTCAGCTGCTCCTTTGATTCTGGGATGACTTATTGTGGTGCATTTCTGCCATCAGAATTTGCAGACATTGGTGGTATAACCTAATAGAAAGGGACAGCTTGCTTTATTAAACAAGCACAGCGGATGTAGCAGGCTAGACTGCTATTTATCAAGTAACCCAATAGTAAAAATATTGGTCTATCTACAGCGCCCGCACGATCACAAAAGCTGCAGCCTCCGCTTCCCACTGGTTGCTTTCACACCTTTTCAGAGTCTGACTAAAAAGCCTGCTGCCGACCCCAGTCCCACTACCCTGCTGTGGCTTTCCAGCAGCTTCTCAGTGGCCAAGTGAATGGACATCATCAGGAATAACTAATCGCCTCCTCAGTGGTTAAAAGCAGTCATGGCAGTGGCCTACTGTGGCCTGCTTTGTCATGCTTTGGCTCAGACCTCACCTGCACATCTGTCTGTGCCACCAGATGTTGGCCTGGGATTGCGCAGCATGATGTCGGGGCTGGCCAGACACACATTTTTTCTTCTCCCCACCCGCCCCGGTGGCCCAGCTGCGTGATGTTCTTTGGTGCCCTGACCCNCTGCTGTGGCTTTCCAGCAGCTTCTCAGTGGCCAAGTGAATGGACATCATCAGGAATAACTAATCGCCTCCTCAGTGGTTAAAAGCAGTCATGGCATTGGCCTACTGTGGCCTGCTTTGTCATGCTTTGGCTCAGACCTCACCTGCACATCTGTCTGTGCCACCAGATGTTGGCCTGGGATTGCCCCATGCCATGTCGGTGCTAGCCTGGGGCTCTGACCTTGGGGAAACCTCCAAAGTCACAGCCTGGGACAAAGCAGGTCACAGCGGGATATAATGTCTGTTCCTGGGCCGGCAGACACGGCCTGGGTAGCATCCATCATGGCTGTCTGTCATTGGCCACGATGGCTGTCCATCATGGTGGAGGGGGTGGGGCAGTGGGTGCAGCATGATGTCGGGGCTGGCCAGACACACATTTTTTCTTCTCCCCACCCGCCCCGGTGGCCCAGCTGCGTGATGTTCTTTGGTGCCCTGACCCCCCAAAAGACCAGTTTTACACACAGGATCAAGGCCCTTTTTACATGGGTGGCACCCATGCATGAACACCAAGAACTCTGGGTGTACATACATGGATGAGTTTCATGTACATGCCGTAGTGGCTGGGTGTGCATGCTCCTGTGAACATGAACACACATGCACACCTACCTCCACCCATCCCACGAGCACAGAGGAACCGGCGAAAGCGGCAAGTTCTCCGTGAGCATAGATGGGTGGAGGTGGGTGGAGATGGGAGCACACCCATCTACACCCTCCCCCCTCCACCACGCACGCACCACTGTGCACACTGACCCCCATCCCCTCGTGGGCTGTGCATGGCTGTCACCGTTTTTTCCCCATTGATGTCATGATGGCGGCGGCGGAGGAGGGGAGTGGTCATGGGGGAGTCGCTAAACCGCTGTGACCTGCTCTACCAGTTCAGAATGAATTTCCGCCGGAGAAGGAGATTGATGGAGCTGCTCACTGAGAGATCCTGCTTGATGCCAGATACTCATGACAGCCCATTTCGCTTGCACAAACAGAATCACGACAACAAAAAACACACACCAGTTTCCTTTCAGTGAGCCCCACCAAAGAGATCAAGATTGTGTCGGCAGTGAGACGGAGTAGCATGAGCAGTTGTGGCAGCAGCAGATACTTTAGCAGAAGCCCGACCCTCAGCAGCAGCCCCCCAGTCCTGTGCAACCCAAAGTTTGGGGGCAGCAGAAACATCTAGTGGCGTAGCAGCTTGGGGAATGGATGGGAGCAGTGGTAGAGAGAGAAGAACCACCTGTGCTGGTGCCGGTAACAGAGGACCCCGGGGTGCTATGCTGAGTAGGGGGCTGGACTTGGACATGGGGGTTGGTGATAGCCAGCCCCCCTCTTGAGACTTTGTGTGGGGGCGTTTGGTGCCCTGCCTCCTCTGGGGAGCTTATGACTGAGGACATGCCCTGCCAGCCTCCCCCGTGTGGGGAAGTGTTTAGAGAGGGCAGTTGCCATTGCCCCCTTCCCCCTGGAGACTGGGATAGAGGGATGTTTTCATCTTTCCACGGGGAGCCCGGGAATCATCAGCGGCTGGGGGATGCCCACCTGTCAGCTGCAGCATGATGCCAGTGCCTCCACCCCCAGGAAGGCGGCGGGGCTGGGGGAAGCCGGCTTCCGGGTCACTCCTTCAAGTCCTGGGAGTCACTGACGGCCGTGCCGGCGGCCGTGCCGAAGGGGCAATGCCAAAGGAGCGTCGCCCCTTTGGCAGAGTCCGACGGCAGGGGCCATCATATGGACCCGATGTGTGTAGTGCGTGGTGGGAAGGGGAATATGTATATGTGGCGTGGAAGGACTCTCCCTCCTGGTGAGAGCAGGAGGGTAGATGGAGGGTCCCACCCTGGTGGCAGCAGGGGGTGGGTCTAGGAAGTAGTTATGTTGTATGGGAAGATGGAAGGGGTATTATTTGGAATTAATTTGTGGGTTGGCTAGGATTATAGTGTGTATGCAATCCTAGATTAGTGTGTGTGTGTGTGTGAGGGGGTTGTTATTGCTGCTATTGATATTTGAATTCTTTGATGTTTATTTGTATTATGCACTGTAACATTTTTGTGTTGTGAGCCGCCTCGAGCCATCTGTGATGGGAGAGGCGGGATGTAAATTAAAAGTGAAATGAAATGAAAAAAATGATGAGAGACAGGTTCCTGCCCCAAGAGGCTTCCAATCGAGAATGGCCAAGTGGAGGAGGGGTGCATAGGGAGGGACAGGGACACATTCATAATGCTGAGTAGGGCTGTAGCGGAATATCGCAGCGGTAGCTATTTCCGGCGGAAACTGTTTCCGCAATTAGTGGAACGGCATGGCAGAGGCTTTATTCCGCTAGTTTCATTCCACGATTCCGCGGTTCCACTTATTTAATTCTGCTACTTAGTGGAATCGTGGAAACATGACATTTTCGCTACTTCCGCAATTCCGCCAGTGCCACAAAATAGCAGAATAGTGGTTTTCTGCAATTTCCGCAATTTTTCCGCAATTTTCCCGCAATTCCGCGATTTGCAGAATTCCGGCGGAATTAGCGGAATGTCCGCAGAAAAGTTGCGGTGTGGCGCGGGCAATTCCGAAATGGCGGAACGGAATCGTGGCGCAGTAACAGCTGCTGCCGCATCAGCCCTAATGCTGAGAAGTCACAGGGGCACGTGCTTAGCTTAGTTAAAAGGGAGGAGGGGGGTCCTGAGGGATGGGACAGTATAAGAAACAGAATGAGCAATCTATGGGAGGAGAGTCAAAGCAGGCCTGGTGGAAGGTGGTTTATTTTTAGGATGGATTTGAAGGGAGAGGGCATATGTGTTGGCGGGGGGGAGAGTTATAGTCATAGGGGGCTGCATGGGGAAGGGGTGGGTGAAAACCATTCAGGGAGCAGGAGGCTTTGGTGTGGGTGAGGATAATGGCTGAGAAGGAACAATGTTCCCAGGTGGGAATGTAGCAGGCAATTAAGGCAGAAAGATAGATAGGAGTGAAGAAATGATGATCCTTAAATGTGAGGGAAAGGTTATTGTTCTGGCTCTTTCCCCCTTCAGTGCAAATCCCTTCCTGGGGCTTGAGCGACAAGAGGGGGTGGGGTTGGTCCTGCTCTGACCAATTTCAAAATGAGAATTGCCCCACCGGTTGGAGGGTGCTTCTGCTCCGCTGTTTATAGCCTGCTGCTCTGTCACAGGTGCCTCCTGGTATCCAAGCACCTCACAAGGGTCTCTTACAAGAGGTGACAATCTGGTGTCATTCCTTGGAAACTTTTAGGCCACCTAAAAACTTGCCGTGGGCTGCATTTGACCCCTCAGGTCTAAGGTCCCCCCCACCCCTGCTCTAGAATGACTCCCCCAAGTCATTCTAGAGCAGGGGTGGGGGGACCTTAGGCCTGAGGGGTCAAATGCAGCCCACGGCAAGTTTTTAGGTGGCCCCTTTCCAGTGGCTGAATCTGACGCCTGGATCCAGTTCCCATCTCCAACCAATGAAAACCTCATCTCCGGGTAAGAGAGCAGAGAGGAGGCCATGCATAGGAGGATTAGAGATCAGATCCATAGCACAAATCCTTGACCTGGGCTCTTCTTTTCTTGAGTTCACACACTTTAAGCATCCCTGTCCCCAACATGTATGTGGCCCTTGGAGCTTGTACTCATTCTCAAAGTGGCCCCCAGGATGGAAAGGTTCCCCACCCCAGTTCTAGAGCTACCCCTATGCGAAAGAAATCAGAAGGGAAGAAGTGAAACACCGTTATCTCTCTTTTGCAGAGAGTGAACTGGGACACAGAGGAAAACTCAGTGGCTTGGAACCAATATCATGTCTGCCAAGTCCTTGACCAGTCACCAAACCAGGGGTGGCCAACGTGGATTGCAATAAGCTGTTATTAATTATTTATATAGCACAAGCAGTGTACCTAGCACTGTACAATTGATAGTTATAGACAGATCCCTACCCCCAAGAGGCTTACAATTTAAGAGATAAGGGAGGGGGAGACAAGGGAGAAGCGAACATCGGGAGAGACAAGAGTACATTCATGAGGTTGAGAAGTTGCACGTGTTTAGTGGTAGATTACAAACTAATCTCCGCTGGATCATGGTGGAGGCACAAGGATTACCCTCTCAGAGATTATCTCTGGAAAAGAGAATGGAACCGGTGTCCCACAGAGTAGGGCTAGGAGAGAAGGCTCTTTGTGAGGGTCGTTCTCCTGAGATGCCCCAGAGCTGAGAACCAGTGGGTGAGGTCCCAGGATGGAATGCCTGAGGTCCACGGGAAGAGGTTCTGGTAGATCCCCTGAGGTTGATAGGATCAAGTGGATTCCATGCACCCAAAGTCTGGCCACCTCTCCACCAGACCAGCCTTCTATCCCACATGGAGCTAGCTGCCAGGATTCAGTATTGGCAGGTCCAGAACCTGGGTTTTCAAGACTCCCAGTCATAGCTTATTCTTCACAGCCACAAGTATGAGAACATAAGAAGTGCCATACTGGATCAGACCAATGATCCATCTAGCCCAGCATCCTCTCTCTGACAGTGGCCAATCACAGTGGCGTGGGAGAAGCACCCAACAGGTCACAATGGGGGATCCATTCCCTGCTGTTTTCCGCCAGCTCCCGTCATGTTCCCTGATCCTGTCTGGCTAATAGCTGCTAATGGACCTATCTTCCAGAAACTTGTACAAACCTCTTTTAAACTCAGCTATAGTACTGGCCCTTACCACAGCCTCCGGCAGTAGATTCCACAACCCAATTATATGCTGAGTGAAAAAATATTTTCTTTTATTTGTTTTAAACTTGCCACCCATGAGTTTCATGGAGTGTCCCCTAGTTCTAGTACTAGCTGAGAGGGTAAATAACTGCTCCTTGTTTATTAGTTCCACACCACTCATGATTTTATAGACCTCTATCATATCTCCTCTCAGTCGTCTCTTCTCCAAGCTGAAGAGCCCCAACCTACCAAGCCTCTCCTCATACGGGAGCCCTTCCATGCCCTTGATCATTTTTGTTGCCCTTCTCTGTACCTTTTCTAGTTCAGCTATGTCTTTTTTGAGATGGGACGACCAGAACTGCACACAATATTCGAGGTGCGGTCGCACCATTGATTTGTATAGCGGCATTATGTCCTTCTCGGTTTTATTCTCTATCCCCTTCCGAATAATTCCTAACATTCTGTTTGCTTTTTTGACTGCTGCTGCGCACTCAAGAGGACTCAAGAGGAACCCACATCCTGTGCTTTTCCAGACACTTTTCAACACTTGCTCTCATTGGCTACAAAGCTCTGTCTCATGATTGGCTGGAAGGACACAAATACTTTGTGGATCAGTGGTCAGCCTTCAGTTCTCAGCTTCAGATCTGTAACCAGTTTGCTAGTTGTAGGCCTCAGATCACCTCGCCACACCTCACCTCGATGCCTCCTGCCCTGTTTTCCTGGCTTTTGTTCGTCCTCCGGACCCTACAATGCCTTTGGTTCATCCTTTTGAACCTGACACACAAATGTGGACACCCAGGACTTGATTGGACTTAAGCACGGCCTTGGCTCCATGCCTGAGTGCCAATTCTGGACTTCTGACACCAGTGTTATGGCAACAGCAGAGAACATTCCCATAGGAATGGGGCAGCCTTCTCCCCAGTAAGAACAGCATTAGGTGGGCCACTACTGCAGCACAGAGGGAGGAGGAGGTGAGGTTGGCACTAAATCAAGAATAGGCACAGGGTGGAGTGAGATGACAGTTGCTCTTCTCCCCTTCTCCCCCCGCTTTCCCCTCAAGTGGCTCTGCTGCTAGATTTAACAAGGGGACGCTAGCGGAGGGTGCAGAAGGCAAGGCAGCCTGAAAACAGATTGGCCTGTCAGATGGAGAAAGCCACTGTGAAAAATGCATGGGGAAGCCTGCCAGATCCTGCCTCTTGCTGTTAAGACGCCAAGCACTCAACAAGCCTTCACTAGGGATGAGAGTGTCACAAGCATCTGAGTGTGCGAGGGGGAGGGCAATGAGCCCAGGAGAAGAGGATGGAGAGAGATACAACTAGGAACATAAGGACAAGGAGGAAGAAGACCAGCAACAATGCATGAGGGCCGGCAGTTTCTCCTCAGAAGGTAGAGAACGTCTTTGTCTGTTCCCTCCAAAAGGGAGTCATGAGAAGGTTGGGTGGGGGTGAGCAGGGCAGCAGGCCCAGATAATGAGAAAACCCAGGGGATTTTGTGCAGGGAAGGGAAGGACAAGGGGCTGGCCAGGGGTAAGCACTCTGTGAGGGTGGGGGCACACAAGGAAAAAAAAAGCAGGATTAATGCCTTCCTTTGCCCTTTTCCTGATGTGCCTCCTGACCCCACAGAGCATGGTGATGTCTGTAAGGCTGGATGGTACCTCAAGGGTAATCTAATCCAGCTCCCTGAACCGCTGCAGGACCCGCCACCTCCCAGTCATCCATCCGCAGAGAGAAATCCCACCAAAAGCTACAAGTAGAGACCGGGGACCAACCAGAGCGCACCGATGCCTGAAATAACAGGAAATAATTTTTGAAAAAGAAGGATCCCGATGTCCCAAACAGACGAGCTGAACCCACACTGCAGGGGAAGGCGAAAAACCCTCGGAGTCAACTGCCAATCTGCCCAGAGGGGAAACTCCTTCCTGACCCCAAATATGGTGATCAGTGAGCATGCACGCAGGCCCACCGGCAAGGCACCGTATCTATAATATAGTACCCAGGCTTCAGAATGGCCTTACAGTCCCACCTCCAGCCGCAGACAACTTAGATGATACAGGAAGAAAGGGGGGAACCCAACCTATATTGTTGGGGGGGGGCACACTTTGTCCTGTAGCATCAAATAATAAAAACTTCTCACAAGATATATGCCATAAACGTTGCATTGTGGCAACGCAATGGTACTCTTGTAAAATTGTTTAGAGGCGGGGATACGGACTTATCTAAACAGGTTGCCAGCTATTGTAAGCAGGTCTTGTGGTACAAAAGTACCCTTCTAAAGCATCAATACCCAGCTATGTTTTGACAGGGTGGGTGTTTGCCAAAGTGCCCTGATTAGATTATTTTTAGGTTGATTATATGTTTTATCACTGTGAAGTGTTGTGTATAGCTTTATACAAGTCTGGGTAGTTAGGTGATTACTGGATTTTACTTCTGGTATCGCCTTGCCATCAAAACGCTATCGGTTGGATTTGTATCTTGTTATTTTAGTGTGTTAAAAATTCTGGATGTTGTAATATATTGTTTTATTATAAATGCAGTTTTTTACTGTCAAATGACCCTTTGGGTTGCAACAAATAAATGTACACCTATACCTACATGCCATAAATTTATCTAACTCCATTTAGCTGTTCAGATTCTTTGCTGTCACTGTGATCTATGATTGTGGAGCTTTTTGCCTATAGGGAGCCCAATCCAGTCCGGGGTTTGGGTCAGGAGAGCAGCACCTGAATTGAGCCTCACAAAAATGGGCTGTTACTGCAACACAGAGGGAGGAGGTGAGACTAGCACTGGATCAAGGATAGGCACAGGATGGGGTGAGATGACAGTTGCTTTTCTCCCCTCACCCTGCTTCCCCCTCAAGTGGCTCTGCTCCTAGATTTAACAAGGGGACGCTAACGGAGGGTTCAGGAGGCAAGGCAGCCTGAAAACAGATTGGCCTGTCAGATGGAGAAAGCTACTGTGAAAAATTCACGGGGCATCCTGCCAGATCCTGCCTTGCTGTCAGGATGCTAAGCCTGGTACATAGGACTCTACTGTGGGCCCTCTCCTAATATAGGAATGCTCATTCATGAGACCCATGTATTAGCTACACAAATAGAGGAAACATGCCATTTTCGCTACTTCTGCCATTCCGCCAGCGCCACGAAATAGCGGAACAGCGGTTTTCTCACAGTTTCCAACAATTCCACAATTTTTATGATAGTTTCTGAATTTGCAGAATGCTGGTGGAATTAGCGGAATGTTGGCAGAAAAGCCGCAGTGTGGCGCGGGCAATTCCAAAATGGCGGAATGGAATCGCGGCGTGGTAAAAGCTGCCGCCGCTTCAGCCCTATTCGCAGACATTTTCGATGCTTCAAGAAGGTTGTAAGAGATTCAGAGGAGAGCAAAGGGCTGAAATGAGAATTTAAATGGTTCGCACAAGCTTCTCGTGAGAATCGATAACCCTTGGTGAGATCTCAAGAGGATCTCACTAACAGTGAGAATCTCAGGGAAAAAACAACCCACATCCTTGATTCTCGATGATAATCAAGAAATACGTGTAATCAAGTTTCGTCCCTAACTGAGATGGTAAAGGGGCTGGAAGACATGCCATAAGAGGAAAGGCTGAAAGAGCTGGGTATGTTCAGCCAAGAGAAAAGAAGACTAAAGGACAACAACGCCAGCAGCTGTCAAAAGAAGGCCACAAAAAAAGTTGGTGAACATTTGTTCTCCACTGTCACAGACGATACATGAAGGAATAGGCTTAAAATTGCGACAATGTAGATTTTGGCTAACTATTAGGAAAAGCTTCTTAACTGTGAGAGAGTTGAGAGATGGGATAAGCTGTCCAGGGAGGTTGTGGAATCTCCTTCCTTGGATGTTCTTAAAAACCAGGCTGGACAAGCCTCTGCCCACGATGCTGTAGACAGGGATATCCCTGCCATGGAACTTGGAATTAGACTAGATGACCCTTAAGGTCCCTTCCAGCTGTAAAATTCTAGGATTCATAAGAAGAAAAGGGTGTGTGTGAGAGGGGAAGGTAATACCAAGGTTTGTTAATTAAATTCTCCCTGCAGCCTCCAATCGGTTTGTCTTGGGAACTGATAAGGTATGTGAGGTACCAGAGGGATTTAAAGGCAGCTGGGAGAAAAAAGCTTCGCAGCAAGAGACTTGAGGGGTGCAATCTGTTTAGTTTATTGAAGAGGTGGAGATGTGGTTTGGTGCCGGTGTATAAATATCTGCACAGGGAGAAAACATTGGGTGCTGGAAGGGCCTTCTGTTTTGCAGAGGGAGTTAGAATACGAGCCAATGGTCGGCAGCCAACACTAGGCAAATCCGATTTTGGAAGGAATCACATTTAGTTTTGTGCAACAGGGAGGGAGAGTAACCATGAAACAGCATCAAAGGGAAGGAATTGCAGTTTTCAAATCAAGACCAAGCCTCCTTATATATGGTAGCCCAGGGTGGGGAACTTCCTATTACCCATGGCCACTCGGGATATTATTACAAGTTCTATGGGTGAAAGTTGGGTTGAAAAAGTCATTCCAATTTCACAGAAAAGTTCCACAAAATTGGAATGGGTTACTGGAATTCCGAGTGACCGTTTTGTAAATACTTAAAATGGTGGCTGCTGTTCTGCGAGTGCCAAAATGGCCGCTGCTCTACACTGAAATGGAGGCCGTCATGCTGCATCCCTTTGCAATGGACTCCCTCAGTTTCCACCATCCCACCCACTTGTAGATGGCCTCTTGCTGTACGACAGCGGACATTTTGTACAGGCGCAAATAGCTAATTTCTTTTTCGTTCAGTCCGATCTGAATTCAGACCGAACAAATTGCCCAGTTCTATCGGAATCAGAACCAGACTGCAAATTCACTTTCAGCCCGACTGTGGGCCGGGGCAGTCTGAAAGTGGGTTGGAACTTGCTAGGGACTGGGAGGCAGAGACCGATGGAGTTCACTGCAAGAAAGCGGGGCCCATTGGATCGCTCTGTGGGAGTAGAGGACCACTGGAATGCTCTTCATCATAGCCAGCCTCAGAGCGAGTGCCTACCCAGATTGCAGACCAGGCATAAAAGGCAGGTGGGCTTCATTAAAGAGGAGATGGGAAACTGTAAGGCTGGATGGAAGGGGGGAAAGGGAGTGGACTGTGAAATGAGGGTTACCTAAACTTGTTGTAGTCAAATACAATTTCAAGGTAGGGTTTGACCAGTAATAGTTGGAGTGAAATTTGACTGGTTGGTGTTATTCAAGTCAGATTGGATGAACTCTCCCTTCTGACCTTATAATCCACAGACCTGAAACTGTGCCAAAACATAAGGTGTTGGTTTGAGAGATAAGGGTTCATATCCCATCCTAGCCAAGAACTCTTTGGATGGCCTTGGGCAAGTGTGGGGTGAGAGGGGGTTTGGAGAAGGGTCTGGGGAAGTGCCCGTAGGCTAGAGGAGCCAAAGGGAGGATTCACACCACCTTGCCCTAGGAGCGCAGCGAGGCACCGTGGGAAAAACACGCCCTCAGGGTGGAATAGGGCTAACAGGAGTAGTAGTCCCCAGCCTGACTCATCATCGGGCATCTGGGTCTCGCATGCCTCTGTTGCTGCNATTTTTTTAAAAAAAATCCAGGCTGGGCAGGGTGGGTGGGGGGTGCCCCCCTTCCACCCACACAGTCTGGGAGGGGGAGGGGGGAGGTTTTTTGTTTTCCCCCCCATTAATTTCAATGGGGACAGTTCCCCATTGAAATCAATGGAACAAATCCGGTACCGGTAAACCGGTACAAATCCAGCAATCCGGTTTTTTGAAATCCGGTAACCGGTAAATCCAGTAGACGGCAATTGCCCTGATGTCCCACCCCTTAGAATTCTGGGCCTCATTGATCTGTCCTCCAGAGAGACCGAACGTAAGAAAGGTATCTGCCCCAGGACCTTTCTATGTGAATCCAACACAAGAGACCACATAAGAACATAAGTGTCATACTGGGTCAGACTAATGGTCCCTTGAGCTCCAAGAGTGGCCATTCTCTGTTACTTCAAAGATATACCTGACCGGTCCTAATGGAATGATCAGTTTCCTACTGTTTAGTTTACTCCCAGCCCCCGACAATCAGAGCTTGTATCCCACAACTGCCAATAGTCCTTTATGGAGTTGTCCTGCAAAAACATATCCAATCCTTGTTTAAGCAGGGCTATGCTACTGGCCCTCACAATGAGCTTCACGCAATGCACAATTAACATGTGAAAAAGTACTTTTATTTGTTTAAAATCGGCTGCCCATTAGTTTCATGGTGGAGTGTCCCCTAGTGTTATTTGAGAGGGTAAATGGCAGCTCCCTATTTATTTTTTCCATGCCAACGCATTATTTTATAAACATCTATGATATCCCCACTCAGTCATCTCTTCTCCAAGCTGTTGATTCAACAAGGGAGGGAATTACAAGTCTAGAAGCAGAGATGAAATTAGTATCTGTATGGGTAAACCCATTAAACGTACCGGAACAAATCCAAACATGGCAGTTTTTGTAACCTTACCCCCACCCCCAATCTCTGTTTGTGCTCTGTTAGGTATCCATTTTGGTTAATTCAGGTTATGTTTTTCGGAGCCACTGCCCCCCTCCCCGTTTGGTTATTTTCGGGTCTTCAGTCATTTCTGTATTTTGGTTATATCATTTGGGCATTATTAACACTATTGTTCATGTACAATTGTCAAAAATGATATAACTGAAATGCTGAAATGACCGAATAAATTGAAATTGAGTACTGGAGAAAACAGGTATGCAAGTAGCCTTTAAGTTGAATGCATTGTTCAGTATTTGAAGGACTGCCCAATAACATGGAGAATGCTAGAGCTAAAATGGGCTTCAGAATAAATATCTGTGCTATGCTGGGTTTTTTTGTAATTTCTGGTAGGCCGTAGTTGCCCTGAGAAACATGAGTCACAAGCAACTGAGTTGAAGGAATTTGGGTTATTTCATTTACTATCGGTTTTGTTTGTTCCTGGTTTCTTTTGTTTCCAGTTTTGTTTGTTTTGTGATCCTTTCCATCAGTAGCAATGAGAACAGGTGGGGAAAAAACAGAACCCGACAAATGACCAATCAAAATGAACGGACCGATCAAAATGAGTGGACACCTCAAAAAAGACAAAAGTGGGGAATCGAAGAAGGATCAGTTACTTACTGGCTCGATACCAGTTTTGTTCATTTTGGGTCAGGTCATTCAGATTTAGTGGGTTTGCTCATTTCAGAAGGTGTTAAATAATACCCACAACTAATAAACCCACTCCCTGTTTCCGGTCTAGTAAAAAGAGAAAATTAGTACAGCACAAGAGGTTTCTTTCCCAGCAGTTTAGCAAGGCAGGAATAACGGCACAGATGGCCATGTATAGCCCCATGACTCTTCTTGGTTTATGAATCCATTAATCTGGGATGATATCAGAGCAAATTTTGGCCAATAAGATGGAATGAGAGGAAGCCTGGGTCCAATTAAGTTGGTCTCCATTGGCTTAAAGTGCCATTTAAATAATGGCAAGTCATTTGCTTTGGAAGTGGAGAATCTGCGCTTTTCACACAAACCCATGGTTCCTATTTCCTTGGGGAGGGGAATTTTAGACTCGTGAAGAAGGAAGCCAAGTATCACTGATGCTGAGCCAAACTCACTACAGGAAGGCACTGGGCAAATTGCCTCATCGCGACTCATGCCCCACAGCTCTCAAGAGTGGTTCTGAAACATACAGCAAAATATTTAACTGCAGTTGATATCCAGGATTTCGGTTACTTTGGAGAATTAGTAATTCAGTAATTAATGGTTACCACAGAGATTACCCGTCGACCCAAATTACCAGATAATACCACAAACGTGAGCTGGTGGTTTTCCACATTACTGTATTACTGCATTACCTCATACCTGATTGTTACCATTACAATACTGAAAGCATGTCTGGAGGAAAAAGGGGGGAGTGAAAAAAAATATTGGTAAATGGCAATGCTGTAAATGGCAGTGTGGTAAATGGTAATGCATGGTATTGGTAATCTGGGTAACGGGATATCCGTTGGATATCCAGTGGATACTGGATACTGGTGGATATGGATATCATGAAATTCCGTTGGATGCTGCATAGTAACAGACTCTTGTTTCAGTTTTGCACAAAAGCGCAGGACACCACAGCTCTGTAGACTGTAGAATAGCGAGATGGCAGAATGGTGTCTGTAGCCGAAGGGATAAGATTTTGACTTAGAAGAGCAAGGGTTTCACTCAGAGAGAGTGGAGCAAAGGGGTGGTCACACCCCTTTCTGCCATAACCCCTCTCCTTGTGGAGTGTTGTGATGTTAGGAGATTCTGCAGGGGGTGGTGCTGTGTTAGAAAGGAAGTAGGGCATAGGGGCTGTGCTGTCCCTTTCTAATGTAGCCCTGCAGTCATGATACTCCATGGGGAAGAGCCACATTGGGAAGAAGGTGGGAGAGTCTCTATTGCCCCTCTCCTTTCTGTTGTTGCTTCCTGCTCCCCCGCTGGCTTCCTGCTGGCTGAGCTGGAGAAACAGAGACTTGTTCCGGAGCTCGGAGACTCTCGCTCAAAATCTGAAACCCAGGGAGGTGGTAACACAATTGGTCATCCTCCTCTTTGGGCGGTACTGACAGAGAGTGAGAGAGTGCACACACAGTGGGGAGGGGGGCTCCTACTCCAGATGCTAGCTATCCTCATCTGGGCCAGGAGCAGAGAGACTGGTAGGGGTGTGCAATTCGTATCGTCTTAATTAATGACAAAAACAAAGGGAGCCCCATTTGTTTTCGTAAGTAAAGTAATGAAAAAGGATGAATATAAGCAAAATGACATTTGGTTTGATTTCATTCATTTTTGTTTTTACGTTTTTGTTTTATTTTATTAAAAATAATAGCTAACAGAAATCGCCGCGCATGCACAAATTACTACTGGGACTGTTTTGCGCAACCGCACCCTTTTCCAAAATAGCGCCAACACTGCTGGCACCATTTTGGAAAAGGGCTGTGCATGGCACAGAATGCCCCTGGTGGCCAATGAACAGTTTTTTGTTTGTTTTTTAACAATAGTTTTTTAATAAAATAAAATGAAAACAATAAAAAATGAGAATCCTTTACAAACCCCACCCCTGAAGGTTTTTTTTGTAAATGAAAAGAAAAATTAAACCAAAAATGAACAATGTGCCTTCTGCACCCCCCTAGCGACTGGGTGTTACCAGGTATAACACTAGCCACCCCTCTGGACATTAAACACAGTATAGCAAGAGCCTAAATGATCAATGGCAAATGAACTCCAGGGGGAAGGGTGACCAGATGCCCCCTTTCTCCGTTCTTGTCCCATGGTTACTCCACTTCTTGTGAACACGGGGCTACTCTTATTCTAGACTGGGGTGGAAGTCCGTTTCCAATTCATGGACCACTTTGAAAATTAATCCAAGCTAGTGCCAAAACCAGTTCCTGGCTCAGATTTTGTCTACAACGGATCAAGTCTTTCCAATCAATCTGGCAAAACACGAACTGGAATACGATCCGGCCCACATTTCACCAGAACAATTGGATTGATTCCGCCTCCTACTGCACACGGACAGAATAGCACCGCTCATATTTCACCGCCATTTTGTGCATCTGCGGTACGGCTGTCGCCATTTTGCACATGTGCAGTAGGAGGCTGAATCATTCTGTTGGAATTTCCATCCGACTTTTCCTGCAGCTTAAATCCGCAACTGCGTTCTGACCGATGTTCCAAAGATGTGGAAAAATTCCATGAAGACGGATGGGCTGTTCTGTTCCTATGGGCTGGATGGGAGTTGGTGGCAGAGGTGCTTAATTCCATGAAGATGGAAGGGCTGTTCTGTTCCAGTTCTAATCCAAATCCCATGCGCTGGATGGGAGTTGGTGGCAGAGGTGATTAAGGGGTGCAATCAGGATGAGGAAGATCCAGATAATAGATACCAAAAATCCATCCCCTGTCCTTGTGTGCATGGCCCCATCTTTGATCTCTTCTCTGAGCCCCCTCTTTAAACAACTGAAGTTAAGGATTGGGAACAAGGGCCAGATCCAGGAATTCAAAAGGGGCCGAATGGAAAAAAAAAGAAAGATTTGGCTGGAGAGAGAATGGAGCGTGGCATCCAGCTGCTTGTGTGGGGCCCTGCCCTTTGTCAGGTTGGCCCTGATTCGACCTCTCTTTTACAATCGCCTTCAGTCCCACTCACTCTTTGCAGAAAGCCAACGTTTTTCTCCGGAGCAGAACACCAGTGTTTCTGGCTGAGGGATACAGAAGAAGGTGACTCTGTAAGCAACCCAGCTGCTGCCTCTCATGTGAGTGACTCTTGCGGCGTGCTCCGGCCTCCAGAGCAAAGGAAGATCAGATGTCTCCCACTGACCCCGTGTTCCCTCCCACATTCCAGCTGTCAGAGCAGCCACTGCCCCTTTGAACCAGCTTTCGATTCAACATTCCCCAGAGGCCGCTCTCAACAGCAGTTTAACTCGTCTCACGATGCCTTGAGAAGGCTATCGGCAAGGCAATCGCTGGCAGGCCGCCGCGTTGTTGTCGTGGCATGTGTGTTGGAACAATTTACAAAGGAGCAACCCTCCCTGGGGAGCGACTGAGAAAAAGGTTTTTAAGGAAGAAAACGTATCTGCAAAATAAGTGTCTCCGATCTCTGTACCAGAAACATTGACTGTGGGATATTTGGGGGACATCAAACGGTGTTTTATACACTCTCTGCCTGGAATAACTTTGGCTCACATTGCCCTCTCCTCCTCCCATTGTGATACGAGGTGGTTATAATGAAACTTCGCTCTATTTTTGTAGAACATAGAAATAGGGTAATGTTGTCCCTGTAATTCAAGGCAACCCTCAGGCCCGGGGGCCAAATGCGGCCTGCAGAAAGTTTTTAAGTGGGCCCTTTCTAGTTCCTTGATCTGGTCCCTGGATCCATTTCCTGGATCCAAGCACTGAAAAACTGAGCTTGGAGAAAGAGAGCAAAGATGTGAGCATGCAGACAAGGATAGGTGAGAGACCCATGGCACAAATCTATGATCTGGGCCCTCCTTTTCTTGAGGGCAACCCTATCCCCCAACTTCTAAGCTGCCCTCAGAGCTTGTATGGATTTTCAAAGTGGCCCCTGGGAGGGAAAAGGCTGCCCAATTCTGAATTAATCAGTTCCTTCTCTACGAGAAGAAGCCCAGTAGGTAGGGCGGCAGTTTACAAAAGTTTACAAAATCATGGGTGGTGCAGAGCAAGAAATGGGGAGCGGTTATTTACCCTTTAGAACTAGGAAATACCCATACTGCATCAGACTAATGGTCCATCAAGCTCAGCATCCTGTTTCTGACAGTGGCCAATCTCAGTCGCTTGGGAGAAGTACCCAACAGGTCCCAATGGGCAATCATTCTCTGTTGTTCACTCCCAGCTCCTGACAGTAAAAAGCTACATTCCCTAACCCTACTTGGTTAATAGCCGCTAATGCCTAATGGACCTACTCTCCAAGAACTTATCCGATCCTTTTTAAAACCAAGATATACTACTGGCCTTGATCACATCCTCTGGTGATGAATTACACAAGTTAATTGTACATTGAGTGAAAAAATAATTAATTAATTAATTAATATCTGCTGCTGGTTAGTTTCGTGGAGTTCTAGTACTATTTGAGAGGATAACTGTTACCCATTTACTCATTCCACACCACTCATGGTTTTATAAACTTCTATCATATCCCCTCTCAGTCATCTCTTCTACAAGCTGAAGAGCCCCAACCTATCCAGCCTCTGTTCATGGGGAAGCTGTTCCATACCCCTTATCATTTTTGTTGCCCTTCTCTGTTCTTTTTCTTGTTCTATTAAATCTTTTTTGAGATGGGCCAAACAGAACTGCACACAATATTCAAGATGTGGTTGCACTATAGATTTATATAAAGGCATTATAATATTTTCAGTTTTATTGTCTATTCCTTTCCAAATAATCTCTAACATCCTGTTTGCCTTTCTGACTACCACCGCTTCACAATGAGCTGATAATTTCAATGTATTGTCCACAATGATTCCAAAGATCCAAGGATTTTGCACCCACTAAAGTCCAGTGCGGCACTTGGGTGCACGGCTTGCAGACATGCTGCCCCTGGTTACCCCGCATTAATGGTTATGTCCAAAGAAATTAATTGACCAGAACTAAAAATGTCTCCTATTGAATTGAAATAAGTATCTGAAAAAACCACCTGCCAAAATTGTGGTACTCAATCTGGTAACATCGGGTGATTTCAGACGTGACGGGGGCCCTATTGGCCCCGTCACGGAATCACCCTATTGATTCCCCGGCGGAATCTGACTAGCCCATCAACAGACGAGCCGGCAGATTCCTCCGGGGAATTGGGGGTGGGGGCGGGGCTGCACGGCGCAATGTTCAGCTGCACAGCCCCGCCCCCCCCACTCCCGAGCCTGCCCGCCCGCTCCCCGGGATATTGACCATGGCCCGGAATCGGCGGCGAGCATGGCCACTGATTCCGGGCCGTGGTCAGGGGCCAGACGAGACGTTACCACACTCAACCACGGTGAATCCCACCATGGTTGAGCATGGTGATATCACGTCTGTTGGGGCAAAAAGTGATTCCCGCCGGGGGTGAACTCCTGGTGGGAATCACTTTGATCACGCTTTTGGAGATGGTGCCCGGACCATCCTCGAAAGCATAGTTATTTTGCTGACCGCCAGTGGTTCACCGTGGTGAACATCTGGCAATGCGCAAACACACGTTACAGGACCATCCACCACCACAGGGGATTCACCGTGGTTGAGTGTGGTACTGTAACATCTGAAAATACCCATCGGGTACTAATTGGTACACGATTAGTGCTGTTTAATGTATTCATTAATGATTTAGAAAAGGGTGTTAAGAGTGAAATGATCAGATTTGCATATGACACCAAGTTATTCAAGGTAGTTAAAACATGAGCTGACTGTGAGGAACTGCAACAGGATCTTATTACACTGGGTGCCTGGGCATCTAAATGGCAAATGAGATTTAATGTGGACAAGTGCAAAGTGATGCACGTAGGGAAAAATAATCCAAACTATGCGTACACAATGCTGGGTACTAAGCTAGGAGTTACCACTCAGGAAAAGGATCTGGGGGTGGTTGTGGACAATACAATGAAATCCACAGCGCAGCGCGCAGCAGCAGTCAAAAAAGCAAACAGAACGTTTGAAATTATTCGGAAGGGGATAGAGAATAAAACTGAGGATGTCATAATGCCTCTATATAAATCAATGGTGCGACCACACCTCAAATATTGTGTGCAGTTCTGGTCGCCCCATCTCAAAAAAGACATAGCGGAACTAGAAAAGGTACCGAGAAGGGCAACAAAAATGATCAAGGGCATGGAAGGGCTCCTGTATGAGGAGAGGCTTGGTAGGTTGGGGCTCTTCAGTTTGGAGAAGAGACGACGGAGTGGAGATAGGATAGAGGTCTAATAAAATCATGAGTGGTGTGGAACTAATGAACAAGGAGCAGTTATTTCCCCTCTCTGCTAGTACTAGAACTAGGGGTCACTCCATGAAACTCATGGGTGGCAAGTTTAAAACAAATAAAAGATTATTTTTTTTCACTCAGTGTATAATTGGGCTGTGGAATCTACTGCCAGAGGCTGTGGTAAGGGCCAGTACTATAGCTGAGTTTAAAAGAGGTTTGGACAAGTTTCTGGAAGATAGGCCAATTAGCAGCTATTAGCCAGACAGGATCTGGGATCATGACGGGAGCTGGGGGAAAACAACAGGGAATGGATCCCCCATTGTGACCTGTTGGGTGCTTCTCCCAAGCCACCATGATTGGCCACTGTCGGAGACAGGATGCTGGACTAGATGGACCATTGGTCTGACCCAGTATGGCACTTCTTATGTTCTTAGTTTCATGCTACCCAGTGCACTGATTTACCGTTTTTCACCCCGATTCTCCACCTTCTGGTACTGATTTTCTGACTAACACGAATCTTTTGTCAATTTTCCATACCGATTTACTATTTGGAAATCAGTAACTTGGTAATGATATTACTATTTTTGGGTGATTGAGTCCTCAACCAGTACTTGGGTAGCTAACTGTGCACCTGATCTGGTACTCAAAATGGTGGGTCTTGCCGGCGAGCAGGTAATGATGAGCTACCCATTTCAGCTCTAGTCTCCCGTACCAAACAAAGGAGAGAGATATGCCATAAAACAGTCTTCTGGTCCTCTGGTCTTCTACAGCACAGGGCTAAGCTCCTTGGCGTTTTCTGCATTTTTTTGATGGTCTCTCACCTGCAGCTTCATGCTCAGCTTTTTAGAGCTCTCCTCCCCTCCTCGCCCCCCTTAAGACCAGTTGCACTGCCCCCTGATCCATCTGGAATGAATGAAGTGCTCAGGTTCCCTGGGCCACGCCCTGCAGCAACTTACCAGGGATGGGCGTTTACAGATTCCGATTAATCGGCAACTGTCTGTCATGGACTGTTATAGATTAATCCATACCAAACTGCAACATACCCTGCCAGCAGTTACGCATCTGGATTTACAAATCTAGACTTCCCTGGAATCCAGATACCCAACTTGGCAGCAGTATATGTAGTTGATCACAAACTGAACATGAGTCAGCAGTGTGATGCAGCTGCAGAAAAGGCTAATGTAATTTTAGACTGCATTCACAGAAGCATTGTTTCCAAGCCGCGAGAAGTAATACTTCCACTGTATTCTGCGCTGGTCAGTCCTCACCCTGGAGTACTGTTTCCAGTTCTGGGCACCACACTTTTAAGAAGAACATTGACAAAATTGGAATGGGTTCAGAGGAGGGTGACAAAGATGGTCAGGGGTCTGGAAATCAAGTCCTATGAGGAAAGGTTGAAGGAGCTGGGTTTGTTTCGCCTAAAGAGAAGGCTAAGGGGTGACATGATAGCTGTCGTCCACTACCGGAAGGGCCATCACAGAGAGAATGGCAAAGGCGTGTTCTCTCTTACCCCTGAAGGCAAAACTAGAAATAATGGGCTTAAATTACAAAAATCAGATTTTGATTAAACATTAGGAAGAACTTCCTTAACAGTGGGTAATTTCAGACATTACGAGATCACAGTCAACCATGGTGAACCACACTCAACCCCGTGGCGGGGCCAAAGAGCCCTGAATGTCTAATCGGCGTTCGCCAGATGTTTGCTGCAGACAATCGCCAGTAGGGGACAAAGCTAACCACCAGGAAACCGCAAAAAGTAACAACTGAATGGCAACCACCAGCCGGAAGCAAAGAAAATGATCCCCAGATGGGGCAAAAGCACACAGTGTCGCTGCCAGGCAATGAGCAACAACACAGAACAGGGAGGGAGATTTAAAGGGCATGCAGCAGCAGGGGAATGTGGTGGGATGGAACAAGGTGGAAGGGCGAGGAGAGCGGAGGGCAAGTGAGGAAGGGAGGAGGAGGAGGTGGTGGTTCTGGAGATGGAGGCTGTGGTGGAGGAGCAGCAGCAGGCGAGGCAGGCCACCCCAGAGGGAACAACCGGCCTGGGGATAGAGGCATCCCAGAAACGGGTAAGGAGAGTGAGGGGGGCCCGCACATCAGCACAGGAGCACAGGGGGGCTGGTGGGAGGGGGTCAGGGCGGCGGACCGTGGGCCCGAGGGACCCAGGCAACTAACACCGTCCATTATGACCCACAGACTTGGAAACGGGCCGGGAGCCGGAGCCTTCCGAGGAGAAAGGCAGAGGGAAAGCGGAGGAGGAGCAGGAGGAGCAGGCGGGTACACGCGGGAGGCGGCCATACCATCGAGGGGGGCAATGGGGCTACAAAGAGACTCAGGACTTTATACGGATCTGGGGGTCCCTGGAGAACCAGGTGGAACTCACAATAAACATGTGGAACGAGCATGTGTACAACACGATAGTGCGAGAAATGGAGACAGCAGGTCACCACAGGACAGTAGCCCAATGCCGCTCCAAAGTGAAGACGCTCAAGCGGGGGTACAAGGTGATAAAGTACAATAACCAGCAGGCCGGACACAGAGCATGGACCGCCCCCTACTACAACGCCCTGGACCACATCCTACACATGAAGGGCTCCATAGTCACCCCACGGCTCGTGAGGAGTGCCGTGGTCCAGGGCAGGGAATGGACCAATGTACCCCCGCCCCTTACAGCCCCAGACGAAGGCACCAGCTCCGGGGGCCCAGCCCCCCCAAGAGGAATGCCCTGGGACCTCGGGGACCAGCAGGCCCCCTCGCGCACCAGCACAGGGAGCCCACACCCCCAGTCCAACTTGGGAGGATCCGAGTTTGGCACACTGGTCACCCTCAGCCAGTGGATGGAGGGGGAACACAGTCACACCAAGGGGCCGGCCTCGGAGGGCTCAGAGACCAACATTGAGGATAGGCAAGCGGCAAGGAGGGGGAGAGGACTGTAGGGGACAGGTCCATGGGTGGGTGGGTGGGGCCCACAGGGCACGGGCCCATCCCCGTTGCCCCCAGAAACCCCAGACTGCTGACAGGGGATGGGGGAGCAGCGGGGCCGGCCTGGGCACAGAACAGGGGGCAGAGGTGCACCCATTCGGGTGTGTTTGCACCCGGGTGTGTGCTTGTGTTTTGTGTTCTGCTGTGTCCTTGGTTTCCCTGTGCCTGTTCTGTGTGCCGCCTCGGACGCTCTCCGCCCGCCTTCCCCTCCCTTCCCATTTCCCTTGTGTGGGCATTCCCTTTAGGTGCTTATGGCTTCATTTGTCCTCAGGCGGCCATGTCTGCCTCCCGCCCCACACTCTTCTGTGTGTTCTGACCACGGCCCAGAATTGGCGTAACATCTGTTGTGCTGCCCCAGGCCGTGGGCGGGCCGTCTGTTTCCCTGCCGTGGTCCCGCTCCTGTCACATCTGTTTGGGGCTGTCCTGGACCACGGTGTGTGTGTGTTAGCCGGCTCACCACTGTTGGGAATCCACTGTGGTGACCCAGGAGCGTGTATCTTCTGAAATTATCCAGTAAGAGCTCTTCGACAGTGGAACAAATTGCCTAGGGCGGTGGTGGTCTCTCCTTCACTGGAGGTTTTGAAACAGAGGCTGGACGGCCGTCTGTCAGGGATGCTGTAGCTGTGGATTTCCTGCACTGAGCAGGGGGTTGGACTAGATGGGGACTCAGAGTGGTACTTATGAGCCCCACTGTTCTTGATTGAAGCACCACTTCATGCGTGGGCGCTCCGGCAGGGTCCCTCACCCCACTGCACCCCCTGCTCTGGCTCACGTGTGGGCAAAGGCCATCTCGAGGGCATTTTGCACATGCGTAAAACGGCCGTCGCCGTTAACCCAAATGGCTGTGATGTAATCTGTCATTTTGACCGTCCCCATTTTTGCTAAGGCCGGCAGCCATTTGCGCATGCACAATCTTGAGCAGGGAGCACGCCGTGGCAAGGGAGCCTGTCAGAGCTGGGACCTGCAACAGCAGCAGCGACACATCAGTCAAGCCCTCCAAGAACAGGAAGTACCACTTTGGGGCCCCAGGGAATTGGGGTGAGGGGAGGCTTTATCCACCGTCCTGGGTCTAGGAATGGGAGAATAGATCCGTTTCCCTTTGACTTGAGTGGGAAAATTTCCCATCCACGTCAGTGGGAAAATCTGAATCTGTAATTAAACTGAATTTTAAAAATCCAAGTGCCTAATTAACCCGAACTTTTAAAATCTGAATCTGTAACCGAAATCTGAAAATCCATCTGTAGACCCATGCCTACAGCTTATGTTGGCTTCCAGTTTTGGGTCCCACTCTGCAAGGACTTACAGGGTTCCATTACAAGTGGGTTATGGAACATGGCATCGATCGCTTCTGGTCATGAACTAACCCGCCGTGCCCCTGGGTATAATAGCATTTCCCTATCCACAGGTTTGTTGAGAGTATAAAAACACTCAAACAAATATTTTGAGGCACTCAGAGAGATACCATGTCTTGGAAACCAGATACATTCCTGACATCATGCATGAGGGACCCCCAGCCAATAATTCAGCCTCAGACTGGTTTTTATTTGGTCCCTTTCCAATCCTTCGATCTGGCCCCTGGATCCAGTCCCTAACACCCCAATCCTTCGATCTGACCCCTGGATCCAGTCCCTAACACCCCACCTTAATTCCTATCCAATTGGTGGAGCTTATACTAATTTTCAAAGTGGTCCATAAGAGGGAAATGCTTCCCCAGCCCTGCCTTAAATGAATAGTTCAATAGATTTGCCTTTCTTGCATAAAGAACCAAATGCACAGTAACGCCAAACTCAAGAGATCCTGGCTAGATGCCATCAGACTTCCTGAAATCAGGGATTCTAAGAAGCAGTTATTCTCTGAGAAACTCAAGCTGAAGTTCCAGTCCTTCAACCACAGCCATGTGGGAATTGTGGGGAAATTGTTGACTTTAGGAAACTTGAATGGGAAATGGTGGACACATGCTTGGAATGAGAACAGGGTAAATTGCTATGAAAACATCCGTTCCGCTAGCCTTGGAATAAAAATAAGTCAATGCATCACGGCCGTGCGGCAGGCAATCAAAAGCAGGCCGTTCAGAGTACTATGAACTGCTTATAATCGAGGGTCCAGCTTATGGTTTAAGATCCCAGATGAGGATGCAAAACAATTATTATTATAAACAAAAGAGTCATGCTCTGGTTCACTCCACCAGTATTATCATTTTAAATTAATAATTGATTATTGATTAGTAATGAATAGTAATTATTATTTTATTTAAATAACACCTGCAAGGTGCCTGACATAGAACAATCATAAGCTTAGAGGATCAAAAAGCCTCCAGTTTAAGAGAGGAGTTAAGGCTCTTACAAAGTCAACCATGCTCCAAAAAGCATGGGAATTGTACGTTAAGACTCCCACCTTAACCTGCATGCCATGTAAGCTAATGTAACTTGTGTGCCATGTAACTCCCACCTTAACTTGTGTGTCATGTAAGCCATCATAAAGTTAAAGAGTAGGGATGGGAGTTTGGGCAAAATTTTGGTTTTGGTCAATTTTGGTTTCAGTTCTCATGAATTTCAGTTCTTTTTCGGTTTCGGTTTTATCGGATCTTTTGCATTGATTTTTGTACCGGATTTTTAACATTGCAGTTTTTCAATGGGGGACAAACCGCAATGTTAAAAATCCAGTGCAAAAATCAATGCAAAAGATCCGATAGTATCGAAACCGAAAAAGAACCAAAATTTCTGATTAATCCAAAATGGCCATTTTTGGATACTTTCTGTTTTATCCGGAACTGAAATTCCCATCCCAAAAAAGAGTTTTACGATGAATGCAGGATTGCACCCTTAAGCTGCTTTTATACAAGCTGCCGGATGCAGCATGTTCTTCAACACGCTTCTTGAAAAGCCCCGCGGAGTGCGTTCAGATGCACCGGAAGTAGCCGTCAGCCATAGGAATCGCCACTCATGCGGTCTTTTTGAAGTTGCATTTTGGAAACCCTGATATCAGAGCTTCCAAAAATGCACCTTCCAAAAGACGGCACGAGGGGCAATTCCTATGACAGCCAACTACTTCTGTGGCGTCGAAAGGTACCCCGTGGGGCTTTTCAGGAAGTGTGTTCTTGAACGCGCTGCATCTCGCTGCTAGTGTAGAATCAGCCTTAGTGTTTGTAATTTGGGAACCATACCTCATGCTGCGTTTATAACTGAATTTGTGCTGAAGGGGCCCACTGCGGCCCCTGCAATCGGCCGGGAGCACCTCCCTGTGGGGACCATCTATTAGTCTTGTTTGTACACTGAGGCATTCTCAGTTGCTGCCGTGATGCTAAGGAACTCCCTTCCCCCAAAGGTTCATTTGAGCTCCATCTTGAATTTCTTCCAGGGTGGTGTAAGACCTTCCTGTTTGTAAAGGCATTTTTTGGACAGGAATACGGGATGGGGGGTTTGGGGTAGGGTTGTGAAGGGGGGGGTTGGATGTTGGAAATGGGGAGGTGGTGTAGGGTGGGTTTTGTGGGGGGTTGTGGGAGGGTTGGGTTTTTGCGGGTGGTTGTTGTATTTTAATTGTTTTGTGGATTTTTTAAAAATATGTTTATATATACGTTTTAAGTTGTCCTGAGCCTTCTTTAGGGCAGGGCAGGATAAAAATTCAAATAAATAAATGAAATGAAATGAAATGAAATAGATCAAAGGGCATGCGTTATAATGAGGTTACCCTGTATTACTATTACTATTAGTACCACTTAAGTGAATGAAATGGCCAATACAGAAATGCCATAATAATGGAGCGACTGAAATACCAAATAAGAAATACTGAAGGAAACAAAATACTGAAATGAAGAAAATGAAAAAACAAAATTCACAATGGTGACAAAATTTTTTTTGGATATTCATACATAGGAACAAATATGCAAATGGTCTTCATGAATATGAAATGATCTATTCATTTCAGCCCTACTTTTCCCCCGTCCTGTGGCAGGAAGCTGATGTGGGTAAGTCATTGCAGGATGAGCTCTTCTTCTGCAGCCGACAACTTGCCACTTAAAGCACTGGTACATCATGTGATGAGCCTTAAGTGGTAGAGGCGAGAGGTATTACAAGAAGACCGTAGCCTGAGAATGGGGCTGTGAAGGGGAGACCTACAAATGGGGGAAAGGACGAGCTGGAGGGCTGCAAGGTATGACCCCCCCCCCAAAGCTTGAGAAGAGATAGGGCTGGGGTCAGCTCTAGAACTGGGAAGCCAAAGGTGAGTGTGAGCCTCTCCTCTCCTCTCCTCTCTCCACTGGCTCCTTCTTCCTGAGCGTATTCTGCACAAGCTCTTCGTCTTTACCTACAAAGCCCTTCACAACCTCGCTCCCCCCTACCTCTCTGTCCTGATCGCACCCCTATTCAAGCACTCCTCTTCCATACCCTCCTTCACCCACCCACACCTCCCCTGCTCCCCCAACCGCCTTTGTCCCTTCTCCCTCGCTGCCCCGCCTGCCTGGAACTCCCTCCCTGCCCTCATCTGCCTTGTCCCCTCCCTTCATACCTTCAAGTCCCTCCTCAAAACCCACCTCTACCGCTCCGCCCTTCCTAACTCCTACTAATCATCCCCACCCAGGATTATCCCCCACCTGTTTATCTGCAAACTCCCAATTTACTGTAACCAAGCCAAGAACGTGTACCTGAGTTCTCGCATCCTCATGAATGTCGCTTCCCGTGTCTCTCCCTCTGTTCCCCCTTCCCTGTCTCCCCTCCCCCTGTCTTTAGATGGTAAGCCCTCGGGCAGGGATCATGTCTATCTTATTCTTTGTAAAGCACCAGGTACATCACTGGCACTATATAAATGCTTATAATAATAATAATAATAATAATAATTAAATTACCCCTGAGTCCAGGGATGTGATTTGAAAACCACTTAATAGGCATTTTGGATCTTTTGTGCACAAGGGAAAGAATAAAGCACTGGCAAAGGAAACCTTCTGGGTGCAGAGATATGGGGCTAGGAGTAACAGGGTGGATTCTGCAAATACTTACCACCATGCATGTGACACATCATTACATTTCCACTACAGGGCTTGGGAGAGTTGTAACAATAAAAAAATATATAACATAGGCAACAATCATGATATTATTTTCCTTGGTTCCTGCTATCCCTCCGCTCCTGTCCATCTTATCACCATGGTGGTTTTCATGACATAAATGAAAACGTTTCTATTTCACATTTATTCTGCCCGATTTCCCCTTACTCTGCCTCTGATCAATAACCAAGGGTTAAATGTGTATTCATTTCATTTCTCCTGGAGCCCATCCTGGCTGGATGCTCTAGAGGAGAGTGCTGAATAGCCTCCATTTCCATTAGACTATCCCTGCAGATGAAAGCTCTCAGCACCTGCTCCTGCATCCACACAGGCCCAGGCCCCGCACATGAGACGGTATATTACAAGCCACCCTCTCCTGTTGTCCATTTTCAACGTCTCACAGCGAGGGTGTCAGTATTCTAATTGCGTCCCCAAGACTGCCCAAGGTTGTCTGAGAGGATACACTGTACTGTTGGGAAACAAAAAAAGAAATGTGTTTTGAACGTTCCTGTTTCTGAATCTTAATGAGGAGACTCAAGGTTGGGAAGGCTACAAAGCAGAGAGGCACCTCTGTCTGAGTCACAAGGTAAGTTACTGTCAGATCTGGCCCCAATTGCTCACCTTAGGCGGGGGATTTCTCAGTCAATAGTTCTTCCTTCACAACTTACTTCAGCGGTTCCGCATCTTGCTGTCCACCCCCTGGGATCATCACCCTGGCCAACTGCCAGTTTCTGCCCCTGAATATCTACAGACTGACTTTGCTGCATTTATAGCTCTCAGAGGAGGCGGGACTAAGGTGAAAAGCCAGCCCTCTGAAAGGGGCCATTGCTTGTCCATCACCGTCTCTTGTTAGTGAGTCTTAGGGCGCTTGGACATTTGGAAATAACAGGCTGGATTCTCAGCTGGGAAGGACAGGCCTAAAGTAGAGTGCTGCTTGGGCCCGAAATGTAGGCCTGAGCCCGACTGTATCGGGCCCAAGTCTGTCCTCTGTCTGATGCAACCGGGCTTTTGTGATCCCAGGTCTTATGTGTCCCAGTGCTCCCACCCACCCGATTGGAGGGCTAGGACATCACTGCACTTTGTGTGAGGTGGGGTTACATCAGAAAACGGCAGGGAATGGTTTAGCCCTGCCTCTTTCCAACATGGCCATTAGGGATGTGCACAGTAACTCACCTTTGTTTTCATTATTCATTTTGTTTTCATTGTTAAAATGTCAGGAGTTTTCATTATATTTTGTTACTCTTTGTTTTGTTTTTGTATTTACTTTTGTTTTCTATTTCCATTGGTTTGAATGGAAAACACATTTCTGGCTGTAACACATTTATTTATTCAATTTGTATTATAATTACAATATTTGTACCCCAGATTTAAGTAATAAAGTGTGCTAGATATCAGAAAGTTTAGATAAAGGGATACGATTTTATAAGCAGTTGAAATTTGTTGTTTTACACAATTCTGTGTACACATTACTTGATGTAACAACTATGTCTCCCATCCGATGTAGCTTAAATGTGGCATGGATATATCCCTATCCAAGGGTACTACCTCTGAAAAATTTCATAAGTATTGCTTAAGGGGTGCCAGTGTTATAAGTGATTTACTTTTAAATGCATTTCTGGATGTAACATCTTGGTATTCCAGTTCGTATACATGAACTTTGGCAGGATTGTATCTCAAATGATCAGGATCATCTGTGCCAAATATAAGAAAGATATGGTAAAGGGACCAAAAGGTATAAGTCTGCACATGATCTGGAGAGTATGAGCATATGCTAGGGATTCTCTTATGTTTGTCACTGTGATACAAGATGTGCTTGTGATGCCATTTTGGCCAGCAGAAATATCACCCATTTGTCATTCTCTGCTGTTGCCAACCAACCCCTCTTCCTCACTTGTTAATGGGAAGTTAGAAGCATCTGCTAAGGAAAGAGCCAATAAGGGATTCTCTAATGTCCTCTGTCACAGTGCTGCAGGATGTAATTGTGACAACAGTTGGCCAGCGTGGATGTGTTAACCATGTCTCCTGATTTCTGCAATGCTTACCTCTACACTCTGCCTTGTTCCCTGAAGTCCCAGTTATGTCCCTTCTGTGCCCTACTCAGAGCCACCCAGGATTGGTCCTTGAAAGCTGGGAGCATGCAGTAAGAGAGGCGATCACATCTCTGTCTCAGCCAGGGTGTCTTTGAAATGTCAACTCAATTGGCCAGAGGATGTATATCTCATCTCCGCTGTTTGGCACAAGCTTTAGTCTGGGCAGGTACCCTGGGTGTGTGTGGGTGTCCTTCAACTTTCAGAGAATGCCCCAGGAGGGGGCAGGAGGATGTTAGGCAGCACCCCAGGAACATGGGAATTGGATTTATGTAGCTAGATGAACTCTTGCAGTGAGTTCTAGTGCACGCAAGCACACACACACACACACACACACACCCTACCAGAAAAGTATGAGAAAATGCTCTGACCAAAGCCAGAACTAATCACAGAGAATGAGCAGTCCCAAATAACAGCAATTTATATTTATTTAATTTTATTTATTTATTTATTTATTTATTTATTTAATATATTTATATCCCACCCCTCCTGCAAGTAGCTTGGGGCGGCTAACAAATTTCAGTTAAAACAATTCTAAAAATATTAAAACAATCATAAAAATCTTACAATAGAACAGGGAGGACAGAAATTTACAAAAAATAATAAGGAAGGGTAGGATGATAAAAACCCATTAACCCACCCTCCCCAAAGGCCTGGGCGAACAGCCAGGTTTTACAAAGTCGTTGTAATGTTAAAAGGCTTGGGGCCAGGCGAGCTTCCTCTGGGAGGGAATTCCAAAGGCACGGCACGGCCACTGAGAATGCCCTCTCCATTGTGGCCCCCCGCTTAACATGGGGGACCTCCAAGAAAGCACCCCCGGAAGACCGAAGGAGCCGTTCTGGGGCACGGAGGGCAAGGCGATCCTTGAGGTATGAGGGGCCGAGACCATGAAGGGCCTTATAAATCAACACCAATACCTTGAACCTGGCTTGGCACGCTATTGGCAGCCAGTGCAGAGCCCGGAGCACAGGTGTTATGTGGTTCCGGCGACCCGTCCCCGAAAGGAGGTGGGCCGTTGCATTCTGCACTAGTTGCAGCCTCCAAACCTGGAACAAGGGCAGCCCCATGCAGAGCGCATTGCAGTAGTCTAGCCTCGAGATGACGAAGGCATGGACGAGAGAGGCCAGGTCCGGGCCAGAGACGTACGGACGCAACCTCCGCACCAGATACAGCTGGCAGAAGGCAGCCTTTGCCACCCCCTCTACCTGCTGTTCCAGGCAGAGATCCACATCCAGCACCACCCCCAGACTCTGGACCTGTTGAGCTACAGGAGGGCGAATCCCCCCCAATCAGGGGGTCCAACACCTCCCTCGCTCTCCCCACCACCATCACCTCCATCTTATAGGGGTTGAGCTTCAGTCTGCTCTGCCACGTCCATTCTGCTACAGCCCCCAAACACTGGGATAGCAACGAGACGGCAGGGTCTGGGTCAGCTGAAAAAGAGAGGTACAGCTGAGTATCATCAGCATATTGGTGACAA
>QEPC01003849.1:3603753-3618737 GCA_003113815.1 Sphenodon punctatus | reverse complement strand
CGCTCTACGTGGGGCTTCCCTTGTTCTTGGCTCGGAGGCTCCAGCTAGTGCAGAATGCGGCGGCTCGTCTTCTTACGGGGACGGGCCGCCGGAAGCATATTACACCGGTGCTCCGAGCTCTGCACTGGCTGCCGATAGCGTGCCGAGCCAAGTTCAAGGTGTTGATGATGATCTATAAAGCCCTACACGGTCTTGGCCCCTCATACCTTAGGGACCGCCTCACCCTCTGCGCCCCAGAGTGGCTCCTGCGGTCCGCCGTGGATGCCTTCCTGGAGGTCCCCCGTGTTAAGCGGGGGGCCATGATGGAGAGGGCATTCTCGGTAGTGGGGCCGCGGCTTTGGAAATCCCTTCCGGAGGAAGCTCACCTGGCCCCTAGCCTGTTAACATTTTGGCGACATTGTAAGACCTGGCTGTTCGCCCAGGCCTTTGGGAGGGAGGGGTGGGGGGGTGTTTAGTGCCCCCACCTATTTTGGGTTTTATGCTGCTTGTTGCCCTGTTTTAATGTTTTGGTTTTAATGTTATAATATGTTGAATGTTTTTAAATTGATTTTATTGTTTTGATACTTTGGAAGCCGCCCCGAGCTGCATGGCAGGAGGGGCGGGGTAGAAATGCATAAAATAAATAAATAATAAATAATTGCTGCATAATGCAAATTCCAGGCCAAGGAGGCCTGAACCCTAATCCCCAGGTACTTATAGCTTGACACCTGCTCGATCTGAAGATTGTCAATAAGCCAAGTATATCTTTTCCTGGTGTGACCAAAAACCAGGACCTTTGTTTTTGCATGGTTAATTTGGAGCCTATTTTGGAGAAAATAAGTTGCCAACAAACTAATCTGCCTCTGGAGGCCCACCCTTGTTTGGGACAAAATTGCAGCGTCATCAACATACAATAGGATGCCAACCAGGTGGGAATCCAGTTTCGGCGGAAACAGATGGGCAACTGACAACAAATTGACCAGATCGTAAAGAAATATCTTAAATGGGGTTGGTGCCAACACGCAGCCCTGCCTAATACCGGAGGCTATACCAAACCGATTTGACAAAGTGCCATATTGATCCGTACGGACTGCTAATGTGGAATCACAATCAATGGCTTCCAACAACGCCAAAAGTCTTCTATCAATAGTGGATCTCCTTAATTTCTCCCAGAGGAGTGTTCTATCAACAGAATCGAACGCCCCTCTGAAATCCACAAAGGCACAATATAGTCTCTGATGGCCCTTCGTATATTTTTCAGCCAAATGGACAAGGGTCAGGCAGTGCTCAACCATAGACCTCTGGGCCTGAAACCCAATCTGCTCTGGATAAATGATGGATTCCTCGAGCAGCCAGTCCTCTAGACGCAATAACAACTGCTTAGCATATAACTTGGCTATAGTGCTCAAGAGGTCTGTAGTTTCCTGGGTGAGACCGAAGCCCACCCTTATAGATGGGCACTATTATGGCATCACCCCAACCCCTGGGCAAAATACCACAGGCATTTATATGTGAAAATAAAGCGGCCAACAAAGGGGCCACCAGATGACCTGCGTTTTCAACAGTTCTGCAGGAATAAAATCTGAGCCTGGAGCCTTATTAGATTTTAACTTAGTTATCATCTGAGCAACAAGCTCAGAGGAAACTGGTTCCCAGTCCGGGAGCTCCAGGGGGAAACTAAAGGCCTCACCCACGCACTGTGGAGTGGGAAAAATAGAGTGATAATAAGTTTCCCAGACATTGTGAGGCACAAAGCACCTCACCTCTGGTCTGGCTGGTTTAATGCCATGGTTATCTCTTGCCTCGTCTACTGCAACCTCCTCCTTGCTGGCCTCCCTCTCTCTCACCTGTCCCCCCTTATCGCAATCCAAAACTCCGCTGCCAAGGTCATTCACTTTGCCCGTCGCTTCGACCATGTGCAGCCTCTCCTCCTCTCCCTTCACTGGCTCCCCCTTCCTGAACGTATCCTGTTTAAACTCCTGGTTTTCACGTTCAAATCACTCCACAACCAAGCTCCCCCTTACCTCTCGGACCTAATCTCCCTACGCACTCCTGCACGCCTGTCTCTTATACACATCTAGATGTGTATAAGAGACAGGTCCCCTCCCTCACTCTCCCTCATTTCTCCTGCTCACCTAACCGCCTTCGACCCTTCTCCCTCGCTGCCCCTCATGCCTGGAACTCCCTCCCTGCCCACATCTGCCTTGCCTCCTCCCTCCACTCCTTCAAATCCCTCCTCAAAACCCACCTTTTCCTTGCTGCCTTTCCCAATGTCTGCTAGTCTTTCCCCTTACTCTTACTGTTGGCCCTCCTCTGCTGCCTGCTGCCACCAACCTCTATGTAAACCAAGTCAAGCATACGCACCTGAGACTTTGCATCTGCTTGAATGTTTGTTTGTCTTCTCCCCTGTCTCTCCCACTGTCCCCTCTCCCTGTCTCCTCCCCGTTTTTGTCTTTTAGATTGTAAGCCACTGGCAGGGACCACGTCTAACTCTATGTTCTGTACAGCACCAGGCCACACGACTGGCGCTATATAAATGTTTATAATAATAATAATAATAATAATAATAATAATAATGGCCCTATTTATAATGTCCCAGAAAGTCTTTGATTGCCCACCCTTAGCTGCTACCACCAAACGTCCCCACAGGGCCTCCCGATAGATGAACTTCTTTAACCGTAGCAGCACTTTGTACTGCTGGCGAAGCAGGACATAATTGTCCTGAAAGGCCTGAGACCAACTTTCTACCAGGGAACGGTAACTAGCTCTTAACTCAAATTTTGCAGTCCTACATTCAGCATCAAACCAGCACTGACCATGGCCCTGGATTCCACTAGTAGCCTTCGCTCTATCTCCAGGTTTGGAGAGAACAGGCACTAAGAGACCCATGATCTCATTAAAGGCAGCTATTGCTCCCCGATGTCAGGAACCCAACAGGATCCCATTACTCAGTTCGGAACAAATGGATTTGTCCAAAACAACCTGAGCAGCATTGGAAAGGACCAAAGACCATGGGATCCTAACCCTGGTCTCTCCATCACCTCTAAAGGGGCCCAGTGAGTTGGGGCCTGGACTACAGGCACCTGACAGCCAGATCCAAAGAGAGTGGAAAATGATCCCCATAGAGAGCAAAATCCACGTTGAAATTGTTAAGGTAAGGAATAATACATGGGGAAAGCATAACTAAATCTACTGTACTAGCCCCCTGATGGGCTACAAATGTGAACTCCCCAACTTGTTCCCCTAACGTGGAGCCATTTAACAAAAACAAATTGAAATTTGCCAGGAGGGAAGCCAAAAAAAGGCTGGCTTGATTAATAATAGGGTCCCTAGAGCACCTGGGAAAAAGACCCTGGGGAGATGGATGGCTACTCAGGTTACTGTCCGCCCCCAACATCTCATCATTCTGTCCGACCCGTGCATTAAAATCCCCGGCTAAAAAAATCCCTGCCCGGGGGTACCAATCGAGAATCTCCACAAGCATTTTATCAAGCTGACCCCAAGGGGAGGAACTAGAGCCGTATGAATTAACAGGGGGGATATATACTGAGATCACCACAAATTGGAGGTCTCCCCATTGTAAAACTACAGCCACCGCGTACGGAGGGGCCTCAAAATTACCCAACACCTGCAGTTTTGAGTATATGGAAATAAAGCAAACCATGCCGCCCCTTGGTAAATATAGCTGAGGCTGATACAGAGAAGGAAATAAACCCCTGCCGTTCAACCGGGTCCTTCATCCAAGTTTCCTGTAATAGGACAATCTGGAATTTGTCAAAATATGCATAGAAAAGGGAGTCCTTGTCCCAAGCCCTCCACCCAGCGATGTTCCAAGAACAGATGGCTAAATTGGCTGGGGGAGGACCCTCCCCCTTTCAGTTCTTCCCCACAGATTTTGACCGCAGAGTACCGTTATTAATGGGATTGATTCCCTGAATGAGGTTACGAATAGACTCTCGTATGCCAACCAAAGTGGGGAAAGTCCGATGAACAGTAACTGACTGGGCATCTAATGAGCCCGACCCAACTGGGGCAAAAGCTTCCTCTCCAGGGGGAACATGCTTGTCTACCCCATTGGCCACAGGAAAGTCCTGGGCCATAGGGGCACCCTTAGGCGGGGGGAAAAATGGCTGTGCCTCCATAGCCCCCTCTCCAGACATTATTGGGGGGGACCAGGGGACAGTTGAGGGGAGGGGAGGAACAGAAAGTCCCAACACCTCCTGGGGGCATCCCTCATTAGCTATATCCAGGAGTCGCTGACCAATGGTTGCGGAGTTGGGCCGCCACTCTGTTCCTGCCTTGGCTGGGCTTCTCCCAACCTGTGAAAGGGGAACAGGCAGGTTTTCAGCGCTCGATTTCCCTTGGCCATTTGCAAAGGCCTTAATGGCCCCAATACCTGCAATTTGAGGCAATAGAGGCCTAATTACATCCAAAGTAAAAACCTCACTAACCCGAATCCCCCAAGCATTCAAAACCCTGGCTGAAGCCAAAATTTTACCAACCAGATCAGGGGATTTAAACACCACCACCAGCCTGTGAGATCTATCTCAGACCGGAAGCATCTGGAAAGATACTGTCTGCCCCAATGGAAAACGTAACTGCAGCAGATAATTTAAATGAGATTGGATAGCCACCTTGGAAGCCCAAAATGGAAGAAACCCATCCGCTATGGGTAGAATCCTAAGAGCCACTGCATAGATATTTACTCTAACAGGGGGGTCCCGGAGAATGGAACATGGCTGGGCTCCATTTAAAAAAGCCCTCTGAACACTAGGTCCAGGGACTACCATGCAAGTCGGGGGAGGGGCAGGGGTACTCCAATTGGGGCAAGATGTCGGACCAACGTCAAGCTGTCTATCTCCCATTATGCCGGTCCCCTTATCCTCTGAAATTCTGACCAATTTGTTTAGTAGCTCCCCCTGTAACCCCAGATTCTTATTAATACCCTCTAATTGGGTAGAGATTAGCTGCAGTAGACCACCAGATCTGACACTTTGTTATAGTAATAAATCCTAATCACTAATGTTCACAGACGGCAAGGAATCGGTTTGCCCCTCTATAGGGGAGGACCGAACCTGATTTAAGGAGTCCAAAAAAGTGCCAGATGCCCCTGGCAAATCAGTGTTATCGCCCACAACTGGCGATGATGCCAGGGGAAGAGCCCCAGGAGTGGATGTAAATTGCAAAAAAATGGTCCAATTTCAGCTGTTTCGACACAAGAAACTGGTCTGGCAGATCAGCAGCCGCCCGGCGCGATCTTTTCCGAGACATCTCGAGGCTCCCAGGACCAACTCTGCGCCTGGAATGATCTACTCTCGCTGACGTCTGAGAGTCAAAGCCGCCCCGCTCCTCAACACCATCCAACAGTCCTCTTTTCAGAGGAGGGGTGCTCACGCCCTGTCCCACGAACAGTGCCACCAACGGGCAACACCCTTTGATATTGCCCTTCGGCTGGAGCCCAAGGGCGCCCAGGCCTTAGTTATATACCGGATGAGAAGGGAGGGGAACATCAGTGAGTGGCAGGCCTCACCACGCCCAGCTAGAGGCAGCCCCTTCTGCCTCTCTGCATCCACCCCCTCCACCTTAGAACTTATCTACTACTACCAGCCTTGACCACTTCCTCTGGCAATAAATTGCACACGTTAATTGTCGTGGAGTGAAAAAATACTTTCTCTTTTATTAAATCTGCTTCCAAATTTGTTATAGCAGAATTGCTGATACAATAAATATTTGGAAAATGAAATCTGCTTCCAGTTAATTTCATGGGGTGTCCCCTTGTTCTAGTACTGTGAGAGAGGGTAAATAACTGCACCCTATTAACTTGTTCCACACCACTCGTGATTTTATAAACTTCTATCCTATCCCCTCTCAGTCTTCTCTTCTCCAAGCTCTCTGGTCTTTATACAAAAGAGACTCTATGGCCTTCTTAGGCAACATACTCCTTAGGCCCAAACGTTCTTACAGTTGGAAAGTTTTTCCTTCTAAAACAAAATCTACCTATGAAGGACAAAGAGCAGGGGGTACAGGGAACTTTAGGCTAGGGGGGGGTCAATTGCGGCCCGTGGCTACTTTTTAATTGGCCCGTTCTTTGATCTGGTTCCTCGATTTAGTTCCTACCCCCAAGCACTGAAAGACTGAACTCAGGGTAAGAGAGAAGAGATGAGGGGATGCACACAAAGTTAGAACCACGGCACAGATGCATTATCTGGACTAGAGCTGAAACAAGGACACGGTGCGTTTTTGCAAGAATCGTGTGAGATTCTTGAAAATCCCCCCCAAACGCTCTGCGCATGCCACCACAGCCATCCTGCGCATGTGTGGGCTCTGGTGGACATTTTGAGCATGCGCAGAGCATTTCTGGGGGGTTTCTCAAAAATCTCACTAGAGTTTCAACCCCCCCCCCAAACACTCTGTGCATATGCAAAACGGCTGCGGTGCCCATCCTGTACATGTGAAGCCCCCCGATGTCCTTTTTGCACATGCGCAGAATGGTCTGGCAGTCGGGTTTCTTTGACTTTGAGAATCTTGCGAGAATGGCGGTGAGAACGCTGATTCTTGTGAGATTCTTCTCGACCCAGAAAATCTCATTGAGAAGCCCATGCTTCAAATCTGGTTCCAGCCCTGATATCGACCCTTCTCTTCCTAAGTGCACCCTTTATGCATCCCATTTCGTAACGTCTGTGTGGCCCTTGGAATTTGGGGTGATTTCAGATGAGATGGGGCAACATTCGCCACGTCCCGGAATCACCCTTCTGATTCCCGCTGGAATCATCCCGTTACGTCCAACAGACGTGTCGGCTGATCCCGGCAGGGAATCGGGGAGGGGGTGGGGTCATGCGGTGCAGCGTGCGGCCGCATGGCCCCACCCCCATGCTCCCCCGCCGCCCGCCCTCTGGGGAGACAGGCGGGTGCTGCAGCCAAAGCGGCTGCAGCGCCCGCACGAATTGACCACGGCCTGGAATCCCGCCGGGGATTCCGGGCCGTGGTTGCCGTCCAGACGAGATGGGCCCCTTCATTGTGACGGGGAATGACATTCACCACACAAGCGGCGCCGGCCCCATTGGTTCCGCTGATGGCATGGTGAATGTGATTCCCTGCTGCAATTGACCGTGGTTAACATCGGGGGGGAACTTCCGGTTCCCCAACAGATGTTACGAGGCCATTCCCCACCACAAGGTATTGACTGTGGTTGAGCGTGGTCTCGTAACGTCTGAAAATACCCTTGTACTCATTTTCAAAGTGGTGGCTGTGAGGGAAAAGGTTCCTTACTCCTGGCACAGAGAGATGGACAGAACATCTGACACCATTACCTCCTTTATCTCCTTTAATGTAAAACCAAAATGCCATTTGCTTTTATTACATCTGTGGGTGTTTTAACACAACCATTTCTCCTGCATGTTTGCTGTTACATCCTGAACTTTCTGTGTGTCTAAATCACTCACCCTGATCTTAAACATCTGGCTCTTTGAACTTCTGCGTAGAACTTCTCTCAGAACTTCTGTGTAAAACGTTCTCTTGGTAAACTGCTTTGCTCCAGGCAGCTGTGATCACTTGGTTTCCATGGCAGCCCCTCATGTCTACAGCTGCAGCTACTTTAGGATGCCTCAGGGCAGTGTTTGTGTGAAGAATTCATCCAGGAACTGCCTCAGGACAGTGTGTGTGTGAAGAATGCATCCGGAAGTTACTTGTGGACTTGTAAACCGAGAAGATTGAAAGACCAGCACTTTAAGGTGTGTGAAAAATTCCCTGTGTCATTTATTGATTCATCAATCCAGTATAACCCTCAAATCTTCTTTTATGGCACTACTGTCTAACTAGTTAGCTCCCACTTTGATTAACCATGTTCATAAGTTTAAAAATGAGGGCTGGTCGAATGGGTGTCTTTAGACATAACATCAACGGGTGTCTGAATGTGTGTTTTGTCCTTGAACACTGGTTTGGCCCTGTGTTCACCATCTGGCACTGCTTAGACACACAGCCCATCCTGAGGCAAATGGGTGTTTTGCTTGCCACCTGATCTCAGCACACAAGTGCTGCCACCTCATTCCCCATGTTGTACCTGCTAACATGCCACACGATATCATTAGACACAACGCTGGCCACATGTTCAGATGGAACACACAAGTTGTTCTTGTGATGCAATGGTGTTCCCATCACGTGTTCAACGGGTGGCCAAATTGGTGTTGGGAGTGTTATGGTGCTTACACACAACACCCAAACACATGCTTAGAGGTTTTGACACCCAATCTTTGTTATGTCTAAACACACCCAGTGGCAATATTGAATTGTTTTACTGCTACTTTTAACCCATGAACTAGCCAATCGGGGGATAATCACTAGTTGCAATCCAGCCTCACTCAGCACAATTCATTGATTTTGTCAATTGCTTTAAAGCTATTTTTTAGTTGTTTAGGGTTTTTTAATTTATTTTTTACTGGGGGGGTTGTTTAATTTAAAAAAATACTTTGTGTTCCAAATAATTTTAAGCTTTTGAATGGTTTCTGTTCAATAATCTGTGATCAGTGTGTGAAAGATCTATCAGATCAACTACAATACAAAGGAGCATCAACACTGGCAACGTAACTGTAAGGTGCTAATAAGGCAGACCAAGAAAGAATTTGAAAGGAGACTTGCTAAAGAGGCAAAAACAAATAATAAAACCTTTTTCAAGTTTATCAGCGGCAAGAAGCCTGCTAGGGAGTTGGTTGGGTCATTAGATGACCAGGAAATAAAAGGGGCACTCAGGGAGGACAAGGACATTGCAGGGAAGCTAAATGAGTTCTTTGCTTTGGTCTTCACTGCAGAGGATGTTGGGGGAGATACCCAAGCAGGAAACCTACTTTAGTACTTTGTAGGTGATGAATTGGATGAACTGTCACAAATCAGTAGGGATGGGCGAACGCGGTTCAGAAGTTCGGAGTTCGGACCAAACTTGACCAGTTCAGTCGACCGAACTGAACTTCTGAACCAAACTCGATTTTAAAACCGAACCGAATTTCCAAACTCAACTCTGTTTGCCCATCCCTAAAAGATAATATTCCATTTAGTTCAATGGGGTTTGAATTTCTGAACTTTGTTCAGAGGTTTGGAGTTCGGACCGAAATCGAATAGTTCGGCTGACCAAACCGAACTTCCAAACTGAACCGAATTTCCGAACTGAACCGAACCGAATATCAAAACTCGGTTCTGTTCGCCCATTCCTACAAATCAGCGTGACCCTGGAGGAGGTTCTAGAGAAAATTGACACGCTTAATATGAAGAAATCACCAGAGCCAGATGGTATTCACCCCAGAGTTCTGACTGAACTCAAGTGTGAAATTGCAAACCTACTAGGGATGTGAAAACAGAACCAGGTTCAGATGTTTGGCCGTTTGGTGGTTCAGGTTGAACTTTGAGTTCAGATTCGATATTCATTTCGATCGGGCTCAGTTTGGCCTTTAGTTCGGTGCAATCAGGAACTGAAAATGTCATTCAGTTTTTGAAATAAAGGGAAAAAAGTGAAAAACATATTTTGACTATAACATTTTTTTTTCTATTCAAGTTTGATAAAATTTGGGGAGATTGTATCTCCAATGGAGGGCACTATGTGTACCAAATTCTGAAATGATTAGATAATGAGAACCAATTTCAGAAGCAATTGAATGTTGTGATTTTAAGAAAAGTTTAAAACACATTCATGGCTACAAATTCTTTATCTTGAATCCAATATTCATGAAAATTGTTAATATTATGTCTCTACATATGCTTAATACTTCTGCCAATTTTCAGAAAGAGTAGATAAAGGGTTCCAAGGGTATAAGACATTAACCTGAAAATACATTTCCAGCTGTAACATTTTGATATTCCATTCTGTTTACATAATATCTGGCAAGAATGTATCAAATACCTTTCCTGCCATTTCAGTAAATGTACAGAAGATTTTGGTAAAGGGATCCAATTATATAAGCAATTGATGTTGTCCCTGTGAGATGAATATCAGCATATTCAGTGCCAGTCAGAGGCAGGCACCCTGCATGTCAGGGGGAGAGAGACTGTAGGAGGAAGGATGTGGAGTAACCCCAAAGACTGACCAAAGATTCAATGGCCAAACACATTACTGGAAGCTTCTAGCTTCACAAGGCCAATTGGTAGTGGCTTCGAGGTGGGCATAGGGGGCGGCCCTGAGGCGGGCATAAGCAACATAACTGGGACTTCTCAGATANTTAAAAAGTCATGGGATAGGAGGTAGTGTTTTGCTATGGATTGGTAGCTGGTTAAAGGATCGGAAGCAAAGAGTGGGATTAAATGGCCAGTTTTCACATGGAGGGATGTAAAAAGTGGTGTGCCCCAAGGATCTGTACTGGGGCCAGTTATTTTCAATGTATTCATTAATGATCTGGAAAAGGGTGTAATATAAAATTACTAAATAAATCCAAACAGCAACAATAACCTGACATAAGCAAAGGAAGGCCGTTCAGACCTACAGTTAAAGTTCAAATAATAATACAACTCAAAATCTTACTGCACAGCTTACGAGGGAATATATATATATATATAAACTTCTAGTTAATATGGAATACTAGCTATAGTGCCTGTAATTTTGACCTTATTTGCTCTCTTTTCCGACCATCCAGGTTCAGGAAGGTAGCTATAGCTATCAGCTCATCTCGCTCAAGTTATTCAGAGTAGTCAGAGCACGAGGAGACTGTGAGGAGCTGCAGCAAGATCTTACAAGACTGGGTGCCTGGGCATCTAAATGGCAGATGTGATTTAATGTGGACAAGTGCAAAGTGATGCACATTGGGAAAAATAATCCAAATTATGAGTGCACAGTGCTGGGTACTAAGCTAGGAGTTACCACTCAGGAAAAGGATCTGGGGTGGTTGTGGACAATACAATGAAATCCTCAGCGCAGTGTGCTGCAGCAGTCGAAAAAGCAAATAGAATGTTAAGAATTATTCGCAAGGGAATAGAGAATAAAATTGAGGATGTCATAATGCCGCTATATAAATCAATGGTGCAACCGCACCTGGAATATTGTGTACAGTTTTGGTCACTGCATCTCAAAAAAGACCTAGCAGAACTAGAAAAGGTGCAGAGAAGGGCAACAGAAATGATCCAGGGTATGGAACAGCACCTGTATGAGGAGAGGCTTGGTAGGATGGGTCTCTTCAGCTTGGAAAAGAGACGGCTGAGAGGAGATAGGATAGAGGTCTATAAAATCATGAGTGGGGTGGAACTTGTAAACAGGGAACGGTTATTTACCCTCTCAGCTAGTACTAAAACTAGGGGACACTCCATGAAACTCACAGGTGGCAGAGTAAAAACAGACAAAAGAAAGTATTTTTTCACTCAGCATATAATTAGGTTGTGGAATTTACTGCCAGGGGAGGTGGTCAAGGCCAGCAGTATAGCTGAGCTTTAAAGGGGTTTGGACAGGTTTCTAGAAGATAGGTCCATTAGCAGCTATTAGTCAGATAGGATTGGGGAACAAAACCCTTTACTGTCGGGAGCCTGGGGATGACCCACAGGGAATGGATAGCATGGTGACCTATTGGGTGCTTCTCCCAGGCCTCCGTGATTGGCCACTGTCGGAGACAGGATGCTTGGCTCGATGGACCATTGGTCTGATCCAGTCTGGCACTTCTTATGTTCTTATGTAATTGATTAATCCTCCCAGCCCTGGCAAATATACAAAATGTAGAAATCTTGTTTGTTTGTTTGTTTGAATTTTAACCCACCCTTCCCCGAAGGCTCGGAATGGTGAACAACAAAAAAATGTATAAAACAGACGTGTATAAAATACATATATATCAAAATCAATCTCTAAAAATCTAAACTACATAAAGTTCCTATTAACACCACTCTCCAGATCCTATCTCCTCCTGCTCAAGGTCTGGGTATGTAAATAGATCTTTCATTGCCTCCAATTTAAGCAGCGAAGCCAGCTGAATGCTTATGCAGATCAAATCTTCTTCCCTCATAGCTGGAATTTTTACCATTTCATTTTACTAACCTCCTTCAGATGCCACTCCCCCCTTCTGTCATCATAATATTAACCTACTTAATAAAATATCCTTGTATGAGCATCAGCACTTGAGCCGATTACCCAGGCGCTAGGGATGTGCGAACGCGGTTTGGAAGTTTGGAGTTCGAACCGAACTCGAATAGTTCGGTCGACTGAACTGAACTTTTGAACCAAACTTGAATCTGAACCAGTTCGGAAAGCCAGAAACCCCGGTTTTGAATGTACGATCTCGGTTCGGAAGTTTGGAATTCAAGTGAACTCGAATAGTTTGGTCGACCGAACTGAACTTTCGAACTGAACTCGATTTTCGAACCAAACCGAATTTCCGAACTCAGTTCTGTTTGCACATCCCTACCAGGAGCCTACTGGAACACAACAGCAATTTTTGTCCCCAGACCTCCAAAGACAATGTAAGACCTGGTTATCCCGCCAGACCTTTGGTGAGGGAGACGGCTGATGGATGGGGGTTGGGTATAGTGGGTGGGATGGGTTTTTTTAAGCTTTGCTTTGGGTTTTATTGTTGGTTTTATTGTTTTTAAGTGTATTATATTATTTTAAGATGTTGTGAGCCACCCTGAGTTGCTGTGGCAGGAGGAGGTGGCAAAGAAATCTAAGAAATGAAATGAAAGAAGGAGATTTAACCAACAATCTGCATCCAAGAGGCTTATATATATTTAGTGTTAACATATTGGCAGGTGCTTCTAAATGACATGTAGCAATTAAATCCACCAAATTACACTTGGCTGCTGTTTATATAAAAGCCATAAATTAGATACATTATTTTTTTCATGCAAAACTGACTCAGAATTAAGTGGGAATGTTTACCGGTGTGATCAAACCCACTTCAAGGCATGCAACACTGATGTCATCTTCCCTATCGACTCCTCCGTAAGTCAGGATACTGAGAGAGAGGGGTATTGGAGGAGTGCATCTTATATATATACCTATATAACCAATGGAACACTGTAATACCAGGGTACAAAATATATTGGAATGACAGAGTAGATAGAGTTGGTGGTGGGGTAGCTCTATATGTAAAGACGTGCATGGGTGGCCCTTCCCTTCCTTTCCTTAGTTCCCCAAATGCCCTTCCCCTTCCCACTGACAGAAGGATGCAAACTGTTCCCTAGAATCTCTATGGATAGAAATTCCAGATATAAAGGGGATGAGTATCACAGTAAGACTATTCTATTGTCCCCCTGACCAGGATGAAGAGACTAATAAAACAATGCTAAAAGAGATTAGACAGGCTGCTAAAGTCGGCAACATAATAATAATAATGGGTGATTTTAATTACCCTAATATTGATTGGGGGAATGTTTCCTCGGGCCAGGACATGGAGGTCAAATTTCTGGATGCCCTAAATGACTGCTTCCTAGAACAGCTGGTTCTGGATCCAATGAGAGGAGGAGTTATTCTAGATCTAATCCTGAGTGGCACGCAGGACCTGGTGCAAGGGGTAACTGTGGTAGACCCACTAGGCAATAGCAATTATAATACGATCACATTTGACATCATTTCTGTAGGGAGAAAGATAAACAAAAGTACAGCAGTAGCATTTAACTTTAAAATGGGAGACTATGACAAAGTGAGGAAACTCGTTAAAAAGAAACTAAAAAGTCCAGTTGCAAGGGCTACAAGTTTGCAAGAGGCGTGGAGACTAGGAGTGGGAATACCGGCGTCGGATGAATCCGATACACCCAATTATCGGGTGTATCGGAATAATCCGATATTTGCCGGTGCCGGCGTGCCTGATTTTTGACGTTGGGCACTTTGCCTGATTTTTTGCATTGTGCGCCATTGAAATAATGGCCACAATGTAAAGAGACCGGTATGCGGCCGGTGCTGGAGGTCCGGTGCGCCAGTTCCAGTAAATCCGGGACAGGGGAGATCCGATGTCGGTAAATCTGGTATCTGATATTCTCCCCAGTGTCCCACCCCCCATGGTGGAGACTGTTTAAAAGCACCCTTCTGGGACCCCAGATTAAATGCATCCTGCAAGTTAAAAAAGGAAGCAGGAAGACCAAACATCTTCCACTGTGGTTAAATGGGGAAGTGAAGGAGGCTATTAGAGCGGAAAAGGACATCCTTTAAGAAATGGAAGGTTAGTCCCAATGAAAATAATACGAAAGAGCATAAATACTGGCAACGTAAATGTAAAGTGTCAATAAGGCAGGGCAAGAGAGATTTTGAAGGGAGACTTGCTAAAGAGGCAAAAAGAAGCAACAAAAACTTTTTCAAATACATCAGAAGCAAGAAGCCTGCTAGGGAATCAGTTGGGCCATTAGATGACAAGGGAGTAAAAGGGGCGCTCAGGGAGGATAAGGACATTGCAGAGAAGCTGAAAGAGCTTTGGTCTTCACTGTGGAGGATTTTGGGGAGGTACCCACGCCAAATCCTTGCTTTGTGGGCGAGGAGTTGGAAGAACTGTTACAAATCAATATGACGTTGCAGGATGGTCTAGGGCAAATTGACAAACTGAATACTAACAAGTCACCAGGGCCAGATGGTATTCACCGTAGAGGTCTAAAGGAACTCAAATATGAAATCGCAGACCTATTTGTAACCTGTCACTAAAATCTGCCACTGTACCTGAGGACTGGAGGGTGGCAAATGTAACCCCGAAATTTAAAAAGGGAATCCAGAGTAGATCTAGTGTACCTGGATTTCCAGAAAGCATTTGATAAGGTCCCTCATGAGAGACTCTTGAGAAAATTAAAAAGTCATGGAATAGGAGGTCTTACTATGGATCAGAAGCAAGCTAAAAAATAGAAAGCAAAGGGTAGGACTAAATGGTCAGTTTTCACAATGGAGAGATGGAAAGATGTAAAAAGCGGTGTGCCTCAGGGATCTGTATTGGGACCGGTGCGGTTTAATGTATTCATTAATGATTTGGAAAAGGGTGTTAAGAGTGAGGTGATCAAATTTGCAGACGACACCAAGTTATTCAAGGTAGTTAAAACACGAGCAGACTGTGAGGAACTGCAACAGGATCTTA
>QEPC01003849.1:3578268-3599061 GCA_003113815.1 Sphenodon punctatus | reverse complement strand
GGGGATCTTGAGGGGAGGGGGCTGAGGAAGCAGAAGGACGGCTCGGGGGAGGGGGCTGAGGGAGGGGGAGCTCTATGGGGAGAGGGGACTCAGGGACTAGGAGGGGAGGCTCTGGGAGGGAGGGGGCTGAGGAAGAAGGAGTGGGAGCTCTGGCAGGGAGGAGGCTCAGAGAGCAAGATGGGGGGCTCTAGGGGGGAAGAGGCTGAGGGAGTATGAGGGGGGGCTCTCAAGTCCTGGGGCAGCCCCAGGACCCGCCATCAGGGTTCTGGGGCCAGGTTACAGGCAGGGAGGGCTGTGGCCAATATGTATCTAGAAGCTGCCACTATAGCCCCAGGACCCACCATCATGGGTCTGGGGCCATCATTCCTCGCATGGAGGCGATGTCTTTCCACTGCATCCAGAAACAGCCACTTCAACCCCAGGACCCTCCATCAGGGTTCTGGGGCCAAGTTACAGGCAGGGAGGGCTGTGGCCAATACCTAGAAGGTGCCACTCTAGCCCCAGGACCCACTGACATGCGTCTGGGGCCATCATTCCTTGCACGGAGACGATGTCATTCCACCACATCAAGAAACAGCCACTCCAGTCCCAGGACCTGCCGCCAGGGTTCTGGGGCCAAGGTTCTGGGGCCAGGGTTCTGGGGAGGGCTGTGGCCAATACCAAGAAACTGCCACTCTAGAAGCCCCAGGACACACTCTCATGGGTCTGGGGCCATCATTCCTCGGACAGAGAGCCTGTTTCCGAATGCCCAAACCGAATCAAAGAGGACCGAACCGAACAGTCGAACCCAAACGTGGTGAACGAACCAAACGGCTGAACCGAACGGCCGAACCAAACCGGACCGAACAGTCGAACCCGAACCGCGATCTGTTTTCCCATCCCTAATCCTAGTCTGTAAAGTGGATCGGCGCACCCGTGGTCTCTTTTTACCCCATATTATGAATCTCATTATTTTATCTAATTTCTGAAAGAACTCCCTAGGTGGTTGTAATGGGATGGCTTGTATAGTGTATAGGACTTTAGGCAATAATTGCATTTTAATTATATTTATCTTTCCAAGCCAGGAGCATTCCAGTCTGTGCCAGGAGTGCTGCCTGTTCTGAAACTCCCGTATGAGAAGTAGGTAATTATTTTTATATTGATCCCTGGTGTTCTTAGTGAGTTTAACCCCTAAGTATTTTATGTGGTCCCGTTGCACTTGGAATTGTGGTGTCAGGGAATGTCCCCTTATTTTGAATGGCCCTCCAGTGTGGTTCAATAGCATCATCTCTGTTTTTTGTGGGTTAACCTTGTATCCTGAAAGGGATTCAAATTTAGTCAGTATTGCTATGAGTTCTGGCATGGATGTTTGTATGTTGGTCAGGGCTAGGAGCATATCATCTGCGTAAACCATTGTTTTGTGTTCTGTCTGCCTGCTCCCCACTCCTGTAATCTTTTTGTTTTGATTTATAGGTACAATCAAAGGCTCTATTGCGATATCAAAAAGAAGTGGTGAGAGCGGACATCTCTGTCTAGAGCCCCTCGTCAGTTGAAATGTTGGGGTCAGCTCTCCGTTAATTATTATCTGTGCCTCTGGTCTTTTATAAATACATTCTACCCATTCCAGGAAGGTCCCCCCCGAATCCCATGTTAGTCAGTGTATTCAAGAGGAACTCTTTTTCTAGTCTGTCAAAGGCTTTGGGTATTTTCAGATGTTACGAGATCACGCTCAACCACGGTGAATTTCCCGTGGGTGAGCATGATCCCGTAACGTCTGGTCAGTGTTACGCCAGATGTTCACCCCCGTGAATCACGGGGGAGAATCAGATTTACTATGCTTCCTTCCCTCCTTCCCGGAGGAGGAACGGAAGCATGGTAAATCTGATTCCCCCCCGTGATTCACGGGGGTGACCACCCGGCGTAACACTGGTCAAACGTTACAGGATCATGGTCACCCACGGGGAGTTCACTGTGGTTGTGCGCGTCAACGTCAAGTCTGGCCGCTAACCACAGCCCGGAATCAGCAGCCATGCTCACTGCCGATTCCAGGCTATAGTAAATTTTCCGGGGGCGGGTGGGTGCAGCAGCCGTATTGGCCACAGTGCCCGCCCGTCTCCGGGAGGGAGGGCTGCTGGGGGAGTGTGGGGTCCTGTGCGGCTGCACGTCCCCCCCCCAGATTCCCCACTGGGATCGGCCAACACGTCTGTTGGCCGTGACGTGTTGGCCCTGGCGGGGAATCTGCAGGGTGTGTCCATAACGGGGCGAATTGAGCCCCATCACGTCTGAAAATACCCTTTGTTAGCATCCAGCGATATTATGGCCACTGGTCGTTTTTCCTTATTCAATTTATATATTCAATTAATCTTCCTTCTCACATTATCTATACCCATCCTCCCCCCTATAAGCCTTGTTTTGCAGGGCCCTATTATTGTTCTTATAATAGCCTGCAATTGTGTGGCAGGAATTTTTGTGATGATCTTAGCATCTGTATTTATCAGGGATATGGGTCTAAAATCTCCACATTCTTTTCCCTTTTTCTCTGTTTTTGGGCAAAGTGTTATTGTGGCCATATAAAATGTGTCTGGCAATTCCTTGTATTCTCGTATTGAGTTAAATAATTCACACAATACTGGGGCCAGTACTTCTCTATATGTCTGATAAAATTCCGGAATGAATCCATCTGGGCCAGGGGGTTTATTTTTGGCTAATTCCTTAATGACCGTCTCGACCTCTTCCAATGTAATAGGCTCACTGAGCATTCCCAAATGTGCCTCAGTAATTCTGGGTAGTTTCAATTGCTTCAGAAAGCTTTTGATGTCCTCTCTTTTAGGGTTTTCAGAAGTGTAGTATTTTAAGAATTGCTCCTGCATCTCCGGGACTGATATATATGCCTCTTTATTGGGATGCATTATCTGTGTTATTTATGCCTTTTTCCTTTTTCTTTTTCACCATCCATGCCAAAACTCTGTCTGCCTTGTTACTTCTGGTATAGTAATATTGTTTAGTGGATCTTAACTTTTTTATTATAGCCTCCGTTTCTATTGTGTATCAGTCCCCTGATTTCAGCCCTTTCCCTTGCTCCTTTCTTTGTGGGTTTGGTCTTTAATTGCCGGTCTATCTGTTTAAGTCTGAGGTATAATTCATTAAGTTCTGTATATTTCTGTTTTTTATTATAGGCTTCCAACATGGCGTATTGACCCCTCAGAAATGCCTTCGCTGCATCCCAGAGACCTCGCCATTGTCATTAATTTAGAGCAAGTCAATTATTTCCTGTTTGATTTTTTTCCTTATTTGTTTGCTTTAATAAAATCGCTTTATTCCGAGCCCACCTGTGTGGTATGTGTTTTCTTTGCCGTCCCATCTTTAATGTCATTCGTACTGCACTACGGTCTGTAAACACTGCTGGGCTTATCTCGCACTCTCGACATCAATCCCATTCCGCCTTATGCATAAAATAAAAATCTATTTTATGCATAGATTTGTAACATTTTTTCCTGACCTTTCTTCAGTTTTCCTTCTCCTGATCTTCAGTTTTCCTTCTCCTGATCTATCCGACTGGATCAGTGGGCTATTAAGGTCCCCCATCATTATCAGAATCCCCTGACTTTCCTGTCTGAGCAGCTCTAAGATTTTTTGTAAAAATTCCTTTTGTCCCACATTCGGAAGACGGAAGGCAAGAAATGTATACTCCTCCCCCTGTCATTGCCCCCTGCACTAAAAGGTATCTACCCTCACCGTATGTCTCATAAAGTTTAACTTGCTAGCAAACGCCAATAACACTCCTGCCTTCTTTACCTTTGCATTGGCAAACACCATATGTTCGTACTGTTTGTCTCTGACCCTAAAATTGTCTTTGCTTATAAGATGTTTTTCCTGTAAAGACGCCACCTGTATCTTTTTTCTTTTAAGGTATTGCCACATCTTTTTTCTTTTAGTTGGACAGTTTAAGCCTTTCACGTTTACCGTACAGATTTTTAATTCAGCCATACTCATTAGTGTAAACCTGCTCAAATCCCTTCCCATCTTGTCTATACATCCCTTCTAGTTTGTGCCCCTGTATCCCCCCATCACATTCCCTCCCCACCCCTTCTACCCTCCCTCCCTCCCTCCCTTTTCCCTCCCTGAACCCTTCCCTGTTTTCGCCTATGGCTGAGGCTCCGTGAAGCCATGGAATTGCTTCACCTCACCGTTCGTCCCAACAAGTCCTCACTTTTGCTTAGTACCTTGTTCCCAATAGAACTCCATTTACTGTCCTTTAATGCTAGCAAAGTGTCTCTTTTATGCGCAAAAATTCCAATTATCAGTCTGTCTCTCCAAGCTTCTTCATGGCCTATTTAAAGATCTTTCCACCGGTTCCGCTCCTCCTTGGCCTCTGAATTCTGGCATCTCTATCCTCTTATATCGGGGACCACCTCGCCTTCCGTGACTCAGGACAGACCCTCCAATCCACTGGGGGCGCCTATCTGGAGGTCCCCCGTATAAGGCGGGGGGCCACCATGAAGAGGGTGTTCTCGGTGGTCGGGCCACAGTTGTGGAACTCCCTTCCGAAGGAAGCCCACCTGAGCCCGGGTCTGCTCACCTTTCGGCGGGCATGCAAGATTTGGCTGTTCGCCCAGGCCTTTGATGGGGAGGGGGGGACGGAGGGGTAAATGGGGGAGATTGGTGGGGTGGGGAATTTGGGGGAATTGGAGGGTAGGGTTTTAGTTGGGTTTTTAAAAAAAACTTTAAAGTGATGTTGATTTTTAATGTATTTTACTGTTTTATCGTATTGTTAGCCGCCCCGAGATGCCATGGGCATGAGGGGGCGGCATAAAAATGCTAAGAAATAAAATAAATAAAATAAACCTTGTGTTCCATGTATCTTTCTAGTGCATTTATTTCAAAAAAATTCCATCTGCGCCCCTTGTACATAAAGGAGAAGGTACCTTACTTGCGTCTTTATGCCCTGTACAGCAAATCTCTCTTTCAACTGGTACCATCTCTTTCTCCTAGCCACTGTGGTGGGGGCCAGGTCCGGCTGGATAGTCACTCTGTGTCCCTCAAATTGTAAATCTTTCTTCTTTCTAGCTTCCCATAAATCTGTTCTCTGTCCTGATATCTCAAACACTGGAAGAGCAGGGCTCTTGGGGGTGGGGTCTCTCTCCTTCGGTTGGGGTCTTAATGTTCTGTGCGCCCTATCCAATTCTATATTATGAGGTGGGCTATTTGTGGGAAGAGGGCCTTGAGGATTTTCAACAACAGGTCTCTCCCTCCCTGTGCCTCCGTGGCCTCTGGGATTCCCTGGATGCGTAGATTATTCCTCCTGCCCCAGTTCTCCAGATCCTCCATTTTATGCTGGGCTCCGCCCAATGCCTTTTCCACTGCTTGGAGTCTATCTTCCCACTGCTGATCTAGGGCTTCTCTCGCCTCCATTCTAGTTTCTAGGGCAGTAACTCTTTCTGAGACCCCATCAAATTTTTTATTAAGAGTGTCAACCACGCTATTTACCTTTTGGATCCCATCATTCATTGAGGAACTCCCGTTGTTTCCTGGAATCTTCATGCTGGCTCCTAATCGTTTGTGTCAGGTTGGCAAGTTGATCTGCCAGCTCAGCCTCGTCTCCCACTCTCAAACGTGCTCCAGCAGCCATTCCAGGCCTTGTGTCCTCCAGTTCCCCTCCCCCACTGCTCCTACTTTTAAGCGACTTCTCCTGCAATCCTCGTCTGTTCTGGTTTTGTTTTCTAATTAATTGTGGGCCACTGGTATTCTTTTGCAGGCTTCTACCCATGTGGCTATTAATAAACATATTTAATCCCTGTTTGCTAGCATTTTTTTGTCTCGGGCTGTCAGGAGCCTTTGGCAGACGCGTCTACTGCTTGAGCATGCCCAGTGGCGCCCCTCTCTGCGAGTTGCAGTTTTCAATAGCGGCGGCGTGACTAAATACTGCCCATGTGACTTTTTTAATGGCAGATTATTTAAATCTTCAAGCCTGGTGTAACGTCTAAAAGTGCCATGAGTCTACTGCCTAGTCCCTGGGAGCTAGAAAGTTCTTCCTCATGTTTAGCCTAAATCTTTTCTCCTTTCAATTAAGCCCATTCCCTCTTGTTCTGCCTTCTGGGACAGTGGTAAATGCTCAACATCTTTTTGTGTTACCCTTTTAGCTCTTTGAAAACTGCTGTCATGTTCCCCTTTAGTCTTTTTTTCTTTAGGTTAAACATTACCATTTCCCCCTACTTTTCTCATATGGCTCCAGCCCTGTTGCCAAGGGATGGGAGAATGCAGTTTGGATGTTCGGAGTTCGAACTGAAGTCGGTCTGTTCAGACGTCCGAACCGAACGTCCGAACCAAACTCTTGAACGACCAAACAGTTTGGTCGTGTTTGGATGACTTTGGATGAGTTCGGAGGCAGGGAAAACATCTTTCCAGGGCTGAAAATTAGGTTTCGGTTTCGATTTCGTTTCAGTTTTGATTTTGGTTTCGTTATTTTTGAATGTTGGGCCAAGTTCGGCCAAACCGAACTCGGTTGAACCGAACCATTGAACCCGAACTCGGGTTTTGATCTGAACGACTGAACATCTGAACATTCGAACTGCTTTCTGTTCGCCCGTCCCTATTGTTGCCCCTCCTCTGAATTGTCTCTAGTTTGTTTACATTCTTCTTGAGTTGCTTTTGCAATATCACTCTATCTAATGCTTCCCTGTAGGACTGAATCCGATAATCATTTTTGTCTTTGCATAGGTCTGGCGAGGATTGTTGGCTGTGCTGAATTGCCACAGTCTTTTCTAGGGGTGTGCATGTCATTTTCGTTATTACAAGAACAATAACAAAAATCATTGTTTTCATTATTGTTATTGAAGCAATGAAAACAAAAAATAATAATAACAAAAATAGAAAGGAAAATGACATTTTGTTTTTCAAATAAAGGAAAAAAACTGACAAATGTATTTCCAGCTATAACTTTTTAATTCTTACTCACTTCTGATGAAACCTGGGGAGGCTGTACCCCCAATGCACGTGCAGCTATAGTAAACAAACAAATAAAACCGAAATTTCATCCAAAATGGCCATTATTGGATAATCTTGGTTCTATCTGAAACCAGAAGTCCCATCCCTACTGTTTAGTATAAGTTGTTGACAGGACTTCATGACCTGAAGGTGTTCATGGGATCTCAAGTGTTTCTGTTCATTCCTGTTCAGGAGGACCCAGGAATGGTAATGGACAGTTACTTGTTATCTCCATTGAACCTCCCCTCTGGGGCCCACGTAGGGTTCTAACTTGTCTCCTCTCTCTTCAGTATGTATCTGAGGCTGGTGGGTGAGATCATATGCAGATTTGGGGGGTGCTGCCATCAATAGATTGAGGATTAGGGGGTGTGCATTTTGTTTTGTTATTATAATAACAAAACTGAAATATGGATTTTTCATTTTGGTTATTTGATAACGAAAATGAAAGAACATAATCATGAAAAAATGCAAATAATTAATTTTGCTATTGTGAGTTAATAGGAAAAACCTGCAAAAAACCTTTTTTGGTGTAACTTTTTTGTTTTATGTACAACTTTGGTGACACTTAGCCGTGTTATACTCCCAATGGAGGAAATTCTGTGTGCCAGATTTCAGAGAGATTGAATAAAGGAATATGATTATATAAGCAGCTGAATGTCTTTATTTTACAAAAATCTGTGTACACATTCCTGGCTGTATCATCTTTGTTTCTGATCTTATTTGAATGAAACTTGGCAGGTGTATACCCATCCCTAATAGCACTATGTATGCAAAGGTTCAGATGGATTGGATAAAGGGTTATTATGTTATAAGAAATTTACTTGTAAATGCATTACTGGCTGTAACATTATTATTTTTTGGTCTATCCATTTTACATGAAATTTGGAAGGACTGTATCACAGACCTTTAAGATCATCCCTGAGAACCTGAAGTAAGATTTGAGAAAGGTTCCAAATTTTATAAGCAATTGAAGTTTCCCTCTTTAAAACTTGTGTTATTTGGGTAAATAGCACATGCAGTGCCATTCGGAGACAGGCATGGAATAAAGAAGAGGGCGGTAGAAGGGTGTAGAGCAGCCCAGAAGACTGACAGACACATTCACTGGGCAACTACTGCATGCTTCCACCTTTACAGGAGGAAGAATCAGTGGTGGCTTCAAGGCAGGCATAGAGGATAGATATATGTTGCTGTTCTTTGGACCTGCTTTTTGTCTGTGGTTAGTTCTGTCTTTGGTCAGAGCATTTTCTCATACTTTTCTAGCAGGCTTTTTGCATGTGTGTGTGAGAGAGAGAGTTCTAGTGCACATGCACTAGAACTCACTGCAAGAGTTCAGCTAGCTACATAAATCCAAGCCCCATGCACCTGGGGTGCTGCCCAACATCCTTCTGACCCCTCCTGGGGTGTTCCCTGCAAGTTGACAGACACCCCCACCTGGGATGCCCACCCAGACTAAAGTCTGTGCCAAACAGCAGAGATGAGATATACATTCTCTGGCCAATTGAGTTGACATTTCAAAGACACCCTGGCTGGGACAGAGATGTGATTGCCTCTCTTACTGCATGCTCTCAGCTTTCAAGGACCAATCCTGGGTGGCTCTGAGTAGGGCACAGAAGGGACATAACTGGGACTTCAGGCAGCAAGGAGGGCAGGGGGAAGCATCCCAGAAATCAGGAGACATGGTTCACACATTCAGGCTGTCCAATTGTCATCACAATAACATCCTGCAGCGCTGTGTCAGAGGACATTAGAGAATCCCTTATTGGCACTTTCCTAAGCAGATGCTTCTAACTTCCCAGTAACAAGTGGGGGAGAGGGGTTGGGTGTTCACAGCAGAGAATGATATATGGGTGACATATCTGCTGGCCAATTGACATCACAAGCACATCTTGTACAACCGTGATGAACATCAGAGAATCCTTGGCATAGCTCATACTCTCCAATTCATGTGCAGGCTTATAAATTTGAGTCCTTTTATCATATCTTTCTTATATTTATCAGAGGTGATTCTTAAGATCAGAGATAAATTACTTACAAATGTCATGTAAACAGACTGGAATACAAAGATATTACATCCAGAAATACATTTAAAAGTAAATAGTTTATAACATCTGGACCCTTTATGAAATACTTATGAAATTTGGCAGAGGCAGTACCCTTTGGGAGGGGTATAATCATGGCAAGTTTAATATAAATCAGATGGGATAAAAGCCGTTACATACAGGAATGTGTACCGAGAATTTTGTAAAATAACAAGTTTCAACTGCTTATAAAATCAGATCCCTTTATCTAATCTTTCTGAAATTTGTCACTCATCATTTCCTCAATTGGGGGTACAAACCTGACAATTATCATGCAAATGGGATAAGAAATAAAAAAGGTTAAAGCCAGAAATGTGTTCTCTATTTAAACCAATGGAAATCAAAAACAAAAGTAAAAACGAAAACAAACAAAAAAATGAAATATAACAAAAACGGGTGACGTTTAAAGAATGAAAATAAAATGAATAACAAAAACAAAAGAGAATTACTGTACACATCCCAATTGAGGATGTCCAGTTCTATCTGTTTTTCATCTGACCTGGTTCCTGGAAGATTCTTGGTGCTTGCCCTGTGCATGACTGACTTTGGGGGCTAGATGCAGGCAAGCCGATTGCATTTGAATCCAGACAAGACTGAAGTGATACATGGTAAATCCAGCCCTGTGACCTGGAAGCAACCTCTCATGAATGGGGTCTGGCCTAGTGCTGATATGAGAATCAAAAAATCATCTCCCCAAAAACCTCATGAGAATTAAGAATCGGGGTTGAGGTCTTGCAGAAATCTCAACCCTGATTCAGATCTCAGCAAGATTTCTCACCCCCACTCACAGTGCCAGGTTCATTTCCCAGCCCAGAGAAATGAATGGTGGGAGCGAGGGAAGAGAAAGCCACGCTGTCCCCTCCCCAGATCTCATAAACTTGTTGGGGGGGGGCTGGCAGCTTGGGGGACAGAGCCTGGGGCCATGAGTTGTCTCTGCTGAGAAATCCCCGATAGAGAATTATCAGGAATGGGAGGGGGGAGAGCAGGAGGGAGGGGCAGACTCAGCAGACATCTTCAGCATTTAGTGGCGAGGAGTCAGCAGCCACTAGAATGCTGAAAAGCTTTGCTGCTAAGTTTGCTTCTTCCCTTTCAGCATTCTATTGTGGAAAAGGATGTGCATGCACAGAATGGCCCCAGTGACCATTTTGAGCATGTGCAGTCATTTATTTTCATTTATTTTTGTAATAATTTTTAATAAAATAAAGCAGAAATTAAAAACAAATACCAATGAAATCAAACAAATGATGTTTGCTTATGCATTTGTTTTCATTACCTTAGTTACAAAAAATGAATGGTGCTCCATTAGTGTTTGTAATTAATTAAAACAATATGGATTGCACACCCCACCCAGTGAGTAACTGAGACAGAGGTGCAGCATCTCTATGTAAGTGAAATACAAAAGCAGGAAGAAGTGACAGCTGCTGGGAAAGAAGAGTGCAGGTAGTCACCACCCTCCAGTACAGGACATCACTTTTTGGAGAGTAGGAATACTCTCTACTTGTTTGCAGAAGTAAAAATCTCCCATTTGACTTTCTCCCATTTAACTTTCTCATGGGAACAAAGAAGAGGTCAAAGTAAGTTGGGAGGTACTTATCTCAAACAAAAGTGCTTGTAAAAAAACACCCTAAATTAGAAAGGAAAGAAGGGAAAGGAAGGAAAATCAATCAGTCCCTCCCTCCTGGGACAGGGTGGGGTAATCAGTCCTGGCTTGTTCAATTAGATAGGAGTTGACAGTGTGACTCTTTTTATGAAGCAACTGTTGGTGTGGTTATTGCATTGTGCAGCCGTTCCCTTCGTAGTTCTAATCAATATGCTCCATGCATTTTCCCTTGAGCTACACGCAAAACTGTGAAACGGCCTCCACCCCCTCACCCCCCCTCTGGCTTTGCAGTTGTAATTCAACAAATCTGAAATCCATGGAAAACATCAGCCAGTGCCCCTTTCTTTGCACGGTCATTGCTTTGTCTGTTCAATTACAGCACTAAAGAAAGACGACCTCTCTCGAACCTGTGTTTCCATTTCCCAGGGTAATTTTAGTCATGATATAGGCATAAACAAACCCACGCAGTTGTGGGGTATAATATGCATATGCCCCCCCCACCCCCCGGGACTTAGCCGGCTTTTTCTTTCCCAGCTCCTGTTAAAGACAACGTTTCCCTGTTGTAAATATTGCCTTTTCTCAGGCCTGCATGGCTGTCCTATTCTCCTGCTGGCAGTGGCTAAGGGCCTTAGCCTGGTGTTTTTCATGAGGATTATGTGTAGTGCAGAGTTGAAATCATGAGTCACAGAGAATTTGCTGCTCCTGCTGCTATGCGGAAACTTACCAGATTTTCATTCCATTCACTTGTACCTGTTCAGGAATGCTCTTTGGTCGGTACTTTTGGTGCATGTCAGCACCTTTGGCATGTTGGCAGGAGAAGGGGACAGGCACAGTAGACACAACAGGTGCCGTCTCCTTGTCCTCCTCCTCCTCCTCTCTCCCGATTGGAAGAAGAGCACTTGGAGGGAAAAAATGGAGAACACCACGACACAAAAATGCCATGTAGCAGGGTGGTGCTGACCTTCTAAGAAGCAGTGCCTGCAAGGAGCACTGGTGCTGAGAATAGCAGGGGATGGCCTGGAGCCCAGCTCTAGATGATGCACGTGCAGCTATAGTAAAGGAGAGCTTGCTCTGCCAATGAGGAGAAAGCATGCTCCTTGAAAAAGGGGAACCATCTCAAAAAAGGCATAGGGAGTCTTTAGACAAAGCAATGATTGGGTGTCAAAACCCCTAAACAGGTGTTTGGCCATTGTGTGTTAGCACCGTAACAATCCCAACACCAACTTGGCCACCCGTTGAACACGCGATGTGAACACCATTGCATCGCAATGACAATTTGAGTCTTCCGGCTGAACCCGTGGCCAATGTTATGTCTAATGATATCGTGTGGCATGTTAGCCGGTACACCATGGGTGTTTTCAGACATTACGAGATCACAGTGAACCACGGTGAATACCCACCTGTGGTCACTGTGTCTCGAACGTCTGTTTGGCGGCCGCCAGATGTTTGCCATGGTCAATACCCGCATGGGGTCAATTTGAACCACTCTTCCCGGGCTAGCCGGGGGAATGTCATGGCTGCATTGGCCCCGCCGCCCGCCCGTCTCCCCAGAGGGCGGGCGGCGGGGAGCGTGGAGGGGCGGGGCCATGCGGACACACATTGCGCCGCGCGGCCCCACCCCCTCCCATATTCCCTGCTGGGATCCCCCGGCACGTCTGATATGGCGTGATGGGGTGACCCCGGCGGGGGATGGATGGGTTGTTTTTGGTACGGGGCCAAGTGGCCCCGTAACGTCTGAAAACACCCCATGGGGAATGAGGCGGCAGGGCTTGCGTGCTGAGATCGGGTGGTGAGCAAAACACCGATTTGCTCCAAGATGGGCTGTGTGTCTAAGCCCCACATGGTGAACACAGGGCCAAACTGGTCTTCATATCAAGGTCAAAACACACATTCAGACACCTGTTGACCTTATGTCTAAAGACACCAGTAGTACAACTAAAAAAGGTACAGAGAAGGGCAACAAAAATGATCAAGGGTATGGAATGGCTCCTGTATAAAGAGAGGCTTGATAGGTTGGGGCTTTTCAGCTTGGAGAAATGATGACTGAGAGGGGACATGAAAGAAGTTTATAAAATCATGAGTGGTATGTAACACATTAATAGGCGGTGGTTATTTACCCTCTCTAATGGCACTAGAACAAGGGGACACTCCATAAAATTAACTGGTAGCAGATTTAAAACAAATAAGAGAAAGCATTTCCCCCCCCCCCATTCAGTGTACAATTAACTTGCCAGAGAAAGTGGTCACAGCCAGTAGTGTCGCTAGTTTTAAAAAGGGATTGGATACGTTCTTGGAGGATAGGTCCATTAATGGCTATTAGCCAAGTTGGTTTTGGGAACGTAACCTCTTTCTGTTGGGGGCTGGAACAACAGGCAATGGGTTGCCCCATTGTGACCTGCCAGGTACTTCTCCCAAGAGACAGAGATTGGCCACTGTGGGAGAGAGGATGCTGGGCTTGATGGACCATTGATCTGAACCAGTATGGCACTTCGTAGGTTCTTAACCCTTCATTCTAGGGCAGCATTTGAGTGCTAAGGAGCTCCTAGAGAATGCTCCCTTGGCAACTAGGAGAAATCGTCATTTGGGACCCCACAGGTGACTGGAATGCAAGGGAACCCTGCAAACTAGATGGGAGAGTTTCTTTGGGCTGGATCCCCACTTGCTGCTTAGTTTAGTTACAGCCTGGTTTATGAGTGCTGAGAGCCCTCAGAAGGGCAATAACCCTGCTGGGGACAGGGCTGACTAGAAGGGGTGGTTTATGGAGGCCAGGATTTCCCCACCACTAGCCATGGTGGAACGTTACCCCTGTGGCAGGGATGGTGGCTAATTCCTTATATTTGTGTGTGATCTTCCAGGGGGAATGGGCGTGAATTGTAGACCCTGTCACATACCAACAAATCACAGATGGTACCATAAAGTTGAGGAACATACTAAAAAACTACAGAAAGTAACTCCAGGTCATGAAAAGTATAAAAAGATTAGGAAGGGCAAACACTTTTGCATTTGATACACAATGCAAAGCATTTAGTTGTCCAAGTGTAGCAATGAGAATGTCACCCACTGGCTCCCCCTAGTGGTTTGGTGGTGCAAACTAGGCTTTTTTATGATGGTTATCCCAAATCTTATGTATTAGTATGTTTGCTTTATTCTGCTCTTTTAAGCTGTAAACCACCCCTTAATGGGAACAGTGGAGTATAATTGTAAACAAATAAATAAGTAAAACTAGTCTCAAAAAATACAGAAAAATTAGGACATTACAGACAGGTTATGCAAAATACCAAAAAGTTACAGAAGCTGTGGAAAATCAACATCGACAAAAAAGCAAAGGAATTGTGACATTTGTCCCAGACTCAAGAATTCTACTAAATGTAAAGCTATGTTTTCCAACATGATGGGATTTCCCATTGATTTAGGAATGGCTGTTTTGCTTCAGCACTAGGGTAGGGAGAATTGAGAATTGAGAACCCTTGCCGAGACGATCTTGCCAATGGTGCGAGAATCTCGCTTAAAAAGAAAAAAGCAACGGTGCATGTGCAAAATGGCGGCCAGACCATTCTGCGCATGCAACATTCTTTTCCAAAATGGCGCTGGCAGCATTGCCACCATTTTGGAAAAGGACTGCATATGTGCAGAACAGCCCAGGGGCCATCTTGTGCGTGTGCAGTTCTTTTCTTGTTTTTTCCCCTGGCATGGAGTTGGTGACTGCGGAAAAGAAGAAAGCCAGACGGATGAAGATGACAAACAGAAGCAGAATGTGAGACTTGGAATGGGACACAGAACACACGTGGCTCCGTTAAGTAAAACGAGAGAAAAAACTGGACCAAGAAAGGATCGAGAACTTGGACTTTTCTCGACTTTTGTGGAAATTGAGCCAAAAAACTTGATTCTCAGTGAGAATAAAGACAAAAAAACCATGAGATTGACTTCAACCCTATGGTTGACACCTTTTGTAGAAGCCATTCCCAGATGCTTCCCCTGGAAGAGTAGTCCGTCTACCCCAGTATCTTTTCTCTGACCATATTCAGCATGGGGTGCATCAGACGAAATGTACAAACACAAGAGTGATCCATCCTGTCATTCATTCCCAGTTTGTAGCAGTAAAAGCCTGCATCCCCTGACCAACTTTGGTAATAGCCAATGATGGACCTATCCTCCATGAATTTATCCAATCCATTTTTGAACCCATTTATACCAATGGCCTTCCCAGCATCCAATGGCAATAAGTTCCACAGGTTAGCTATTCATTGTGTGAATTAGTACTTCCTTTTTTTGTCTTCAACTTAATTGCACGTGGCAATCTCACTTCTTGGCAACCCAGAAAAAAACAGGAGATGATCCTGCAACACCTCATTAATTATTATTATTATTATTATAAACATTTATGTTGGGGTTTGATCCTCCTGCTACTTAGATCCTTTATGTGATACACAATGGCCTTTTTTACACAGTCCCCACAGAGTGGGGGGTCCATGGGCATGCCGGTCCATGCGTGGTGGGTGGGCGGAGCAGCAATACGGGTGCACATACATCCCCATGTACCCCCCACTCATCCCCATGCAATGAGCAAGTGCCGTTTCCCCCAGTTGCTCCATGCATGGGGATGCCTGGGGGGTGCGGAGGGATGCGCGTTAGGCGGGAGCATGTACACCCCCCCCATTCACCACGCACGCACATGCTTTGCCCTTCACATGGGCCTCTCCCACTCATGAACACCCAGAGATCTGCATGTTCATGAGTGTGAGAGCCCCATATAAAAAGGGCCAATGTAAAAAGGAACAGGTCTGGCATTTTAGCAGTCCAAGTGTAGCACAAAGGATGTCACATGCTGTCTCCCCCTAGTGATGTGGTGGTGTCAACCAAGCCTTTTGATTAGTTATTCCAGCGGGAGGGGAAGGAGGCTATTAGAGCCAAAAAGGCATCCATTATGACTAGTTTTCCATTTTTTAAAGAAGAATCTATGAAAGAGCATAAACACTGCTCTCTCCAGCCTGAAATCCTGCCCCTCTCCCATCAGATGTTCCTTAGAGACTCATCACTGATACTCCTATTTTCCTTTCATTCAGGATCTCCGTCTCCCCTGGAACTAAGCTAAACATGTGCCCCTGCGACTTCCCAACTTCCTGGATTTATCCCTATTCTTCCATACAGTCCCCTCTCCCTTGTGTCTCCGAGGTAGTAAGACCCTTGGGGGCAGAGACCTGTCTCTAATTAATGAATATTCAGTGCCTGGAACATTGCTGGCATTATATTATAACAAACAACCACAACAACCACACAACAACCACCTGAAGAAGAAGAAGGAGAAGGAGGAGGAGGAGGAGAATGTGGAATTCTGAGCTCATACTGTTGTAATCTGACAGCCAAGGCAAGATTGTCAGCAGTGGGGCTAGAACTGAGAGCAAGTCCTCATGCTCCACACGAGCCTCTACTCTCTAAGATAAAAGACCTGGCTCTGATAGCTCTGTAGAGTAGCAGGCTCATGAACTTGTGGGCGGTTTGCCATCAACACTCCAGTAGTCGGAGCCACTAGGGGTGTGCAATTCGTTTTTGTTATTATGATAACAAAAAATAAATTTTTGATTTTCTTTTTTGTTATTGTAATAATTAAAACAAAAAATAAATGAAAACAAAAATGAAAACGAATTTTTGTTTTTGAAATAATGGGAAAAAAAGGAAAAACGTATTTCCAGCTATAATGTTGTTTTCTTATTCAATTCTGATGAAACATGGGGATATTGTACCCCCAATGGAGGTTACTATGTGTACCAAATTTTGAAATGATTAGATAAAGAGAACCAATTTTAGAAGCAATTGAATGTTGTGATTTTAAGAAAAGCTCCATACACATTCCTGGCTACAACTTTTTTTTATCTTCTGTTCAATTTGTATGAAACTTGGGACTATTATGTCCCTCCCCGAGATTACCAATCCTGCTAAATTTCAGAAACATTGGATAAAGGGTCCTGATGTTATAAGCCATTAACTTTTAAATGCATTTCTGACTAACATATATTCCATCCTGTTTACAAGACATTTGGAAGGAATGTATCCCACACCTTCCCTGTCATCTCTGCCAGACTATGAGGCAATTTGATAAAGGGACCCCACTTTATAAGCAATTGACATTTTCCACTTGAAGACCATTATTCAGATAAATAGCAGCACATGCAGTGCCAGTCAGAGGCAGGCACCTGGCATGGCAGGGGGAGGGAGGATGTAGGAGGGAGCATGTGGAGCAACACAACAGACTGACAGAAACATTCACTGGCCAATTACTGCATGTTTCCAGCTTTACAGGACCAATCAGTAGTGGCTTCGAGGAGGGCATAGGAGGCAGCCCTAAGGCGGGCATACAAAGGACATAACTGAGATTTTGGGGAAATCATCCCAGGAATCAGGAGACATGGTTTACACATCCAGACTGGCCAATTATCATCACAATCACATCCTGCAGCACTGTGACAGAGGACATAAGAGAATCTCTATTGGCTCTTTCCTAAACAGATGCCTCTGACTTCCCAGTAACAAGTGGGGGAGATATTTTGGGATGGCCACAGGACAGAATGAGGATATTTGATTGACATTTCTGCTGGCCAATTGACATCACAAACTGATCTTATACCACAGTGACACATAAGAGAATCCCTGGCATAGGCTCCTTCTCTGCATATGCTGTGCAGGCTTATAAAATTAGGAACCTGTATCAAATCTTTCTGATATTTGGTAGAGATGATACTAAAGGTGTGAGATACAGCCCTGTCAAATGTCATGTACATTTCTTACACTACAAGGATGTTACCGTCAGACATACATTTATAAGTTAATTGTTTATACCACCAGGACTGTTTATCCAATCCTTCTGTAAGTTGGTATAAGTAGTACATGTGGGGATGGATATAAACTTACCAAGTTTCATCCACATTAAATGGAATACAAAGAATTTAGAGCCAGGAATGTACATGCAGATCTTTGCAAAATAACATGATTGAACTGCTTATATAATCAGATTCCTTTATTAAATCTTACTGAAGTTTTGTACGCATAATTCATTCCACTGGGGGTACAATCTCTACCAGTATAATGAAAAACAAAAAGGTACAGCCAAAAATGTGTTTTCCATTAAAACCAAACGGAAATAAAAAATGAAAGCAAAAATAAAAACGAAAATTTGATATTTATGAAAACGAAAAGATTTAAATAAAAAAATCCCTGAAAACAAAAACCAACATGGGTCCATGGTGCTGCACACCTCTAGGAGCCACTGTGCCAAGCCTCTGGAGCCACACTGCACTGCTGAATTTATTTTCCCACAATCCAGTAAGGTATGTTTGGACACAAAATAATTTTTTAAAAATATTTTGATTTATTATCCACCCTTCCCTGAGTATCCATCAATTCATCCATGGAATGAAATTTCAGATCAAACGCAGGGAGCCCCTCCCCCAAAAAAATCAGTCACCAGACTTTATCCTAATATTAAACTGTTCTTGCCCCATGACACCCCTGAATCAGTCACCAGCCTCAATGGTACCTTCAAATTTTATCTATCTATCTATCTATCTATCTATCTATCTATCTATCTATCTATCCAGCCACACAGACAGACCGATAAGTAGATATAAATAGATCAAATTAAACCCATTTAAAATCCAAACTTTATGTAAAAATACCAGCTATAAATAACATCTCAGAACTTATCTCCACTTGCCAAATACCTGGCCAGATAAATAGATCTTGCATAAGAATTGTGTAACTAAAAATCCACATCACTCTTTATTCCTAACTCATCTCCCACGACTGCCATTACAATAATTTATGACAGCTCTGTGCCAGCTTATTTATTTATTGTGTATTTTTAGACATCAATAGAAACCACCTGTACCTTGTCAAATTATGTGCATAAAGTTATTTAAGCCCATTTCTCTCCCAAAGAAACCATAATTATTTTTCCTTTTTTGTTTGCTTGTTTTGCCAATCTATGTTTTGATTTGTTTCTGTAATCCCAGATATGATTAACTCTTCAACCTAGTGTCCAAGGTAATCAAAGCCGCTTAACACCCATTCAATTTATATTGCCAAAGCTATTCTGAATTCTCCCTTTCTTTGGACACTATGCTTATAACAGCTGGAAAGAAAGCCCCTTTTGAGGAAGAACAGCAGCAGAAGCATGAGTACAATGAGAGAATCCTAAACCCAGACAAACATCTCATTTGCTTTAAGACTGGTCTTTTATCAAGCTGATAATGTACCCTTAAGAAAAAGAAGAAAACCAACCCAAACCACAAAGCTTTGCAAAACAGAGAATTGCTTACAGGAAATTGCAAGGCTCAATTCGTGGTTCCTTCCATCCCTTAAAATCAGTTCCTTGGAATTAGCGGCTGGCTCTTGTCAGCATTTTTCCCATGCTACTGGGAAACAAGTTTACTGTTTACATATGCATTTCCCTAATTATATTTGCATAATGCAATTAGCATAATTACAGATGTACTGTATATTGCAAATTAGTATTTCTTCCACCCTTGCCCCCTGCTGTGGCTTCCTAGAAGTAGAAAACTCTGTGGCTTGGTAGAAAAGTCTTTATCGTTTTAAAAGGTGCTGAATCTTCAAAGTGAGAAGTGAGTGCTTGGAATGCAGAGAGGAGTTTGGTTTCCATCCTCGAGGGGCAAAGCTGAGGTTGTAGCCAGAGTGTCAGACTAGGTTCAACATAGAGGTGATTTCAACCCTCAGGGGGATGAATTCCCCACTGGTTGCCTAGTTGAGACAATGCATTATTGTATGTTTTGAGCTCCCAGTATGGCTAGAGCCAAGTCAAGTCTGCAGCCAGGAGACCAGGGCAGGGTTAACAGAGTGATGTCCAAAGCAAGGTCAGAGCTCAGTCTAGGTAAAAGGTAGGGGCAGGACAGACACAGAATGGAGTGGGTCAGGAAGCTGGGTCAAGTTAAGAGGTAGGGCTGAAGCAATAGCAGGTGACCTCCTTCCGTCGGGAAATACTGACTTTTGGGGGAGTGCTTTCAGCCATTTGTTGATATTTGCTGCTTCCACACTTCCGGTTCCGTTGGTACCGGAATTGGGTGCTTTCAGCCATTTGTTGATATTTGCTGCTTCCACACTTTCAGTTCCGTTGGGGGCCCACAATTTCCCATCTTTTTGTTGTTGTTGTTGTAATTTCCAGTAATTTCTGCTAATTTCCAGTATTACTGATGATCAAGGTTGCCAGTTTTCTCTGCCAAAAAATTGGAAATTCTCTGGGGATAAAACCCACCTAATTAAGAACTCCAAAAACTGCATTTTCCAGCCATTAAAATCAGAAAGTATTGCAAATTATTCATTTTTGGTGAGAATTTGGTGCACTGGTTGTCACTGCCACTCAAATAACAAAATAAAATAATATCCCACACTAGTTATCCTCAGTATGAAGCCCAAGACTCTCTGTCTGCAGGTGGGAGGAGGGTGCCACCCCAACTCCCTTCTCCCTGCCATGGACCCAGGGGTGGTGGGCCCCCTAGGATAGCAGGGGCAATGCCCGTCCTGGCCTCCCAGGACTCCCCCGGCCGGCAGAGGCTTAAAAAAATAAATAATAATAATTGGCCGCGTCAGCATCGCGGTGAATGTTCAGAACCATCTCGAAGAACTTTGTTTAGAGAGGCAGAAGCCTTCTGAAGGTTTCTGCCTCTCTAAACAAAGTTCTTCGAGATAGCTCTGAACATTCTCACCGGTTGTGTGTGTGCACGCGCACACAACTGGTGACTACTCCCCCCCCAAGGCTTCCTAAGGAAGCCTTCAAGGACAAAAGGGAAGCATTCTCCCTTTACGCGGAGTGGGCGACTAGAATCACCATCCATTCCGCATAAAGGGACCCTGCAATGAAATAGTGACACAGGGGACACTATTTCATTGCAGGGGTCAGGCAGGGCTAAACTTCATACCTGGGTGCCTAATAGAGGTGCCCCCAGTATGAACTAAGAGCTGCACATGCATCAGCAGCTCCCAGCCCCCTGTACAGGCTGGGTCCTGTGCAGGGGGCTGGGAGCTGCTGACGAGCGCACAGCTCTTAGCCTTCCTGAGTCCCTCCCTCCCTCCCTGGACGCAGATTGGTGGCGGTGCTGAGGAGAGATCAGGGGCCGGCCCCACCATGGTGAGCAAATTGCGGGG
>QEPC01003849.1:3564179-3576856 GCA_003113815.1 Sphenodon punctatus | reverse complement strand
GTCCTCAAAGTAAAAAAAAAGTTTACAAACCTGGCAGCAGTGGCAGCAGCACCTCCTGTGCCCACTGGCTCTGGCTCCTCCTCCACCACCGAAGGTTCAGCGGCGGCCGGAGGGACCTCTTCTTCCACCACCAGCTCCGCCACCTTGGTCTTCCCCCAGGCCCGGCATTTAATGATAGTGGCACTGGTCACCGTCTCCATTTTTTTTTTAAACAGACACGAGCCAACACAGAACACACAGCACCCACCAACACTCACCAACCAGCCAAACCAAAACCAGCACACACCACACAGCCAAAACACACACGAATCAAAAACGAACACCCAACCAGCCACAACACACACTCTCACCCAGACAAGCTCCGCACGTATGCGATTTTCCGGTGTCCGGTGCGATCATGGGCTTTCGCGATACTTTTTCCGAACGACTGAACCAAACCGGACTGAACTGAATGGTCAAACCCGAACTGCGATCTGTTCGCCCATCCCTACCAAATGCCAGACATGGCTGTGTTGTTCTCATGCCAAATCCCTTCTCTCAGACACATGTTCACACCAGAACCTCCACAGAACTTCTGCCTCCTTTAAATTTCCATTGCCACCAGTGAGTTTTTGCCGGCAGAAATTTCACAGAAAAACCTGGATTTCCATGTTTTCTCTGGGAAAACAGGAATTTCACACTTTTCTCTGATAACATGGGAGTTCCATGTTTTTCCTCTGGTTTTCCATGCAAAATGGAAATCCAGGAACTCATCTGATAATACTGGAAATTACAAAAAAAAAATACCAATAATGCCAGAAATGACTGGAAATTACCGAAGTGGCAGAAAATAGTGGAACATCACAAAAAATGTCAAAAATACCAGTAGATTTCCTCCTCATGCAAATGAAGGTGAAAGAACTGTTCCCGTCAGAAGCAGAATTTGCAGAGATGTTTTTGTTTCAGCTCTTGTAAGAGCAAGTGTAAGAACCAGAGAAAAGCAGACACTAGGTCTGTTTTCACATGAGATGCTTATTATAAGAAAAAACTCTTCCCCCTGCTTGATTTTTTCATGTGTCAACAGGTTAGGTTGCAGGATGCACTGAATGGAATGCACATTCATTACCTGAAAGTTCATCCAGAAAGCAAAGTTTAACACTGGATCTAAAATCCATCCCACACATTTCTTGTAATGTGTGAAGGGATTGCTCTGTCTTTCAGTCAGCCTTAATTGCTGAAGGAGGGGATAGAGGTGATTTCCCCCTCAGGGAATGAATCCCCCACTGCCTGCCTGGTTGTTGGGATAATGTATTGATTACAAAAAAACACAAAATAATGGAATACCAATTAACGGCCATGGCAATAAGAATAGTAACTTATGAAGTGGGGAGGGAACTTCTGAAGCAGGGGAGGGAATATGGGAACAACTAAAATGTGGGAATGCAAACTCCAGTAACAAAGAGTACAGGTGGGAGAAGAACGTCATGTGAATGGTGTCTAGGATATAGAGAACCCAACAATACTAAGCTGAGGCTGGGACCAATGAAGATGGGTTTTTCTTACCATACACTTTATGTGACTCAAGGCGGCCACATCCTCTATGGAATGTTGTGACATCACAACATTCTGTAAGGGGAAGGGTTGTCAGGAAATAGGTAGGGCTCCGGCATTCACACATCCTTTTACAATGCAACCATGTCCCGTATGGAGTTCCATGATGTCATGGTACTTTGATTAGGGCAGGTCTTCCCACAACTAGGAAGTCCAACCCAAGCCAAAGGGGTTTGGGCAGACAGTGCACATGACCTGACCCAGACAGGATCAGTGGGTCCTGTTGATCTTGAGTTGGGTTACAGGCTGAGATGTCTACTAGAAACATACACATATCCATCCAGGTCTACCAGTGATGTGCATATGCTCAGACAACTTCCTGTTCCTGTTGCCCCATCACTACCTCATATTGCTCAGGATATCCACTGAGGATGCAAGCTGACCGGCTGTCCAATCAGGATCCCATCACCTTCAATAAGAATACTTTGACCTGAGTGCCTTCACCATCATGGCCTTCTCATGTCGAGATCCTCCTTTAATGTGTCGTAGAGACAAAGTAGTGTAGAGATACCTTTTATTGGACTAACTTAGGTTGGTGGAGGTTTGCAAGCGTTCGGACCTCACAGGATCCTTCTTCAGGCAAGTCAGAAATCCAAGCTGACTGTAACATCTTTGTAGTCCAACCAGTGTACATTAACTTTATCAGGGCTATATCTTACACCTTCAGGGTCATCTCTGCCAAATATCGTAAAGATGTGATAAAGGGTCCCAATTTTATACGCCTGCGCAGCATATTCAAAGAATGAGCCTATGCCAGGGATTCTCTTACGTATCACTGTGGTATAAGATCGGTTTGTGATGCCAATTGGCCAGCAGAAAGGTCAACCAAATATCCTCATTCTGTGCTGTGACCATCCCAACTTCTCTCCCTCACTTGTTACTGGGAAGTCGGAATCATCTGTTTAGGAAAGAGCCAATAGAGATTCTCTTATGTCCTCTGTCACAGTGCTGCAGGATGTGATTGTGATGATAATTGGACAGCCTGGATGTGTAAACCAGGGGTGTTTTTACACACACATTTCTCCTGCATGCATGCTGTTACATCTTTCTGTGTGTCTAAATAACTCACCCAGATCTTAAACGTCTGGCTCTTTGAACTACTGCATAGAACTTCTCCCAGAACCTTTGTGTGTGAAAAGTTCTGTTAAACTGCTTTGCTCCAGGTAGCTGTGGTCACTTGGTTTCCATGGCAGTCCCTCACGTCTACAGCTGCAGCTACTGCCTCAGGGCAGTGTTTGTGCGAAGAATGCATCCAGGAACTGCCTCAGGTCAGTGTATGTGTGAAGAATGCATCCAGAACTTACTTGTGGACTTGTAAACCCAGAAGATTAAAAGACCAGCACTTTAAGGTGTGTGTAAAAATGCCCCATGTCTCATGCAGTAATTGGCCAGTGAATGTTTTTGTCAGTCTGTTTGGTTGCTCCCCATTCTCCCTGCTACAGTCTTCCTCCCCCTGCCATGCTAGGTGCCGTGCCTCTGACTGGCACTGCATGTGCCGCTATTTATCTGAATAATGGTCTTCAAGGGGACAAGGTCAATTGCTTATAAAATTGGGTTCCTTTATCAAATTGTCTTCTAATTTGGCAACAGTGACAGGGAATATATGCGATACATTTCTGCCCAATGTTGTGTAAACAGAATGGAATATAAAAATGTTACAGCCAGAAATGCATTTTAAAGTGAATGGATTATAACATCAGGACCCTTTATCCAATCTTTCTGAAATTTGGCAGGATTGGTAATCCTCTGGGGAGACATAATATTTCCAGGTGTCATGGAAATTGGACAGAAGATAAAGAAGTTGTTGCCAGGAATGTGTATGAAGCTTTTCTTAAAATCACAAAATTTAGTTGCTTTAAAAGTTGGTTGTATTTTTCCAATCATTACACAATTTTGCACACACAGTGTTCTCCATTCAAGGTACAATCTCTCTAAGTTTCATCAGAATGTAATATGAAACAAAAACGTTATAGACAGAAATACAGTTTTCAGTATTTTCTATTATTTCAAAAACAGGAATTCATTTTTGTTTTTGTTTTCATTATTATTAGTTTTTATCTTCATTGTTACAATAACAGAAAGGAAAATCAAAATTTTCATTTTCGTTTGAATAATAACTGAAATGAATTGCACACCCTTACCTCCCTGAGCTGCCTGAGGCAGGATGGGTGCAGGGTATTAACATTTTAAAATAAATAAATAAATAAATAAATAAATTAATTCTCTAACTGAGACAAAAAGCTGGTCACCTGAGTAGTCAATAATAATAAATCAATATCATTTATTACGTGATCAATGATCATTGTACAACATCTATCCACCACAACACAAAACGAACATAATACAAGTTATTTCAGCATTATACAGTAGAAATCCAAGTGCCCCCTTCTGAAAAATAATGTCCAATAATTAAGGTAACCTACTCAATGGTTACTGATAAACTGGGATCTAAGATGGACAGCCCCCAGCAAGAAGAGGGCAACCCTTCGAATGATATCTGAATCCAGACTGTTCAACAGTATGGCCAGAATCACAGAGTCATCCCTACCAGGGTACTGATCCCTTATTGGGTCAAGGAGGTCATAACGGGACTCATCATATAAATGACAATGTAACATTATATGTCCGACAGACTCAACCGCGGCATTGTCAAAGGGGCATAAACGATCAAGGAATGGTATACCCTGGAGCCTCCCTTCCAGGACACGAGACGGGAACGCGTTGAGCCGCACGCAGGCCATCAATTGCTTTGCTCTACCGGATATGTGGGTAATTAGATAAGTGGCCATCTGGCCCATAGGTGGAACAAAGTGTAAATATTCACGGATGTGGGGAAAGGATCTAATTTTACCAAGTTCCATTTGACGCCCTATATCCCTGGTCCTCGTGGAGATCTCTGTCCTGATGGAACCCGGGCGTTTATGCTTTAAATACACAGGAGGAGTTCCCATCTTCTCCAACTGTGCTTCAACTTCCCTTACCCAGGGGTCTCTATAGGGGTCATCCAGCATTGATTTCACTAAAGGGGATTCCTGGTCCAGCTGTAATTTTGACCAGTATTTAAAGCTGGCTTCTTTAGCTGCTTGGGTCCAAGATATTTGTCCCAGTTCTGCTCGAATGGCTGCCAGGGGGGTGCCTCTTGGAACCCCAAGAAGTCCTCGTAGAAACTTGGACTGGATCCTATCCAATGACCCCGAAAAAAGGGGGGCCCACAGCTCAGCCCCGTAAAGCAATTGGGACCTCACTTTACAGTTAAACACCAACATGGCCTGCTGAACCGCCGTTCTACCCTGCTTGGCAAAAAGCCTGGAGATAGTCAAAGCCACTGCTTGGGCTAATCTCAGAGCTCTGCTGACATGCTCCTTCCAACGCCCCGATTCGTGAAACAAAATGCCCAAATACCTAAAAGCCCTAACCTGTTGTATAACAATGCCCCCTATGGGCCAATTCTGGATTTTGGCGTGAGCCGAAAATACCAGGACCTTCGATTTTCTGTAATTAATAGGGAGGTGGTTAGCCTGACAAAAAGTTTGAAAGGTCTGCAATTGCCTAATCAACCCTAGCCTTGTTTGTGACAGCAAGGCCACATCATCGGCATAGCATAAACAGCCGACCGCCCGAGTTGCCAATTTTGGGGGGAAGTACTGCGGGGCTGCCATAAGGGGTATTACATCATCAATAAAGAAATTAAAAAGGGCCGGAGCCAACACACACCCTTGACGGACCCCCTTCCTAGTCGGAATCATGGGTGTTACGTGACCCAGGTTGTCCATCTTCACTATCATGGCTGAGTTAACATGTAATGAACGGATCAACCCCAGAAGACGTTTGTCAATCGAGGAGTTCTCAAACTTCCCCCACAAGACGGCCCGATCAACTGAATCAAAAGCCGCCTTGAGATCAAGGAAGGCCACATACAGGGTTCCCCGCCGAGCCCTGTATTTGGCAACCAGATACTGCAAGATGTAACAGTGGTCTATTGTAGATCGCCCATGCTGGAAGCCCGCCTGTTCAATCGACAGCACTTTATCCTGCTCCATCCAGGCCGTCAATTTCCCCAGAAGGAACTTTCCATATACTTTAGATAGTGTGGAAAGAAGGCTAATTGGCCTAAAATTTGCTGGATCCGTTCTGGTGCCCTTCTTATAGATAGGGACCACCAGAGCGGTCGCCCAGGCCACCGGGACCCGCCCTACGCTGTTAATTGCTGTAAAAAGGGCGGCCAGAATAGGGAGCCACCAAGCCTTATGAGATTTAAGGAACTCCGCCCTTATTGCATCCAGGCCTGGGGCCCGTCCGTTCCGTAATGAATCTACCAAGGGTTCGACCTCCTTCTCCTGCACCGGCGGCCAGTGGGGGAGTTCAGTCATCCACCCATCGGGCGTATCAAATACTTGACCCTTCTCCCTGCTAGATTCGCTATCAGATTCGCTATCCAGATCATGGGGATTATATAAAGATGTAAAGTGATCCACCCATCCCTCAGATGTTATTTGTGCTGCCGGGGGCACCTTCCTTTTCCCAACTGAGGAGTTCACTAACCGCCAAAAGCCCTTCGAATCCCCAGAATTAGCTGTCTGCTGGAGAGAAATCCATCTAGAGTTCCAGTATTGTTTCTTTTTGGTACTGATCAGCTTCCTGTACTTGGCCCGATGGGCAATGTATTGTACTGGTAACCTGGGTTGCTTAGAGCTCCTGTACTCAAAGTGCATGGCCTTAAGTTGTTTCCTGACCTGTCGACATTCCCCGTCAAACCAAGGTTGGCTAATTTTAGCCAGCCCCCGTACCGGCAATCGGGCCTTGGCTAAAATTCTACTTTTTAACTCCGATGTTATAAAGTCAAAGGCCTCCAGCACTACAAAAGGGTCGGAGGATCCCATTAGTCTCTCACGCACGGAGGCCATTGGCTCTTGCCTGACAAATGCACCCAGCTCCTCAGATATCCCCTTCTCCCAACGGGGGGCCGTAACAGGCTCAGGGGCAACTGAGATGGAACAAGACCAGCCAGTTGGATTATTCAAACCAACAGAGGATACTGTTATGGTGGGTATTATCATAGTCAGTTCAACAGGAAGATGGTCCCCTACTAATGGGAACCCCAGCTCGAAATTTGCCAAATGTGGTAACACCCCAGCCGAAACCACAGAATAGTCCACTGTACTAAGACCCTGTGGTCCCACAAATGAAAATTCCCCTTCCAAGTCTTTACCGCAGGCCCCATTGAGGACATATAGGTCCTTAGCTACCAGCATCTGGGCCATCCGGATCCCCGAGGAATTAATTACTGTGTCCTTGGAATGCCGTTGGCCCAGAAAAGATGCTGGGGCAACAGGTAATCCGTCGCAATAAGGGGCTAAAGCTTGATTATCTGAACCTAGGCGTGCGTTAAAGTCTCCCATAAGAACAACTTGACCTGCCGGGTACTTAAGTAATTTATCTTCCAAAAATTCTTCCAGTTTATCCCACATCGTTGGTTGAAAAGAGCCTGCATTACATGGGGGAATATAGATGGTCATTATTATCCAAAAGGCTGAGGCTATTTTAGCCACAAATCCCAGTAGTAACCCCACCAGATGAAATGGTTCAATGATAGTAAAAGGGGCCTCCCGGGAGACAAAACAACCAAGTCCCCCACTAGGCCTCCCCCTACTACTCCTTTGCACTGCTGGGAGGAAATAAGATATAAAGCCCTCCAATTCCACTGGATCCATAGACCAGGTCTCTTGGACCAGGACTATAGTGAAGCCTCTGAGGTACTGGATAAAATCCGGATCACTAGAGTGCCTAACCCACCCAGCCACGTTCCAAGAACAAATTGAAATCTGGCCTGGTGGGACCGGCTGGACTAGTCATTGGCTCAAAAAGGACCTACGTCCCTGACCCTCCCTGCTGTTCCTATTATCACTATTGCTACCTGAGGGAACCTCAGACTGAGAGGAAGCCAGTGGAATTCCGGCCATAGGGGCGGAAACCTCGGAGCCTGTTGCTGCTATCATCAAACCTCCATCCGGAGAGGGCACTTGCCCCTGGGTCACTCCACGACACCACAGTCGCCCCCGTGGGGTGAGCCTATCCATAGAACCAGCCGGCTGGGGATTCTGGCCAGTGTTGTATAAAACGCTAGGAATCTGCTGAAAAAAATCCTGCGCCACTGTAACCCCAGGTGAGTGAATCGGCAAGCCTTTGGAGAGAGAACTTCCCAGGGAGCACCCAGACACCGACTCAAAAACGGTATTGGCTGGGAGAAAGGTCTGCCCAGGCTGGTCCAGTAAAGCTCCCGCCCCACAGGAGTCCTGGACCATAAAGGCCCCACAAGATTCACCCCTGCTTGCCTGTGAGCATGAAACCAGATTATCACTGTGGTTAATGGGTATAGAACCTACTGCAGGGTTACCTCTTCCTGCCAGACTCAGCAGGGGGGTAATAGTGGCATTCCTATAGGCCTTTGCTAAATAAACCCCCCACCCAGAAAATAACCGAGCCTTTGACCAGAGACTGGTCACAAGGTTAGCATCAGAAAAGTGCAATATAACACAATTTAAGTACTCATAGGTGGACAATTGAAAAAACTGGTCAATAGCAGAAGGGGGAATCGAGATTCCTGAGATAGCAGTCAAATGCCTCCGAATAAGGCCCTTAGATGTCCATAAAGGTGTGGGCCCATAAGGAGATGGAGCAATTTTGAGCACTAATGCCCGTCTATCCAACTGAATTGTCCCGACAGAGGAGCTAACAAGGGCAGCCTCTGATAGAGGATTGGTCTGGGGACTCCGCTGTGACGCCGAGGAGCCCTCCCACTTAGTCTGGGTGCCTTTGGAGGCCACAGTAGTCAATGTCTCGTTCTTCTGCCACTGATACACTGATTCTTGTAAGGATAATTTGTCAACTATAATTGCCAGTTGGAGCCTTTGCAGTTCCAATTGCATGTTTAGGGATTCCAGTTGTGTGTACAGTCCTGCTACTAGATCCCCCACTGCTACACATTGCTTACTCAATACCTCCCTCTCCCCCTCAATACCACTAGAATCAACTGTAGGCATGGAGCCTTGTGGAATCACATCGGGGCCTCCAAGGGGGGACCCGACCAAGGGTGGACCAGGAATCGCGGGCATAGCTGGTAAGGATTCCAGGTCCAACGGCGTCACCTCGGGGCCTACCGGAGGGGACCCAACCAGGGGCAGACAGGGCGATGTAGATGTAGTATTGCCCAACGACAAAACCCTCCTCACCTTTGGGGTAGAAGGACTCTCTGTTACCGCAGCCTGCGTGGATCTGTCCCTTGGGCCTCGCAGAAAATGGTCTAGGGTGTGCTGCTGAGTTTTAGCCTGAGAGCGGGTTTTCATGCCAGCCCTTTTCCCTTTTCCACCCATGCTTTGGTGATCTTCAGGGCCCCAGGGACGCCCAACAAGGAAGTAAACCCCACTCAGCCCCCAGCTGGTCCTGCTGATGCACACGCGGGGAGCTCACAGTCCCGATATCGGGGTCCCTCTGACAATGGGGCTCCGACGTCCCTCCCACCTGCGTTCTTGGTCTCAGGCAACAGGATATGGCACGTCGTTGAGATGGGGAGGCTCCAAAATAGATAGCTATCCGTACTACTTTGCCCCTTGGCTTGGTGCCCGGCACGGCTTCCCTCGCACACCACGCTCTCCTCCAGCAGCTTGGGGGTTGTAAAGCTGCTCCGCAAGCAAATGGAACAACGCCTCCGATCCCGCTGCACACTCCCTCGCTATTTTGCCACGTAGTTGGCTTGGGTCTCCACGGGCTCTCAAGGGCTGCACAAGGGCAGCACCCTTAGTTGTCACCCTTCGGAAGGCACCCAAGGGTTGACACCCAATGGGTTCTGCCCACGCACTTATACCTGCAGCGGGAGGAGGGGAGGGAATCAGGGTGAGTGGCAGCAACCCTCCTCCAATCCAGGCCTCTGGAAGGGAACCCTCAGGCAGGTGGAACACAGCCCTTGCAAATCCCCAATCCACGCGATTATACCTTCCAAGTCATCAACCAGCCCCGAGTAGTCTGAATGTGGTAGTTTACACTGGGAATAAGAGGCGTCAAGGTAGGAATGATGTAGATGGAAAAATCTGAAGAGATGATATTGCGGACAGAAATGAGCATCCAGCTACCCAAATGGTTTTCAGTTACTGAAGTGGATCAATATTATAGCTAGTCTGTAAACTTATGTAACCCTTGTGCCAATGACATCAGTGGCAAGAAGGACAAGGTTACCTTTATAGGAGTTTTGCTCACCTAAAACTCTGGCTTGAGCCCCCAACCAGAAACCTGGGACACTAAATTTCCACTGTTTAGCCTGCTGACCATTACCTTCCCCTCTTGCAAGCATGCAGGTTAGAATGCAGACAAAGGAGCTTTTATTAAAATAGCATAACTATATGCAGTATTAGTAAAATAAATCGATACGACTGGTATCAGCCAAATACCCCTTACACGCAGGCTCCACACACAAACAAGAGTTCAGTTGCACAGTCTCGTGTTCCCAAATTCCTGTGTTCCATTCACAGTTTGTTGGAACATTCCATTCACATCTCTTCCTTCCTCGGACTCTACGCTGGTCTAGTGGGGGCAGACTCTGAGGGCTGGTGATGCTCCTGTTGCTGACATTCTCTCATGGAGCCTCGTGGTGCGCCCCTGCATCTTTAGCTTTGACCCGTCCAAGTAGGCCCATGATGAATGTAGTTCTCTTCTAGAAGCCCACCTCCTGATCAACCGAAGTGATTTCAGAGAGGGACTGGATCAGAGAGGTTTACTTGGTCTGGCTATCCCACGTTGACTGCATCTCTCCAATGTTCTCTTCTGGGATCCCCAAAAGCCATTTTCTGATTCAGCTGAGAGAGCTTAGCAGAAAACTGGATCAGAGAAACTTTCTAAATGTGAATTAATGCCAAGTAGTAGTTCTAAGTAGGATCACAGCTTTTGTCCATGAAGAGCAACGACACTACTAAGACTAGAATATACAAACCTATACTCTTCCTAGTTTGTGTTATCTTCAACCAATGGTTAGACGGTGTCCTTACAATACCATTCCAGGGTATAGTGACCACACTTGAACCCAGCAGCAAGGTCTGTCTATGGGTGCTTTCAGACATGACGGGGCCAATTGGCCCCGTCACGAAATCAATGAATTCATCCGCTGCCGGGATGACCCGTAATGCTCTAACAGACGTGCTGGGGGATCCTGGCGGGGAATCGGGGAGGGGCCCCGTGGCGCAACATGTGGCCTCACGACCCCACCCCCTCTACGCTCCCCGCCGCCCGCCCTNGTTTAGGAAAGAGCCAATAGAGATTCTCTTATGTCCTCTGTCACAGTGCTGCAGGATGTGATTGTGATGATAATTGGACAGCCTGGATGTGTAAACCAGGGGTGTTTTTACACACACATTTCTCCTGCATGCATGCTGTTACATCTTTCTGTGTGTCTAAATAACTCACCCAGATCTTAAACGTCTGGCTCTTTGAACTACTGCATAGAACTTCTCCCAGAACCTTTGTGTGTGAAAAGTTCTGTTAAACTGCTTTGCTCCAGGTAGCTGTGGTCACTTGGTTTCCATGGCAGTCCCTCACGTCTACAGCTGCAGCTACTGCCTCAGGGCAGTGTTTGTGCGAAGAATGCATCCAGGAACTGCCTCAGGTCAGTGTATGTGTGAAGAATGCATCCAGAACTTACTTGTGGACTTGTAAACCCAGAAGATTAAAAGACCAGCACTTTAAGGTGTGTGTAAAAATGCCCCATGTCTCATGCAGTAATTGGCCAGTGAATGTTTTTGTCAGTCTGTTTGGTTGCTCCCCATTCTCCCTGCTACAGTCTTCCTCCCCCTGCCATGCTAGGTGCCGTGCCTCTGACTGGCACTGCATGTGCCGCTATTTATCTGAATAATGGTCTTCAAGGGGACAAGGTCAATTGCTTATAAAATTGGGTTCCTTTATCAAATTGTCTTCTAATTTGGCAACAGTGACAGGGAATATATGCGATACATTTCTGCCCAATGTTGTGTAAACAGAATGGAATATAAAAATGTTACAGCCAGAAATGCATTTTAAAGTGAATGGATTATAACATCAGGACCCTTTATCCAATCTTTCTGAAATTTGGCAGGATTGGTAATCCTCTGGGGAGACATAATATTTCCAGGTGTCATGGAAATTGGACAGAAGATAAAGAAGTTGTTGCCAGGAATGTGTATGAAGCTTTTCTTAAAATCACAAAATTTAGTTGCTTTAAAAGTTGGTTGTATTTTTCCAATCATTACACAATTTTGCACACACAGTGCTCTCCATTCAAGGTACAATCTCTCTAAGTTTCATCAGAATGTAATATGAAACAAAAACGTTATAGACAGAAATACAGTTTTCAGTATTTTCTATTATTTCAAAAACAGGAATTCATTTTTGTTTTTGTTTTCATTATTATTAGTTTTTATCTTCATTGTTACAATAACAGAAAGGAAAATCAAAATTTTCATTTTCGTTTGAATAATAACTGAAATGAATTGCACACCCTTACCTCCCTGAGCTGCCTGAGGCAGGATGGGTGCAGGGTATTAACATTTTAAAATAAATAAATAAATAAATAAATAAATTAATTCTCTAACTGAGACAAAAAGCTGGTCACCTGAGTAGTCAATAATAATAAATCAATATCATTTATTACGTGATCAATGATCATTGTACAACATCTATCCACCACAACACAAAACGAACATAATACAAGTTATTTCAGCATTATACATTAGAAATCCAAGTGCCCCCTTCTTAAAAATAATGTCCAATAATTAAGGTAACCTACTCAATGGTTACTGATAAACTGGGATCTAAGATGGACAGCCCCCAGCAAGAAGAGGGCAACCCTTCGAATGATATCTGAATCCAGACTGTTCAACAGTACGGCCAGAATCACAGAGTCATCCCTACCAGGGTACTGATCCCTTATTGGGTCAAGGAGGTCATAACGGGACTCATCATATAAATGACAATGTAACATTATATGTCCGACAGACTCAACCGCGGCATTGTCAAAGGGGCATAAACGATCAAGGAATGGTATACCCTGGAGCCTCCCTTCCAGGACA
>QEPC01003849.1:3544886-3557394 GCA_003113815.1 Sphenodon punctatus | reverse complement strand
GACTTAGAAAGACATTTCTGTTCAGAGAACAGCTCTGTTACAAATTCAAAGATCTTAACATCTATAAGATATAACATATGCTCTAAGTATTATTGCTATGGTTGACTCAATGCATCATATTAATATGAATTCATATTACCCAGTCCTTGTCCGATTCTGCCAGATGGAATATGTGAAAAGCTTCAGGAATGGAAGCTGTCTGAAAAATCCATCTTTCCTTTCTCTTCTTATAGAATGAAAGATTCTTGGAGGTCAGCTAAAAATGACATCAGGTCAAAACTGCTGACAGGGAGGGGTTTTTCTCAAAATACATAGTAAGAAGCCTGTTGATACATACTAAACAGGTTGCTATCATATAAGATAGGAGTAACAATGAGTAAACTCCAAACAAACAAGGCCTTTTCCTGCCCTGCCTGAGAGTCACGTATCTTGAGACTAGTCAACAGAAACTGTTAATTTAATTAAGAGACAGACTTGATTATATTGTCTATTACAGTATACAGGCTGATTTTCAAGTATCTGGTCAAGAGTTCAGTAGAAAGGTCACTATAGGACAGCTCTTTTAAGAAGCCATCATACAGAGTGGCTAATTCTGATTTCCAATATACTGAAACACAGATGGTCAAACATATATGCCTATATACAAGATACATGACAGGGCATTATTGTCCAGACTGAGGAACTGACACCTCTTAGTGTCCAGTGGCTACAAAGCACTCCCAAATACCTGTGACATGTATGCAAATGAGGTGTATATGCAAATGATACAGAGTGAATCACTTCTCTTTCCAATGAATGTTCCCTGACCAAATAAAACCCCAGATTACATTAATATGGGTCCTAGGCATTCTGGGGTCTATGAACTTCATTATATTATTAGGTTTTGCAACATCTAGTGACAGTGGGTGTTTTCAGATGGATGCAGGGTTGGCCACCCCCCACAGCTGCTCTGGGGGTTTCCCACATATGCCTGCATCCAGTCCCACTTATCTTGGGTTTAAATGGACTTGGCAGGCTCCCCAGCCTGTGGTCTGCCCATGTGGAACACCCACTCACCCCCCCCCCCCATGCATATCAGAGTCGTGGGCTAGAACAACTGAAATGGTATGGTGTTGCTTGGGGTAAGGGCTGGCTAGAAACGGAGTAGCAGAATGGGTCCATGCATCAGATGAATCGCTGCTCCGTGTCCTTGGTTTGGCCGCCAAACTCTGGATGTTCAGGAGTGTTATCGGTGGGGCTGTACCAGAGAAGGCATAGCCTGCTCTGCTTTCACTCCACTTCAGCATCTGGTGGGCTGCCTTTAGATAGGTGGGCCACCTGGCAGCGAAGCAGAGCAGAAGTGGAGCTGCTATCTGTCTGAAAACAACCCAATGAGTCCCACAGGTTGGAATGTACGTTGTAAGAAAAAAATTTTTCTTTCCGGTTGCTTTACTTGCTACCAGTTAATTCCATTGGGTGTCCTCTAGTTTGGGTATTATGTGAAAAGCTCTCCTTATCAAGGGAATCTTTCTTCATATGGACGTTGTTCCCTACCTGTGATCATCTTGGTTGTCCTTCTCTTCACCATTTCCAGTTCTCCTCTATCTTTTGGGGGATGAGTGATCAGAACTAAACTCCAGTATTCGAGATTCAGGCACGCCTTGGATTTAGAAGGTGGCATTAAGTTCCGATGTCTCAAGAGCTGACAAAGTGCTGACAATAATGGCCCGAGGCTTTGCAAAATTACATCTGATATTCATTCCAGTTGCAAATTGCTCTGAGCTGCCCTCCTGCTTTCCCTCTTAACGAAGCTGTGGGGTTTTTTGATGTTCAACAAAAGCTTTGCAGGCTGCCAACACTTCCAGCTCTGCACATGACCTTTTCATCCAGGTGGGAGGAAAAGTGAGTTAATACCCTCATACTCTCCATTCCCAATGTGACTTAGTGGATCTAATGTGTGAGGAACAATGCCCGGTGCTTTCATTCCAGTTAATGCACAAACAATAGCCTTTTATAAAAAAAAACCCACCCCAAAACATGTTTCTTGTTCCACACCTGAGATCGATGTGGTAGTCACTAGCTTTCTGGTGAGTTCAAATTAACATTGGGAGAAACAGTAATTCTTGCAAATGCTTTGGTATGAAACACAAGATACTTCAATTTGTGCAATGCATGGGTATTTTTATAAGTGAAGGCTTGAGGACCTGCCAGCTGCCACGCTTTGATCCTGCCCGGGGTGAGAGTCCTCACCCTGGGCAGGATCTGGCCCTGCTGCTGAACAAATGTGCCAGTGACAGGGGCTGAGGAGGAAGTCGGGAGAGGGCAGGGGGTTGTGCGGACAGGTCCACATGGCCTCACCCCCTCCCCTGCATTGCTCAGAGTGACCTGGCCCCCTCCCTGATGTGTGGGAGTGGCGGCCAATAAGGCCCCCGCGTCTGCCCAGAAAAGCTCTGACCACTGTCTGGAGTTAGGTAGAGTGGGCCATCAGACATGACGGCTCGCTCTACCATGGTCTGGGAATGGCTTCCACGGACCATGGCAGGGTTAACTCTGGGATGTGTGCGAGCAGGGAGCCCAGTGTACAACTGGGAGTTAAACTTGCCACAGTCTGGGATATGTTTGTTCCCGCCAGCAGGAAACATCTGGTGGGCAGGAACAAATGTGACACCACAATGGGTGGCCATTCCAGGGTAAGCATGCCCCCCCCCCGAGATAGCGTCACATTTGAAAACACCCTGTGTGTCAGGAAGTGGAGGTTTTCAAGTAGCGCCTTTTGAGCGCTGGGAAGTGGCATGGGCACAATTATTGGGGGAGGACATATCACCTACGAACATAGGAATGTGAGGGACATCAATAGCTTCATCCATCAAAATTTGCAGCTGGCAGATGGGGCTGCTCCCTCCCTGTTCCCTGAGAGAGGAGGAGGGAAAGTGTGGGGCTTGACTCCTTCACTCTGTTACAGCCTCGCAGCTGCACTCCCTTGCCTCAGCCACACCCCACATTGGTAGGAAATGCCCCGTGGTGGAGAGCTCTCGAACCCCTCCTCCCTCAGTGTTTGGGATTTAGTGAGTCAGGAGCACATGTCTCCCCACTGCCATTCCCCAATGTCCCCCACAATGTTTGGGGGGTGGCCAGCCTTATTATTTATTTACCCTCTGGCCCTAAGGGAAGGAGCCTGGGACCTGGTGGAAAAAGAAAAGCCTGGTGTATCTGGAGTGCTTGTTCCTGTAAATCAACACCCACAGTTGGCAAAGGGGCTGAATGAGCTGAGCAATTTTGTGCCCGAGTCCAGTGTAGCAACAACGTGGCCCTGAGGCTGCAACGACGTAGCCGTGACAGCCGTGCTATTTACAACAGGGTGTCAGATACATGGCAAGGAAAGCAGAGATCAGCTGGGATTCTGGGCAGAGCTAAGGTGGAAAGGCTGCTGGGAGAGCCGTAGGAGAGCCGTTCATTTCCGTATGTTTTTGTTTACCAAAAAAACCCCTTTGTTTTCAGGGGCTTTCGTAAGCTAAAAACTCCCCCCTTCCTCATTTCCCCCCCCCCCCTCCATTTGATTTTATTAAAAATAATTAAGATTTTTTTTTTTAAAAAAAAATCACTGTGCATGTGCAAAATGGCCACCACAGCCGTTCTGCGCACATGCACCCTTTCCCAAAATGGCGCCGGTAATGTTGGCACCGTCTTGGAAAGGGGAGGCTGGTCTGTGCATACGCAGAATCGTCTGGTGTATGTTTAGACTGGCTTCCCTTTTCCAAAATGGTGCCGATGCTGCTGGTGCCATTTTGGGAATGGGCACGCATGTGCCGAACAGTGACTTCTTTATTTTTTAGTTTGGTAATGCAAACAGACGCTTTCCCCCTTCATTTTTGTCCATTGTCATTACCCCTGTCTGTTGTTTTTGTGTTCTGATTACATCTTTGTGAGCTAGTTGCCAGCAGTTGATGGCGTGGTGGAAGGACCAGCTTCCCGGAGATCACCTTTTGGGAGGATAGCAGGGAGTGTCTCCAGGGAGGAGAGCGGCGAGTGTCCCCAGTGCATCAGCGAACGCTCTCTCTAAAGGGGTGTGCGCCTCTTCACTCCTAAAACCAGAGGTGCTGTAGAGCTGTGCACCAGTGAGGGGATCTCAGCCTGGAATGTCAGAGCTAGCAGCTGGGGTCCTGGTAGACTGTCAGAGTTTGAGACCTGGATCAAGTGAATTCTGTGCCCCATAGGTCTGGTCACCAGTCAAATAAGTGATCAGCTGGGGAGCCCTACATCTAGGAGAGAGCAAAGTGACTGACAGATAATGAATGGTGGGAAAACAAAAGAAGAGCAATCAGGAACCAATGGAAACTTTCTCCGTGATAGGAACAAAAAAAGATGTCAATGTCCTTCTTAAAATAAGGCCCCCAGAACTGGACCCAAGACGTCAGGTGAAGTCTTCCTACTGCTGAACAGAGTGGAATTATTATCTCTGCTGACTTTCACACTTCCTTTCCTAGAGACTCTGCCGCAGTTTTCCACAATTGCCAGACAGATAACGAAAGAGGGGTTCACTCAGGAGTGTCCTGGAAAATCTGGGGCAATTGAGAGGTAGGCTCATGGGAATTAGCACTCACAGCAATGCCCTCGTCTGCTTTTCTCCCACGAAAACACGCGTGATTGTAACAGCTACATTGGGGGATCCAGTCATGCGTGAGTGTTCTTGCAGGAGAAGGGTGGAATAGTGCATTCTGACGGACACCAATTCGCATGCAAATAGAGCCAGAATTTCCCTGATGGACGTCCCCCCCCCCCCGATAATGTAAGAAAGCAGCCTTCAAGGCAAGGCTTCTGTTAATGCAGGATAAAATTGCAGTAGCCGCACCACAATGTTGACTCATGGGAGTCAGCACTTAAGAGGAACCAGCAGTGGATCCTCTAAAAGATTTTTTTTTAAAAAGTCTTCTGGTGCCTTTTGAAGGTGAGGAAGGAGAATGTTTGGCATTTTTATGTATTGGGATTAATATCCTGCCCTTTCCCAAAGGCTCAGGGGGGTAACAACATAAAATAGCTATATTTTATATATACAGATATTAAAAAAACCAATGAAATATAAGTTACGTAGTAATATAGAAGTCCAATTTAAAAACAACAACACTCAAGTCCCATAACTGCCTGCTAAGTAAATTTGGGCTTCAATGCGTCTGCCCTGAAGTAAGTGATTCGTGGATCTGGGCCAACAACTTGGTTTTTTTTCCCCTCAATATCTTGAGCCTGGCAGATATATTAAGTGCCTTTAAATGACCATACTTCAAGCTCTTGGACATGTCACCCTGAATGCAACAATGTACTCTTGTATAACTGAATGCGAGGTGGGCGGGTGAGTCCTTTTTGCTATACAAAATAAATAGGAAATACAAGAGAACTTTACAAAAAAGAACTTGAAACAGGAACAATGTCTGCCCAGTTGCTAATGTGTTTCAGAAAAGGCCTTACGTAATCCAGAGAAAGAGACAAATGGCACATCAAGCTGAGCCAGCAAAAGCCCACTCTCCTTAACAAGCATGGCAATGAGTCACTTCAATAGCATTTCTAGCTGAAGCCATAGTGTACGTTATATGAACATTAATTATGGAAACAGGTGATCCAGCCAACTTGGAAAGCCTCAAGGAGCATAACCTGGCTTGGGTGGGTTGGCACTTTTGAGTTTCGCGGTGGGTTCTGTGGAGCAAGGTTGCCGCACTGCGCATTGATGGAATGCAGGGCTAGAACCCAGGAGCAGAGGGCCACATCTCACCTGTTCTGGTGCTGGAGCCGGCATCTGTGGACCCAATGGATAACACCGTGATCCTCCACCTGCACCCTTGTGGCCCAGAAATCCAGCCCCTGCCCATGGAGCCAAAGGGGGTTCAGGAGGAGGGAATCAGAGGACATGGACGCCACCAACATTGAAGAGCCTGAGGAGAGCGGTATGCCAGTGTGTTTGGGGAAGGGGAGAAGGGGTGCCAAGATGGAAAAGGTGGCCAAGAGTGTCAGTCTAGGAGGGCAAACTCAGGACCCTAACGTTGCCCTATACTGGGTTCGTAGAGCCTGGGACAGCAATGGGGTTCCAGAGGAACCACCCCAGGAGCCAGCATCCCCGGTCAGGCAAGGTAAGTGGAACAAGTAGGCAGGAGGGTACTGAGGCAGGACAGTGCTGGGTTGGGAGCCACACTGCTGGGAAGGAGGGCACAGGCGACACCTCCCACACCCCAAACGGAGGAATGAGGGACAAAGTGGGATATAGAGCCTCTATATAAATGCCATATGATAGAGCGGCAGGTGCTGCTCTATAGTTAAGCCCAGTTTGCAAGTTTCTGTTCAAAGCATGAACTTTCTATTCCATATAAAATTGGCTATTTGTCTGAAATTTGGCAGAGAGGATTGCTAGGATGAGAGTAACAATCTTTCCAAATACCATGCAAATAGGATAAAAAACAAAAACGTTACAGTGGTTTGAAAATGCTTTTACTTCCAGGTTTCAGATGCTGGTTTTATTGGGTTGGAAGTGTACTTTTCAAACATTTGGTTGATGTGTGGTGCTGCTAGGGAATTCAGGAGTGCGGTCTTACAGGTTCCTTTTTAAAAACATTTCAAAAATCTGTTTGGTAATTTAAAAGTTGTACATTTGTTAATTTCCCATATTAGTCTGTGGAAGATTTCATAACATCAAGCATGCGCATTACCGTCAGCTGGCCAGCAGAGGGAGTGAGGCATTAGCCGGCAACATGGTGCCCAACTCCAGGAGTTTGAAAGGCAGATTGTATGGGGGCTGGGGGGTGGACCAGGAGGGTTTAACTTGTGAGCGGGGGGTGCAGACCAGGAAAATCTGGAAGCACCATTTAGACGAACACCCTCAGGGCTTCCCAAAATCTAAGATTTGAATTTATTCTGAACCCCCAGAACTCCAGAAAAAAAAACAAAAAACCAGGAAGTGAAGCAGTGGCCATTTTGAAAATGGGGGAGGGGGGTTGCCCAAAGAGTACAATAAAACCACTCTTTGATAGAAGAGACTCCCACTACCCCCAGTATGCTTTGTTGCTGCGATCCGATCCCCCCAAGGCAAGTTAAGGGGCAACCCTTCCTTCATCTCCCCCGCCCCCCATCTCTCAGTTTGTAAGCCCTAGGGCAGGAACCGTGTCTATTTCATTACTTTGTAAAGCACCAGGTACATTGCTTGTGCTATATAAATGCTTGCTAATAATAAAAATAATAGAAAGGTGCATTGTGACTTGGTAACTTCTTGGGTCTCCAGTAGGTGTCGACAGTTAATTTGGTACCTATGGTACCATTGGGAACCCAGATTTTTTTATTTTCTGTAAGGCTCTACAGAAAATCATGAGAATCTTGCAAACTTGGTGAGATCTTGCGAGATTCTCGAGAATCTCAAAAACACCGCAAAAATGTTCTGTGCATGCACATAATGTCCACACGTGCAAAGAACGTCCCTGACGGCCATTTTGCGCATGTGCAGACCATTTGGGGGGCTATTTTGAGGCTCACGTTCTTGCGAGAAACGAGAAACGTGAAAATCTCATTGAGAAGCCTATTCTTAATGAGATTGTCGAGAAGGGCAAAATCTCATTTCAGCCTCAATTTTCTGGTTACCATTTGGTAAATTGGGATGTAAAACCAAAACATCAGGATGAAAGTCGATATTCTGGGACTGGAAGTCAATGATCTGGGACATTCTTGGACACCATAGCAGAATTGGATCATATTCAGGTGACTATTAGTACACAATATTTTTGAGTCATTTCTGGTGCCAGGAATTCAATGGGTTTACCCATTTTTATGGGTACTGATTTCAGCTCTTCTCTCCAGGAAAGGTTTTTCATCCACTGATCGAGGAGAAAATAAGATTTCTGACTGTAACAGATGGCCTTAAGTCATGGCAGGACCATTCCTTGCAGGGTTCTGAACAGGTATGGAATCACAGAACCGATTAACCAAAATACCGACTAATGCCGCTTTTCTGCATAGTCAGTGTACCTTTTTTTTCTGTGTTCTGTCATTTCTGGTTTACTTCTGGATTGATATCAACGTTGTTTCCTATCCAGCAGATTTCAGTCAAGCATCATTTAAACCAGGGTCTAAAGGTGGAAGTAAATAGGAAAGGAATTATGAGCCAATGAAATTAGCTGGTAAACTTGGAACAGACTGAAAATCAGCTGTGTGGAAATACAGCGAATCGGTAAATTGATTAAATGATTGAATAATTAACTGATACTGCTTGGTAAGCAATTGTTATCAGTGCAGATGGGTTTTCGCAAAACTTTGTTCATTTTATTAATTAAAATAGGAAAACGGATTACAAAGGTAACGAAAATGGATGAAAACAAACAAAAAAGTCTGTTCTCATTTTAAAAATAAAAAACAAAAAACCGCGCATGCACAAATGGCCACCAGGACTATTCTGCGCATGTAGGCCGTTCCTCCAAATGGCCCCAGCAGTCACGGCACCATGGACGTTTTTACACGGACGGGGGTGGGGATGGGTGTGCTCGTGCAGTGGGTGTGTGTCCTTTCACACGGACACACACCCATCTGCACCCATGAGGCCTTTTCCGGTTTTCCAGATGGCCCTGTGGGTGGAGATGGGTGGGTGGTGGGTGGAAATGGGTGTGCAACAAGAGTGCACACACACAAACACCCACTGCCCGTGGTGTTTACAAGGGCACACACCCAGGGCACACCCATCCCCCCACCCACCGCTGGCTCATTTGTACAGATGCCCCACCCACTGCACACCTGCTGGAACACCCAGTGGGGGAGGGAGCATGGGGGTGCACGTCTGTGTAAAAACAGTCTGTTTTGGAAAAGGATGTGCAGACAATAATAATAATAATAATAATAATAATAAAATAATTTTTAAAATGAAAGAAACAAAAACGGTAGGGGTCATTTATGAAACCCCCCCAAAACAAAGGGTTTTTGTAAGTGAAAATGAAAATGAATTGTGTGCCTGCTGCACACCCCTAACCCTATCAGGGACTGAAGATGCAGTTGAGAACATAGACCAGAGGTTCTCCACTGTGGGAGTCAGAGTCTTAGTTGGGATTGCACCATCTATAGATGGGACCAAAATACCAGCAGGTAGCTGATATATTTTGCAATTCCTTTTTTTTACTGTATAGGACATCCTGCCTTGTGGCAGGAGGTTAGACCAGATAATCCTTGTGGTCCCTTCCAACCCTATGAATGTGTGATTTTTCTTATGTATCCTAACTTGCTCCCCAAACTCTAAAAAGTCTCCTTAATGAAGCCAGTGGGGACTCTTCATTCAGGTACTTGTTCCTGTCCTTCTTTGGCTTGGTAAATGTTTGTCACTGAGTTATGTGTCCAATAGAATGTCTCATCCAACCTCATTATTATTTCTTATTTATTTAAATAACACCAGGGAAGTGTCTGGTCCTGAACAGTTGTGATAAGAGACAGGTCATGGGGAGCTTGCAATCTAAAATGGACAAGGAGAGGGGTAACAAAGGAAAAGAGAACCTAGGGAAGACAGAGCTTCCATAACCCCCAACTCTGGGTGTTTTCAGACATGCTGGGGCACCCATTGGCCCTGACACAGAATCGCATATTGATTCCTCTCCGGAATTAGAATGGCCCATCAACAGATGTGCCGTCTGATTCCGGAGGGGGATCGGGGTTGGGGCGGGGCTGCGTGGTGCAACGTGCGGCCGCACATCCCCACCCCCCACGCTTTCGAGGCCGCCCGCACCCCCCCGGGTATTGGCCACGGCCCGGAATTGGCGGCAGGTACAGCAGCCAATTCTGGGCTGTGGTCCGGGAGCAGACGTGACGTTACCATAGTGAACCACAGTGAATCACACCGTGGTTGACTGTGGTAATGTAACATCTGTTGGGCCGAAAAGTGATTCCTGCTGGGAGTTCACCCCTGGCGGGAATCGCTTTGACCACGCTTTCGGAGCTCCGGCCGCCCGGACCTCTGAAAGCATGGTCAAAGTGATTCCTGCCGGGGGTAAACATCTGGTGGGAATCACTGTTCGGCCCAACAGGCGTTACATCACCGTGGTCCCCACAGGGGGATTCACCGTGGTTCACCGTGGTGGTACAACATCTGAAATCACCCTCTGATTCTGCAGATTAAATAGTAGCACACCAGCCATGGTGAAGAAGAGCAATTGTGGTTATTTTCAGACGTGACGGGGCCAATTGGCCCCGTCACGAAAGCAATGAAATGATCCCCCACCGGGATGACCCGTAACGCCCTAATAGATGTTCCAGGGGATCCAGGCGGGGAATCAGGGAGGGGGCGGGGCCACGCAGTGCAACGTGTGGCAGCACGGTCCCACCCCCTCCACACTCCCCGCCGCCCACCCTCTGGGGAGACGGGCGGCCGCCACGGTCAATGCCGCCGCAGCGCCTGCCCGCTATGGCCACGGGCCGGAATCCCTGAGGGGATTCCAGGCCATGTCCACCGTCCAGACGTGATGGCGGGGGTCACCACGGCCTGGAATTGGATTCAACATGCGACGGCCTCCGGTCCCGCCGCTTCGGTCGCTCACGTGGTGAATCTGATCCCACGCCACGGTAACATCTGGGGGGGAACATCCGTTACCCCCAGCAGACGTTACATGGTCCAAGCCACCACAGGGAATTGACTGTGGTGGACATTGACCACGTAACGTCTGAAAATACCCTGTGTCTGAAAAGTAGTCAATAAAAAAAATGTCACAGTGTGCATTAAATGACTTCATTTCTGGGGCAGAGGCAGACCAGATTAACCAGGTCTCTCACCACCCAGAACAGCTTTTCAGGATGAGACTTTGCAGATGCTATGATAGTGGAGAAGAAAGCTTTCTTCACTGCCATCACAGCCATGGCATAGTCTTTCAAAAATGATCTATTCTGCAATTGGTCAGCTTCAGTCTGAGTCAAGTTCCACCTGAGTGCTAATCACCTAACCTCCCGCTTCAACCGCCTCACAACCTCCCCATACCAGGGGTGCCTGTGCTGCCACATCGGTGGAAGCAGACGACTGGGTGCAACCGTGTCAATGGCCATGGTCAGGAAGTCATTCCACAAGGCAACCATGCCATTGACAGAGTAGTTGTTAAGGTCAGTTGGCATTGGTTGGCCCTGGGAGTGCTTTGCCATCAAACAGCTGATGGGTGGCACTGGCTGCAGCACCCATTCTCGGTCCTGCCCTCCCCCATTCAACTTTATTTTCCAAAGGGCATGCAAAATCTGAGGTTGACCATTAAAATGAAGTCTACCCCAGGAGAGTGGCAGAGAAGAGGGCCTATACTCCTGAGAATTGCAAGGAGTGATTTTTCAGTTGGAGATTCAAGTGAAAGCTTTGCCAGGTCTGGCTAGGTAGGTACAGACCGTGCAACATGTTCCACCTTCAACTCTCCTTTTTGTAAATCTGTGTTAAAGTGACTTCTTTCTAGAGTCACCTCAGGTGTCAAGTTGTATTGTGTCTTTAAAAGCATAAGTGACGAGTAAGTAATTGTTGATCAAGGGGTGAGACATTAAGTAATGACCTACAAAGTGCCAAAGAAACTAACCATGAAGCTGAGCCAGAAGGAATGCCAATGAACTCCCTTCCTGAATTTATTTATTTATTTATTTATTTTCACATTTATATGCCACCCCCTCCTGCACATGCAGCTCAGGGCAGCTAACAACATTTTAAAACATATCAAATTATAAAATTAACCCCACATTAAAATAATCCCACAATAAAACCTCCACTCTAACCCACCCACCCATCCAATTTCCTTCTCCCTCGGGAAAGGTCCGGCGGAACAGCCAGGTCTTACGCTGTCTATGAAAGGAGGGAAGGTCTACGATGAGGTGGACCTCAAACGGGGGGGAATTCCACAGCCGCGGAGTGGCCACTGAGAATGCCCTCCTCATGGTCGACACCCAGGAAACCTGGGAAACCTCAAGGAGGGTGCCCCCAGCCGACTGCAGAGGCCAATCCAGAATCTGGAGGGGGAGGTGATCCTGCAGATAGGTGAGACCCAGGCCATTTAGGGCTTTAAAGGTCAAAACCAACACCTTGAATTGGGCTGGGAAAACTATCGGCAGCCAATGAAGAGAACGGAGCACTGGAGTAATGTGCTTGTTACGACTTGTCCCCTTAAGGAGATGAGCCACTGCATTTAGGGAAGGTTATTGAGCAGGTGGTGGCCCAGAAGTTGCAGGACCATCTGGATCCGGTCGGTTTTCTTGATCCCTCACAGTCAGGGTTTCGCACCGAGACTGCACTTGTGGCGTTGGTTGGTGATCTTTGCTGAGAATTAGTCCAGGACCATTCGGCCCTGCTGATTCTATTTGATCTGTCGGTGGCATTTGATACCGATGATCATGAGATATTGGTGATGCGCCTGCAGGACTGTGCAGGGCTGGGCTGTACAGTTCTTGACTGGTTCCACTCCCTCCTGGCCAGAAGAATTCAGCGAATGGTGCTTGTAATACTTGATTATTTTTCATCACACTGAGATTAATTATATTATTATTATTATTATTATTATTATTATTATTATTA
>QEPC01003849.1:3528057-3542944 GCA_003113815.1 Sphenodon punctatus | reverse complement strand
GGGGGGGGGGGGCGAGGATGGGGGGGGGGGGGAATAGGTTAGGGTGGTAGATGGTTGAGGATTTTTTATACCTCCCTTTGTTGTATATTTTAAAAGTTGTTTTTAATGTTAACGTTTGGTATTGTGTGCCGCCCAGAGCTGCCTGTGGCAGGGTGGGCGGGTTAAAAATGCACGAAAATAAATAAATAAATTCTGCAGCAGCTGCGGTCTCTGGACCATCATCAAGGTTAGCCCCACGTAGGCCGTGTTACAGTAGTCTAATCTTGAGGTAATAAAAGCATGGATGATTGTGGCAAGGTCCGAGTCCGAGACATATGGCCTAAGTTCATTTGCTCTGCTCCCTCCCTTCATATCCCTCCGAAAAAACCTACCTCTTCCATCTGACTTTCCCTTTTCCTTACCTCCATAGATTCCTCATTTAATACTGTCTGTCTCTTCAGGATCCCCCTTCTCTCCTGTTAATAACCTGCAATTCCATGAGTGATTCACACAAGATCCTCGTGAGAATCGAGGACCCTTAGCAAGATCTCAAGGTGATTTTGTTAATGGTGTGCAATTCTTTCGATAATCTAAAATAAAAAATAAAAAATTAAAACCCACTGGCTGCCCCCATTGACAAATTGGAGCAGGATCAAAATGGCCACCGGCCCATTCTGCGCAGACACAACTCTTTTTGGAAAAAGAGTTGTACAGGTGCAGAATGGCTCAATCGCCTTCTTGCACATGTGCAACAATTTTTTATTTTTTTTAAATTTAAAATTGTTTTTGTGGATTTAAATATGAATCCATAATCCAAATCTGTAATTAAACCCAGAAATTACACATCCGAATCTATGGGCCTTTTCACAGAGACCCTCTAACACTGATAACATGGTTGTTACATTTTATTATACATGTTGCAGGGCACCCATAGAGCACACCTGCAGCCCTGCAACATGTATAATAAAATGTAACGTCCATTTTTATTAGTGTTAGAGGGTCTGTGTGAAAAGGGCTTATAACAGACCCGGATCCGTAATTTCATCTGAACACCCAGCCTTAGTTGTAACCCTACCTCTTACAGGGCATTGGGACATCATAATGCTTCACTGTGGGGGGGGGCGGGGGAGAGGGGATGACGTCAGAAAGAGGGCTGGCCAAGGGGCTGCCACTGCCCTTTTGACATAACCTAACCCCTTATGATATCACTCTGTTATGTTGGCCCCACACCAGAAAGCAGGTTACAAAGTCCCTATGGCCTTCTCCCTTTCTGACATGGCCATTCCATGCCTCCCTGATTTCTCTGGTTTACCAGGGAAGGGGTGGGGGCATGACGATTTGGGGAAAATGGGGCTTCCACTTGAACCTGGACATTCTGGGTCAAAATCTGGAGAGGTGGTAGTTCTATGGGTAGCTGAAGCAAAGCAGGAGCCAGGACATTAGCAACTGTTTTGCAGAAAACTTGCCATAACCCCAGAGTAATCCAAGGCAGTAAATAGCAGGGTGGCATGGACAGATTGCCTGGCCAATCAGGACCTGGAATGAACTTTGAGGCAGAGTAGATTCCGGCAGCTTTCTGGGTGGGATGGTGACCAATGGACTCTCAAGTGACATTAAACCTGTACTTACTCAGGCTGTCAAGAATTTTTCGTGTATTGAAGTACATAGTCTTTGGTATACACTTTCCACCCAACCTTATATATAGTTAGTTAATGATCAAGTTTGTTGCCTATTATTGTACTGTATGTCATCAGTAACTCATTTTTTTGTATGTAGTTGCTGTGAAGTTTGCCTTTAAAATTAGCTTTGTAGCAAGTATCTGTCAGGGGTAGCTTGGTCCAGGTCAGAAGCAGAGCAGGATGAGGGCCAGAAGTAGGTCAGGATGAGGGCTGGAGCAGGATCAGGTGCACAGGACAGCAGAGGCAGGTTGGGGTCCAGAGCACAGAAGAGTCCAAGGCAGGAAGAATGCGGCTGGGAATCAAGGCTACAGGCTGGGAGACAGGAAGAGAAGCAAGTGGAAGAAGTTTCTGTCAAGAAACCAGCAGGACACAGGAAATGACTGGGGTGCCCTCAAACGTCCTGCTGCTGCCAGGGAGCCAGTCAGGAAGCTAGGGGATGGAGCATCGACCAGGACTACAGTCCGGGGGCAAATCAGAAGGCAAGAGGGATGTGACTTGACTAGCCCAGGAAACCCTACAGGAAAACCCCAGGCCCTCACCAGAGTGTGGGGTCATCAAGGACCTCAAAGGTGTTGGCTGGTTCAAGTCCTGGAGTCCAGGGCTAATCAGGAGGCTACAGGAGTATGGCTTAACAAGCCTAGAAGAATCAAACAGGCAAACTCCAGGCCCTGACCAAACTGGTGGTGGATCTGTGGAGTCACTGAGGACCCCAATGGTGCTAGCTCAATCCATGGTTTCTTACAGTCCCGTAGAGACTGATTATTGTGTAATCCTGGTCTCTCTGTGGAGGAAACACCAGGGTACCAGGTGAAGGGTTGACAGGTAGGGGTGTGTAGCAGGCAGAACATTTTTTATTTTATTTTTCATTTACAAACCCCCGTTTTGGGGAGGTTTCGTAAACAACTAGGGCTGAAGCAAATAGTAAAAATTGTATTAGTGAGTATTTTCAAGTTTCTGAGGACCGGCTCTGAGTGTTCGGCCTTGGTAAAATACTCGGTAAAATACTCGGTGAAATAAAACCGAGTACTGAGTATTTTCCGAGTACCCTTGTATAGGTGCAGGAAAGTCCCATATGTTACTCATTCAAGGATTTTCCGAGTACCCTTCTATAGGTGCAAGAAAAGTCCTGTTTGTTGCTCATTCGAGGATTTTCTGAGTACCAAGTCATGCGTACTGGGCCGATTCTTCAGTTACTTGGTAAAACCGAGTCGAATACTGAGATACTCTGTAAAAACCAAGTAATTTTGAATACCAAGTTTCAGAACTATAAACAACCCCTACTGTTTTTAATGTTTGGGTTTTTTTCAGTTTATAGTAATAAAAATACATTTTGAAAAATCACTGCACGTACGAAAATAAGAGCAATTGAGCCACTTACCTTTGTGAATTGATTTTCTATTGATCCTGTCCTGGCCAGGCATTCAGAACTCTGGGGAGCGATCTCCGGTATGACCACTAGGAGGCAGCACTCAAATTCTTCCTAGTTTGCATGCCCAAGGGACTCGCGCCTCCTGGACTTCAGTTGGTTCCAAAGCTAAAGTACCTAAAACGAACTCTAACCACTACTAACCCTATGTTAACAGAGAAAATGTAATATATATATTTTTCCTCTTCTTCTGGGCGGGCTGAACACCTGGCCAGGACAACATCAATAGAAGAGCAATTCACAAATAAGTGACTCAATTGCTCCTTCTATTGTGGTGTCCTGGCCAGACCTTCAGAACTCTGTGATATCCCAAAGCAGTACCCCCAGTATCACTCCAACACCCCTTGCAACACTCGTCTACCAAAAGCCACATTTGCAGACTCCCAAAAGTTAATTTTATAATGTTTGGTAAACAAGTGAAGCGACAACCAAGTAGCCGCTCAACAAATTTCCTCATAAATTGCTCTAGTCTGATAAGCTCTCGAAGCTGCAGCACCCCTTGTGGAATGAGTCATAATTCCAGCAGGAGGTGACAGCCCCAAGGTCTTGTAAACCTCCTTTATACACAAAGTGATCCACTTAGCAATAAGTTGCTTAGATGCCTTTTTTCCCTTGTTCCTCAAATTATAACTCACAAAAGTGCTGAAGTTCACCTGAAACTCTTATTTCTCTCTCTAAATATACGTTTAGTGCCCTAGAGACATCTAATTATGCCACTGGTGTTCTAACTTATGTTGTAGATTTGGACAAAAAGATGGAAGATCTATTTCTTGTGACCTATGAAAAACTGTATTCCTTTTAGGAATAAAAGCTGGATCCAACCTAGGACTACTAAATCCTTCTTGAATATGCACAACGTTGGATCAATAGACAATAATGTCCCCAGTTCTGAAACTCGTCTAGCTGATGTTACTGCCACCAGCAAAGTCACTTTTATCGTAAGATAATAAATAGAAACCTCTGTTAGTGGCTCAAAAGGGGGCTCTATCGAGGCTCTTAATACAGTGTTCAAATTCCAACTGGGATACCTGTGTATCACAGGGGGTGCCAGCAAATAAGCTGCTCTTCACATGTGGATGTTCTGAAATACACAGCTTTTTGATCATCCCATATGTACTATTCTATGCTGCCACTTGTCTGGAGAGAGTTCCATGCCTTAAACACGTTTCAAGCCCTTCTTGTAAAAATTGTAGGATATGGTTTATTTTTATTTTCCTAGAATCGAAACTATGACTCCTACACCAAGACAGGAAAATTCTCCATGTACTTTGATAAATTCGCTTAGTTGATGGTTTCTTGTCTGAGAGTAAAGTATTCATCACCTCCTCTGAGTATCTCATTTTTCTTAATGCTGAGCGTTCAAGCTCCAAACTGTCAGTTTTAAGAACTCTGGTCTTGGAAACATAACCAGACCCTGCTGCAGCAGATCCTCCCGTGGATGCAGAAACATCAGTGGACTGTACTGCAGAGCTATTAAGTCCGCAAACCAGGGCCTTCACAGCCAATGCGATGCCACTAATAGTAAGTTGGCTTTCTCCTTGTGGTATTTGGATACAACCCTGCTGAACAATGGGAATAGAGAAAATGCATAAAGAAGACCCTCTGGTCAGGGTTGAATTAGAGCATCGCAAGCCACCGCTTTGGGGTGAAAATTGCTGGTCATGAATTTGACCACTTTTGTATTCTTGATCAACGCAAACAAGTCCATTTTGGGTGCTCCATAATGACAGACTATTTTCTGGAAAACATCTGGATAGAGAGACCACTCTCTGAGATCTACTGATTTGTGACTCAGATAATCTGCTAGCTTCTTGTTCTCCCTTTTTATATGAAGGGCTATGACTGAAGATATGTTGTTCTCTGCCCACTGCAGAATCTTCATGACTTCCTGATGTAGGGTAATCGATTGTGTACCTCCTTGATTTTTTATGTATGCTAACGCCGTTGTGTTGTCTGTTAATATTCTTACATGCTTGTCCCTGATCTTGTGAGGAGTCTCACAAGCTGAAACCCCTCAGAGCCAGATGAATTGCCCTGAGTTCCAGCCAATTCATGAAATGCCTTTCCATGTTCGACCATTGACCTTGAATGCACTCTTGACTCAGAAGTGTACCCCAGCTGAATAGACTGGCATCCGTTGTTATGCAAACTCTCTCTGGTTCTTGTAAAGGCCACCCTTCGTGAAATCTTTGGGGATGCAGCCACCATATTAACGACACTCTGAGCTCTTCGCTGATTGTCAGAGATACCAGTCTGTTCTCTATTATGTGCTGCTGTCATGACCTGAGGAATAACTGAAGTGGGCACAGATGAAGTCTTGCCCATTGAAGATGCTGTATGCAGGAAACAAACAACCCCTGGAGAGAGGCTAGCTTCTGCAGGGGAACGTTCCTCTTGTGCAATACTTGCTTTATTAACTCCCTGGTTTTCCGTTGTCTCCTTTGGGAAATGCAAATCTTGCCCACTTTTGTGTTGTCACTCCTAAACGTGGGAGTCAGATGACTTTTCTCCTTGTTTATGATAAATCCATGCTTCTCCAAATAATTCATGGTTGTTATCAAATCTTCTAAGGCTTTTCCATTGCTCTAAGCTCCCATCAAGATGTTGTCTAGGTATGGGTGTACTCTTACACCCCTTTGTCTCAAATTTGCTATTAATGGCACTAGAACGTTCATGAATGTCCTTGGAGATGAGCCCAGACTAGAAGGCAGGGAGGTGTACTGCCAATGCTGATCCTGAATCGAAAAACGAAGCAATTTCCTGTGATGTGTCCTGATGGTAACATGAAGATAAGCATCTCTCAGTCGAGAGAGCTAACCAATCTCCCTGCGAGATCATTGAGCAAATTGTTGTGTTTCCATTTTGAACTTTTTTTATCTGCAGTGATTTGTTCAATCTCTTCAGGTCTAATACCACTCTCCAAGACCCCTCTTTCTTTTTTACCAAGAAAAGGAGAGAATATAAACCTTGGCCAGCTTGTTCCTTTGGAACTCTTTCAATGGCTGCTATGTTCTCTACCCTTTGTTTTTCTTCTGTAAATGTTAGATGCTTGTCTTAATTTGATGAGATGGGGGGTTTAAATAAAACTCATTTGGATGTCGTTTTAACTCTATGGAATAACCTTTTTGTACAGTTTCCAGGACCCACTGGTCGGAAGTAGACTCCTCTCAAACCGTTCCATAATAGAGAAGTCTTCCTCCAACAAACATTCCTGGCAGAACCTGAGCCAGGGCTAACTGCCCAGAGTCATCATGCATCTTGTTTATTTGTCCCTCCTCTTTGGGTATTTTCTGACATTACGAGATCACGGTCAACCACGGACAATCCCCTGTGGTGGTGGATGGTCCCGTAACGTCTGGTTGCTCGTCGCCAGATGTTCACCATGGTGAACCACCGGCATGAGCAAAATAACCACACTTTCGAGGATGGTTAGGGCACCATCCCCGAAAGCGTGGTTAATTGAACCGCAGCCCAGAATCGGCGGACGGTAATGTCTGTTACCGTTCCCGATTCCGGGCCATGGCCCAGACCCCAGGATGGAATCGGGCACAGCGGCCAGATTGGCCGCTGTGCCCACCTGTCTCCAAGAGGGCGGGATGGGCCGCTGTGCCTGCCCGTCTCCAGGAGGGCAGGCTGCTGGGGGAGCGTGGGGGAAGCAGGGATGTGAGGCCACACGTTGCACTGCGCAGCCCCGTCCCATCCCCAGATTCCCCGCTGGAATCAGCCGGCTCGTCTGTTGACGGGCCGTTTTGATTCCAGCTGGGAATCAAAAGGTGATTCCGTGATGGGGCCAATAGGCGCCCCGTCACATCTGAAATCTAGGGATGGGCGAACGTGGTTCAGATGTTCAGAGTTCGGACCGAACTCGGTCTGTTCAGACGTCCTAACCGAATGTCCGAAACGAACTCTTGAATGACCGAACAGTTCGGTTGTGTTCAGATGAGTTTGGGGGCTGGAAAAACAGCTTTCCAGGGGAAAAAAAAAGTAAGTTTTGGTTTTGGCCAAGTTGCTGTTTCGGTTAAGTTTCGGTTTCAGTTTCGATAGTGCTATTTTTGACTGTTCGGCCAAGTTCAGCCAACCCGAACTCAGCTGAACAGGACCATCGAACCTGAACTTGGGTTTCTAACTGAACAACCGAACATCCGAACATCTGAACTGCATTCTGTTCGCCCATCCCTACTGAAATCACCCTTTGTGTGCCATTTCGGAAAAGGGCAGTTGGTCAGTGCACGTGCAGACTGGTTTCCCTTTTTCCAAAATGGCACTGACACTTCCAGCACCATTTCGGAAAAAGTCCTGAATATGCAGAATGGCCCCAGTGGAAATTTTGCATATCCGCTGTCTTGTATTTTTTATTTTTATAACAAAAATGGACAATTTTTTGGTTCGTTTCCATCCGTTTTTGTTACCTGTGTCATCCTTTTTTGTATTTTAATGACTCAAAGAAATAAATATAAATTGCATGCCCTTAATGAGGGGTGGGGCTGGAAGTTACAGCCCCACCCCTCATTACATTTGCACAGCTTTGTTCGACTTTCCGTCATATAGGATGGCTGCCACCTGTTTCCTTAGAAGCATTTCATCAAAGTGAAGAATCTTTGGGGCTCTCCAATGGATGAGATGTGATGTTTCCCCATCGTTGTTTGGGTGCTGGCCTCAGGTGCTCAGATTCCCATGGAGAGAGACGTCTCTAACATCCAAGGCAAAAGCAAATAAATCAGAAACTATAAGCAGATGGTGGCAGGAACTGGAGTATGACTCAGCCACCATATAAAAATATAACTTGGAACGGCTTTAATAATAGATGGGGGTGAATTAATTTTTCAGTGGAAAGACTGGTTGCCAAACAAACCCTTTAAAGGAGGAAGACTGCTCCGTTGGTTTTAAAACTGGCCATGCCACTGTAAGGCAGTTTTCTTCATTTAACTAGCGCTGGTGTGTGAAAATAGCTATTCCCCAATCAACATGAGAGAGAGTGTGGTTGCAGTGTTGGTCCCAAGTGACAGAGAGACAAAGTGGTTCAAATGATCTCTTTTATTGGACCAACTGTTGTTGGTGGAAACAAGCAAGCATTCGGCCTACCCAGGGCCCTTTCTCAGGCATGTAGCATAGCCAGTAGAAATAGAGGAATATATATTTGTATATCTATACAGTAGAAATTTATTTATTTCTTTATTTAAAAATCTTACTATCCCGCCCCTCCTGCCACAGGCAGCTCGGGGCGGCTTACAATTAATAAAACACTAATAAAACCACAAAACATCATAAAAGGAGGATACTAAAACAACCCACCTGACCCACTCCCCCCCCATCACCCCTCACCCCACCAAAAGCCTTGCGGAACAGCCAGCTCTTACAATTTCTTAGAAAAGAAGGAAGACCTGGAGCCAAACGGGCCTCAACCAGGAGGGAGTTCCACAGCTGTGGTGCAGCCACCAAAAATTCCCTCCCCTGTGTGACTCCCCGGCAGACTCGGGGACCTTGAGCAGGGCACCCTCGGATGACCTCAGGGGCCGATCCAGAGCCCAGGGGGGTGAGGCGGTCCCACAGATAAGCAGGGCCAAGGCCATTTAGGACTTTATAGGCCAAGACCAACACCTTGAATTGAGCCCGGTAAACTATCGGCAGCCAGTGCAGAGAGCAGAGCACAGGCATAATATGCTCCAGGCGGCCCAAACCCACCAGGAGATGGGCTGCCGCAGTCTGCACCAGCTGCAGTTTCCTAGCCATCACCATGGGTAGCCCCTTGTAGAGTGTGTTACAGTAGTCTAATCTAATATAAATATTTCTACTGGTACGGAAGCACAGTACAATGACGGAAAATTGTAGGTGACAATGGGTGAAAATAGACATGATGCTAACCACCCTTTAACCACCCTTGGTGGTTATTTATGCATGTTGCAGGGCTGTATTTGTGCCCTATGCAGCTCTGAAACATGCATAAATGACCACCAAGGGTGGTTAAAGGGTGGTTAGCGTCATGTCTGTTTTCACCCAATCTCACAATGGCGGAAGTTCAGAATGACTGACCAGTGAGGAAATACCAACAGTCACAAGTGCTCCCAAAAGGTAGGTATTTCCCAGTGGTAAGGGAACACTTGTTCTCACATCAGCTGTATCAGAGAAAGGTTTTGAGCTATGAGGGTGGCTTTAATTGGAATTTTATGATTCATTTTTATTAGTTCTTATATTTCCAGTGCTTGTATATAATCCTCAACCTGCACAAAAGGGTGGGATATAAATCAGAATGAATGAATGAATGAATGAATGATCTTGTGTCTTTTTGTAAACCTTGCTAACTACACAATTTTTTGAATTAGGGATTTTTTTTCCACCCATTTGCTACTTTTGGTATTTCCAATGGCAACTTTCCAACACTTTTCAGATGCTTTCATGGGGGACTTTTGTCACTTTCGGCACTTCTGGGTTGATGAAAATGCCAGCTTCCTGACAAACAGGTGTTTCCAAATCATTTGGAAACCAGTGAATGGAATGTTCTTTATGAAAATGACATTTGCCACAAATTGTTGTTTGTGTTCTACGTTCAGACACCCTGAAAGCATCGAGGTTTTACAACTTCGGTTTTAATGCATGAGCCACCAGACGCTGCTGTTTTCAATGGCGGCTGGCAACTTCTGGTGCGTAAACGTTCCCTGTGTGACTTCTTTAAGAGTGGATTTGTCAATCCGCTAGATTCCCCTGCTTGTCTAAACATGCCCTGAGAAACATGGTCAGGTATGTGGCCCTCTGAATCTTCTTCAACTTGTTTCTATCCTGGGGTGTTTTCAGATGTGATGGTGTCACAGTTTAACGTGCTTTAGCGTGGTTGAACCCGTAATGTTGAAAGGTGCCTGCTAGATGTTAGCACAGACTGGATCCTGACCACGGTGGGGACTAATTTGGACTGTGACTGAGGGAAATCCAGAGTCACAGGATGCACTAGCCCCCACCATGGTCAGGAGGATCCAACTGCCAACCCTGGAGTAAAGCAGTCTTTCACATGTGAAAGCATGCTCTACTTACTGTGGTGGGGACAATGGTCACCATGGCTTTCCATCAGCGGAGGGGTGGGTGGGCTGCTGCACACATCGCTGGGGTGGGGCCAGGTGGACGCATGTCCGTGCATCTCCCCACCACCACCACCATCCAGGTTTTTGGGGGGGCCGACCTGGACCCTGACTGGAGTGATGGCACTCACCATCGCTCGGATAAGTGAAGTTCAACAAAGGATGCTTTCAGAAGTGATGGCACTCACCACTGTCATGGTGGTGCGTGCCATTACGTCTGAAAGCACCCTTTGTTGAAGAGAGGAGAGGGAGACTGAAATTAAGGGATTCCTTCCATCTACTTGCTTCTGTTCACTGGGAGGGCTGAAGAGATCAAGCCAGGCAAGGATGAACCACGTGACCTCCACGGAACTGCTCCAGTGGCAGAAAATGGAAGAAAGAAAGTTCTGTGGATTTCTTTCTTTGTTCATTTTGTTTGGTGAGCATGACGGAGAACTAATTACTGCGGCTCTTGCACCCGATGGTATCAGCCTCGTCGTGAGGACATCGCGAGTACAAGAGGTTTCTCTGACAGCTGCTGCCGGCTGTGCCTGGAATGCTAATCAGGTTTCTTTGCTCAAGGATGCTAAGAACATTTCCCATATATTACGTTCTACAAAAACATTAGATGATTAAGCAGGCCTTATTGAAGTGGTAGAAACTGAAGAGCAACGGGAAAGGAGGCGGTGAGAAAAGGGAATGAGAAACAAAGAAGAGATTAGATTATAAAAGCTTTCATGGGACTTGTAAAGAAAAACAAATTCTTGCTGCGCACATAACTGAAAGGTGCCCAATTCTGCAATGCTCGCTGAAGTCAACGGAACAATTTTACGCTCTAAAATAGAGGTAAAACAAGGAACAGAACAACTGCTTGAGGCTCTTTTTTTATTTCCAGCAAGTTGTAGATAACATGAATGGCATTTTAAAAAAACGTGTGACCAATAATCTTAGTTCATTCAGTTTATTTATTTTAACCATGTTTGGTTTCCCATTCGTTTGTGCCAAGTACAATGAAAATGTGTTATAGAAAATGAGTAGTATAAGCTGGAAATGTCCAAAACAAATGATGAACCATACAAATGAACATGACAAACTGAACCAAAATGGCAGAAGTGGGCAATCGATTGAATATTGAATGGTTAGCATTCATTACTCAGTTTGTTTCTGGTTGGATGATTTTGATTTGGCAGGTTTGCTCATTTTGGCGGGCCCTAGTTTGAGTTCTAGTCTAAAGAGTCAAGCGAGAAAAAGAGTGGGAGAGAGCAAGAATCATTTGGGAACTAAGGAACAAAAAGGTTAAATGGCTGTCCCAAGGCTATGCAGAGAGACAGCAGCCCAGAGAAGAACTGAACCAAAACCTACCAATTCTTAGCAAAGTGACTGCCCACTCCTTGGACTGGTTTGCTGGAAAACTGCAGTCTAAGATCAAGTTTCTGTATTCTTAGGTCTGCGCTAGTGCTGAAACTCGGTATTCGAAATTACTTGGTTTTTAGAGAGTATCTCGCTATTCGACTCGGTTTTACCAAGAACCGAGTAACTGAAGAATTAGCCTGCTACTTGGCATTCAGTATTTGGTACTCAGTCCAGTACTCATACAAACATATGGGGCTTTTCCTGATCCTATATAAGGTGACTTGGTACTTGGAAAATACTCAGTACTCAATTTTATTTTACTGAGTAGTTTACCGAGTAGAGAGTATTTGACCGAGTTTCCAAGAAGTGGCCGAAGCCTCCAAGCCAATCCTCGGAAACTCGTAAATACTTGTGAACAAAATTTTTACTATTACTTTCACCCCTAGTCTGCACCTGTCCCCCCAACATTCTTTGAAATGTCCTGCATGAACACTTTGCTGCCTACTGGTCAACTGTGGTGATATCAACTGAGCAGTCATCGGCTACTCAGCAAAGCTTATGCATAAACAGGATGAATTCATTTCCCTTAAAGGGAATTGGCTACTCTTGTCTGCCAGCGGGGAATCATGGGATATGACTTCCAATAGGGTTAATGAGTAGGATGTGAAGTGAATGCAGAGATTTCTCCAGGGTAGCGTGCATGACAAACAACTCCACAGTTAATTTTTTGATTTGTGAGTTTTAATGGTTTTATTGTGTTTTAAAATTGTTGGAAGCCGCCCCGGGCTGCATGGCAGGAGGGGCGGGGGTATAAATGTATTAAATAAATAAATAAAATAAATAAATCTGACGTGGAATTATAAATCTGGTGACAAATAGGTGCTAATCACTCTGAAAACTAATGTGGAGTAGAGTGTTTCCATGATCACAACAACAACAAAAAACCCCACACCATTTACTGATAAGTTGATTTCATTCACTTCTCTGCCAAGTGAAGTTAATTGTTCATCTATAATTAGAAGTGGCATTTGGCCCAAATCCATGTTCTGAGGGCACGGGCCTCCATTCATTAAAACGAGCCATTGACTCAAGTGATTGAAGGATTGTTTCTTGAATACAGTGGTGTCCACTTAAGTACAACTTGCACGACTTGAATTTCTGGATAAGTTGAATTAATTTGTTTTCTCCAGCCGAAGGTCCATGGGGATGTATTGTTTCTTGATCTAGATAAGTAGAATTCTGACTCCTGATAACTCAGCTTTTTAAGGTGTATAGAATACATCTATCCAGCTAAAAACATCCGGCTCTTTGAGTGTATTAATGGTTTCTAGGTAGCATGTGGTAAAATATGGTATTACATCCTGTATTAGGGCGAGTCTTCATGTTAGACAGGAGATAGGTACTAAGAAACTAGGGGTGTGCATCCAGGTTCTGTAACCTTTTCTATTATGAACGGGGTCCCATTCATGTTCATAACTAATAAAAACGGATGAGTAAGCAAGCGATTATCATTTGATTTCATCAGCTTTTGTTTTAAAATAAACAATGAAAAAGTGAAAAGAAAAAAAACAACCCAGCACGTTTGTCAAATTGCCACTGCGGCCATCCTGCGCATGCACACCCTTTTCCAGAATGGCGCCGATGCCGTTGTGTAAAAGCGTGTGCATGCTCAGCACAGCTGCAGCGGCCATTTGCTCATGCACTTTGATTTTTAAAAGTTGTTATTAAAAATAAAATAAAATTTCCAAAATGGCGGCGATGCTGGTCTCGGGCTGCGCATGTGCGGAACGGCCTGGCAACCATTTGCACATGTGCAGTAATTTTTTTAAAAAATATATTTTTTAATTTAAAAAATGAAACAAAACCTCCCAAAACAGTAGGGTGCTTTACGAAACTCCCTGAAAACAAGGTGGGTGGGTTTTTTTTTGGGTAAATGAAAAAAATAAAATAATGAAAATGGTAGGGGTGTCTTCTGCACCCCCTTGTAAGACACCTCAGGTGTCTCCATCTCCAGCTGTCTGTGCACGCAGACTTACACTGACAGCTAGGCAGAGCCGTGTGTGTGTGAAATCCTGTCAGTTCTGACTCTGGGAGGCTCAAGAGGGCTGTAGGGGAGTGAGCACCAGGTTTCCCTGTCTCCAACCCATCCCAGGCTCCTAGGGTCATAACAGACAGGAAATCAGCAGTTGTGTGAATGCATTGCGATCGGGCAAGCCAAACACAGATTAAGGAACAGGGAGCTTCCAAGAAGGAAGGGTGTTGTGTGTATGAGTCCTTGATTTATTTCACCATTAAGTGACTTCTGTACAGGCCAGTAATGCAGCAGGCTTCCAAAAGGGACTGGTCCATTAAGGGCTAATAGATGGATTGGTCAAGGGTACAAGATCCTTGACTGTCGGGAGCTGGGGGAAGATGGCAGGAAATGGATTACTCCGCTGTAAGCTCCTGATTACTCCCCTGAGGCAACCGACACTGGCTACTGTCAGAGACAGGATGCTGGGCTGAATGGACCAGTGGGTTGGCCCAGTAAATGACATTTCTTATGTCCTTATGTTCTTTCCTTGGTAAAATGAAAACCAATTCTGGTAGGCAGTGCTGACAAGTGCAAAGTGAACCACAATATGAACCGCAAAGTGAGCAATTGTGGTGTAGTGGAAAGGGGTTGGACTTGTCCCTGGGAAACCGGGGTTCAAATCCTGTCCTAGCCATGAACTCACTGGGTGGCCTTGAGCAAGTCATGACCTCTAAGCCTTAGTTCCCCATCTGTAAAATGGGAGTGTGTGGGTCTCTCTTTCCCTGTGTTCCCCTCCCCCTTGTCCATCTTAGATTGTCAGTCCACTGGGTAGTGACCTGTCTTCCAAAAGTGACTGTAAAGTGCTGTGTACGCTGTCTCTCAGATTGTAAGCCTCAGGGCAAGGACCATGTCTATTCAATTACTTTGTAACGTGCCAGGTATATTGCTGGTGCTATATAAATGCTTGTTTATAATTAGGGGTGGGGCATCAGGTCAAATACCGGCTACCGGATTTACCGGTTACCGAATTCCTAAAAAACCGATTGCCGGATTTGTACCGGTTTACCAGTACCGGATTTGTTCCATTGATTTCAATGGGGAACTGTCCCCATTGAAATCAATGGGGAAAAAAACAAAAAACCTCCGACCTCCCCAACTGTGCGGGTGGAAGGGGGGGCACCCCCCCACCCCCCCTGCCCAGTCTGGATTTTTCAAAAAAATTTTTTTAACCCTAAGTCCCTACTAGTGCGGGCTCTGGGCCGCCGCCGGCGACCCAGAGCCCGCACCAGCAGGTACTAGGGTGATCCCTGGGGGTGGGGGGTGGTTTAACACCCCCCCACCCCAGGGATCACCCTACCTCCCCACCCAGAGATCGCCTACCTTGCACTCC
>QEPC01003849.1:3499178-3511349 GCA_003113815.1 Sphenodon punctatus | reverse complement strand
AAAACTCTACTGCCATGGTCATCCACCTTGCCAGTCACTTCGACCATGTGCAGCCCCTCCTCTCTTTGCTTCACTGGCTTCCCCTTCCTGAATGAATCCTGCACAAGCACCTAGTCTTCACCTATAAAGCTCTTCACAACCTCGCTCCCCACTACCTCTCTGCACTTATCACCCTCCATACTCCAGCCTGTGCACTTCGCTCCTCCTCTGTCCCTTCTCTCACATTCCCATGCCTTCCCTGCTCCCCTAAGCGCCTTCATCCCTTCTCACTTGCTGCCCCCCATTCCTGGAACTCCCTCCCTGTCCATATCCGCCTTGCCCCCTCCCTTCATACCTTCAAATCTCTCCTTAAAACTCACCTCTTTCACTCTGCTCTGTCTGACTCTTTATCCTGCTGAGCCACTATTTCTTATACCTACGGTCTATTTACCCTTATCCTTGCCACATGGACCTGCCTGCTGTCATTCTCATCATAACCAAGTCAAGTACGTGCACCTGAGACCTCGCATCTTCATGAATGTTAGACTCCTTGTCTCTTCCTCTGTTCCCCTTCCTAAGTCTCTCCCCCAGCTCCTGTCTCTCAGATTGTAAGTCCTAGGGGCAGGGACTGTGTCTATTTTATTACTTTGTAAAGTGCTAGGTACACTGCTGGCACTATATAAATGTTTGTTAATAATAATAATAATAATTAAATAATAGCGGAGACAAGATCAGCCACAGCTCAAGGTCTGGGGGCTTGATGTTTCAGCCCCCAGAACCACCCGCTGGCTTCTCCTCGAGAGGAATGAGCAGAACCACCCTAGGACAGTCCCGTTCAGACCCCCCAGGTCTCGCAGCGCTCTCAGTAGCAGCCCATGGTCCACGGTGTCAAATGCGGCCGAGAGATCTATCAGGATCAAGAACGTTGAACATCCTGCATCCATTTCCTGGCGGAGATCATCCGCCAAGGCCACCAACGCCATCTCCATACCATAGCCACGGCGGAACCTAGATTGAAAAGAGTCCAGGAAACCGATGCCGTCCAAAGGCGCCTGGAGCTGCAGTGCCACTGCCTGTTCAATAACCTTCCCTTAAAAGGGAAGATTAGAGACGGGTCGGTAGCTGGTGAGAGCGTCCACATCCAAAGATGGCTTCTTCAACAGAGGCCGCACCACTGCCACCTTGAGACTGGGTGACAATCTCCCCTGCCGAAGGGATGTGTTCACTACCCTCGCCAGCACTGTCCCCAAGGTCTCCCTGGAGGCTTTCACCAACCAGGACGGGCACGGATCTAATTCACAACTAGTGGCTCTAACAGACCCCAGGACATTCAGCGCATCAGCTGGCGTCACTTCCTGAAACTCATCCCAGAAAGATCAACCAGACGGTGCCTCCATAACCTCGTGCCCCTCGCTTACCGCTTCCAATCCGGTGTCAAAGTTACACTGGATCTGAGCGATCTTGTCTGCAAAGTAGGTGGCAAACTCCTCACAGTGGGCCTGGGACAAGTCCCCATCCAGGAAGAGGGAGGCCGGACTGACCAGCCCCCACACCACCCGGAACAGCTCCGCTGGACGTGACTTTGCAGTTGCTATGAGGGCAGCAAAAAACTCCTTCTTTGCTGTCCTCACAGTCTCAACATAGGACCGCAAGTGGGTCCTATGGAGAAGTCGGTCAGATTCAAAGCATGTCCGACGCCAGTGTTGCTCTAGTCTCCTACCTGCCTGTTTCATACACCGCAGCCCCTCAGTAAACCAAGGGGCCCTGCGGTGACGAGACGGAGGGAGAAGGCATCTCAGAGCCACCCTGTTGATGGCCTCCCCCAACAAGATGTTCCAATGCAGGACAAGCTCATCCACAGAGTGGCCGTCTGGGTCTAAGGTTAACTCCCTCAAAGCCTCCTGGAACCGCTGAGGTTCCATCAGCCTCAGAGGGCGGACCAACCTAACTGGTCCATTCCCCATCGGGAGGAGGTGCGCTGAACAACTTTTGAATAAACAGGAATTTTGAGGAACCATGTGTGGCACGAAGAATTGGCTCCTTTTAGTGCATTTATTGATTTATTCCTCTGCAGCAATTCAAGAGTCATTCCAAGATGATGGCACTAAGGCCACTTTCAGACATGCCCCCCCCCCCGCGTGCATATTTGGGCTGCGGGGGTGGGGGCGATGTGCAGCCTGAATATGTGAGGGGATCGGCCGGTCTGAAAGTCACACACACCCTGCGTGGCTTTGCCAGCAGAGATACGCAGGGATGCAGAGCAGGAAATTGAGGTCTGTATCTCTGCGCATCTCTGTTGGCAAAGCTGGGAGGGGCTTTCAGACCGGCTGATCCCCACGCATATTCGGGCCGCGCATTCCCCCCCTGCAGCCCAAATATGTACGGGGGGGCTATGTCTGAAAGTGGCCTAAGGGTGAAAACAGACATGACGTTAACTCCACTTAACACTGCTTTAACATTTCTTATACATGTTGCAGGGCTGTACTGGTGCCCTGTGCAGCCCTGCAGAGTGGCGTCATGTCTGTTTTCACCTGTCGTGTAAAACAGGACTAAAAGGAAAGTGCATTTTAAATTCACAAATATAATTCAGCTATTCATTTCCAGAGATGAAAAAAGATGGTTTGTATCTGGGTAGGGGCAGGGAGGGCATGATTAGACCTTTCAAAAAATACATAAAAGACTGTTCTCAGCAAAATGTTGCCCAGCTGTTCCTCTCTGGTCACTGAGGACAGAGCTAGAGAGATTAGGCTTAAAGTAAAGGAGAAAAGCATTAGGAAGACATTTCTAACTCCCAGGACAGTTTGGTAGTGAAATAATTTGCCAAGGGAGATTGTGGAGGACCCCTTGCTGATGAGCCAGACATCTCTAGGAGCTGGTGGAGGTAGAGTGGGTCCTGGCTCGGGAGTGGGGGAACTAGATAACCCACGGAGTCCCTTTCAGCTCTAGGTTTCTATTAGTTGGTGTTGCAAAATTAATCATTTTGGTAATTTGGAGTTTCAGGAGTCCGTACTTTGTTCACATTGGCTGTTTGTTGCTTTGGTACTTTGAGATTCAGTACTTAGCTATTCATAGAGTCATAAAAGACGTGACAGTGGCCTGCTTAGGCCTGCTGTGGCCCGGAAGCCACCGACACATCTGTTTTGGTGCTGCCAGGTGTTGGCATGCTTCTGCTCTGGGGCGGATAGGTGGTTAGTCCAGGCGGTGTCCTTGGGAAATCGCCATCCACCATGGCAGCCCATTGGTCATCATGGCTGTCCATTACGGTGGGGGGACTGGGAGCAGGGCGGGGGCAGGGCTGTGCACCCACACATTCGTTGTGCTCTCCGCCCTACCTGGGCTGTGTGGGCGGTGGGACGACTCTCCAGCTGCGGACACATTCGTTCTGTGCTGTGCTGTGTACGCTGAGGGTTCAAGTCTCTGGCCAGGTTGGGGAGCTGCTGCTTACAATTTCCATGCTTCTTGGAGTATTGCTGAATTTGTAAGAGTGTTAACTCCTCTCTTAAATTGAAGTGTTTTGATCTAAGAATAAGTATTAACTTGTCCAGAAAGGGGCTGCTAGTATAGATTTTCAGGAACACTCTGGCATCTTGGAGAGCTGCAGTGAGATTTACTACTGGAGAGCTCTGCTAGTAACTCTGATCTATCACGGAGGCAAAGTGATGATTTTGCTGCTAAAAGGAGTGTAAATCTTGCCGAGGTGGGAATGACTCAGAGTTTGGCAGATAAGGATGAAAGTGGGACATTTATGAGCTGGGACTGAAGAGCCCAAAGAAATGTAACTGTTGAGGTACCTGCAAGTCTTTGCAGACTCCAGTCCACGGTCATACAGTTGTCGGGTGATTTATTTAGAGTTGAGTCAGTGCATCAACACCATCCCATTCACAGGCCCCTATCTGTCAAACCACGCAACATCTCCATGACTTTCTGTCCGGGGGGACTGACTCCTGCTGGAAGCTCCCAGCTTCTCCCCTAGGGAGGCATGCCTTCCATCGGTGTAATTAAGCAAGGAGGCTGAATGGAGCAAACAGCTTTAAATATATCCCAATCATCACAGATTTACTCTTCCAAAGTCTGCATTTATTATTCCACCCTTTGATGAGCCAGTGACTGAAGGAATGGGGGAAAGGAAAGATACCAAGAATACTGGGTTCACTGAGGCCTTCAAGAACTGTACTCATACTCGCAGAAAGTCAGTACAGCCCCCTAGCAGATAAGATATTAGCCATAGACCTGAGAAACCAGGGTTCATCTTCAAATCCTGTCTCATCCATGAACTCACTAAGTAGATTTCAATAAATTGCTATGTCAGTTTCCCATCTGCAAAATGGGAATAATAATGATCTACCTAAACAGACTTGTTGGGATGATGAATTTGGTAAATGCTTTAAACACAGATAGTGCTAGAGAAACTATTAATAATAACTGAGGATATTTTCAGAAGTGACGCTACCATGCTTAGACCCAATTTGGGGTAACAGCTGCCCCCTGCACCCCGGGGTAAGTCGATACTCAGGACAGACATGATGGTGTGCTTCACCACACATTGCCCCAAACTGTGGTAGCACTTACCACCGGCTGTTCCCCGTGATTTCCCAAGATCATAACCAGTGGTAACTGGGATCACAGTTTGGGGCAAAGCGTGGTGAACATCTGGCGGCCGCCAAACAGAAGTGGCGGTGGTTGGGTGATTTCAGACGTTACGGGTGCCCGGTTCACCACAGCGGATTCCCGGTGGGGGTGAACAGAACAACCACCCTCTGGGGTGAATAAAAGCCCCAAACAGACGTTACAGGGCCAGAACCACGGCAGGGAAGCGGGCCAGCAGATCATGGGCCAGGGCAGCGCAACAGATGTGACGCCGATTCCCGGCCGTGGTCAAACACCCAGAATCCACCGGGTGGGGGTGGGACACAGACATGGCCACCTGATGGCAAACGAAGCCAAAAGGCACCCAAGGGAACGCCTGCAAAAGGGAAACAGGAAGGGAGGGGGGAGAGGGAGAAGGGCTGGACAGGTACCGCACACAACAGGCACACAGACAACGGGGACACAGTGGAACACACAGCACAAGCATACCCCCGGGCACACACACACACAGAAGGGAAAGGAAGGGAAGGGGGGATACGGGTGCTCGGACAACACACAAGGCAGGGGGGGGCGCAGAAAAGGGAGGAGGGGGGAAGGGCACAGTGGCAGGGCAGGACACAGGGAACGGCAACCACAACCCCCCACAGCTGAACTGTCTGCACGGGCACCCCCACAGCAACACAGGCAGTCCCGGAACGGGGGGCCCCAGGAGCTCAGGACCAAGGCACAGCGGGAGCCCACGTGGCGCAGCGAGCAGGCCGGGTACAGTCCAGGAGGCACACGCAGACCCCACACCCTGGAGAGGGGCCAATGGAGGACAGNCCCCTGACACTGCCATCTCTTCCCTCAACGCCTCTCTTGCCATGACCCTTGACTCCCTTGCCCCCCTCTCCTCCTGCCCTGTTTGACCCCAAAACCCTCGTCCCTGGCTCACCCCTACTATCCACTACATCCGCTCCTACACCCAGGCTGCTGAATGCCTCTGGCACAAATCTCACTCCCACCCTGACTTCCTCCACTATAAATTCTTCCTCACCTCCCTCTCTTCCGCTATCTCCCTGGCGAGGCAACACTTCTATGCCTCCTGGGTTGAATCCTACTCTCGTGATCCTTGCCATCTCTTCTCCACCTTTGAATCCCTTCTCAAGCCTCCCTCCCCCCTCTTCCCTCTTTACTCAGGATCTCGCATCATTCTTCATCTCAAAGGTTGACAAGATCCACCAGGACATTGCTTCCCACCCATCTCCTCTCCCCGCTCCCTCTCCACCCCACCCCTCCCCCCACTCTCCTCTCCTTTTTCCCTCCCACCTCCCTTGAGGAAATCTCCTCCCTGCTCCCTTCTTCCAACCCCTCTACCTGCCCTCTCAACCCAATCCCCTCCCACCTCCTCACCTCCATTGCTCCCACTATTGCCCCCCCTCTACATGTCATTAATTTCTCCCTCTCCACTGGCTCCTTCCTCTCCGCCTTCAAGTATGCCACTGTCTCTCCCATCCTCAAAAAGTCCACCCTTGACCCCTCTAGTTACCGGCTGGTCTCCCTCCTACCCTTTGCCTCTAAGCTTCTGGAACATGTTGTCTACTGTCGCTATCTGGGACTCCTCTCTGCCAACTCCTCTCTGGATGCTCTCCAATCTGGCTTTTGCCCCTTTCACTACACAGAAACTGCCCTTGCCAAGATCACCAATGATCTACTTGTCGCTAAATCTAAGTTCCTCTACTCCATTCTTGTCCTCCTTGAAGTCTCCGCTGCCTTTGATACTGTCGACCACCCACTCCTACTGAACTCTCTTTGCTCCCTGGGCTTCTGCGGCTCTGTCCTTGACTGTTTCTCCTCCTACCTCTCTGACCACTCCTTCAGTGTGTCTCTTCCCAATTCCACCTCCTCCTCCCTCCCCCTCTCGATAGGGGCTCCCCATTGCTCTGTCCTGGGCCCTCTCCTCTTCTCTATCTACGCCTGTCCCTGGGCAAACTCATTGCCTCCCAAGGCTTCCAATATCACCTTTATGCTGATGACACTCAACTCTATCTCTCCACACCCTCCTGTCCAAGCTCACCTCATCAACTATCTCTTTGATATCTCCACCTGGGCACCTGGATGTCCCAACGCCAACTCAAACTCAACATGGCTAAGACTGAACTCCTTATCTTTCCTCCCTTCCCTTCTTCCCCCTCTTCTCTATCCATCCTTATTGATGGTATCACCATCCGTCCTGTTCCCCAAGCCCGTAGCTTGGAACTCGTCTTCGATACTCACCTCTCCTTTAAATCTTACATCGACTCTGTTGCCAAGTCCTGTCATTTTGCCCTCTATAACATTGCTTGGATTCGCCCCTTTCTATCTGTCTCCTCAGTCAAAACCCTTGTTCATGATACGGTCATTTCCTGCCTTGACTACTGCAACCTCCTGCTTGCTGGCCTCCCCCGCTCTCATCTCTCCCCCCTTATCTCCATCCAAAACTCTGCTGCTAGGGTTATTCACTCGGCCTGTTGCTTCAAACACGTGCAGCCTCTCCTCTCCTCACTTCACTGACTCCCCCTCCCCCAACCCATCCTTCACAGACTCCTGGCATTTATTTACAAAACCCTTCACAGCCTGGCTCCCCCTTACCTCTCAGCCCTTATCTCATTTCACACTCCTGCATGCACTCTCCGCTCCTCCTCTGCCCCCTCCCTCATCCTCCCTTGTCTCCCCTGCTCCCCTAACCTCCTTCGCCCCTTCTCCTTTGCTGCCCCCCATCCCTGGAACTCCCTCCCTGCCCACTTCTGCCTTGCCCCCTCCCTCCACTCCTTCAAATCCCTCCTCAAAACCCACCTTGTCCTCGTCGCCTTTCCCGACGCTTGCTAGAACTTTCCTCTCAACATTTACAGTCTGCCCTCCCCCTGACTGCAACCAAGCCAAGTATGTGCACCTGAGACTTCACATCCACTTGAATGTTTTGTCCCTCGTCTCTCCCTATGTCCCCTCTCCTTGTCTCCCTCGTCCAGGTCTTTTAGATTGTAAGACGTAGGCAGGGACCATGTCCATCTCATTGTTCTGTAAAGTACCAGGTACACAGCTGGTGCTAAACAAGTGCTAATAGTAATTAATAATTAATAATTAATAATTAATAATTAATAATTAATAATTAATAATTAATAATTAATAATTAATAATTAATACAATTAATTCATTCCCATGACAATCATGAAAAGCCCTGGTTCTTAAATGTTTCTTGATTGGGATTTTCTTCTCAATATACTGACCTGGGCTATGTACGTGCTCAGCGTCCCACCATAAGTCTTACATTCTGCATCTGTCTATCTGTGTGTCTCTCTTTTGCTTCTCTCTCCTCTCCTTTTCTGCTGTTCCCAACTCCACAATGGGGTGGGGTGCAGGGGCAAGAAAAACGACGGTGCATGTGCAAAATGACTGTTGGGCCATTCTGCACATGCATAGCCCTATTCATGGTAGCCATGCTGCCGGCACCATTTTGGGAAAGGGCTGCACATGCTCAGAAGGGACCAGTGGTCATTCTATTAATGCACAGTTGTTATTTTTAATAGAGATGGGCGAACAGAACCGAGTTCGGAAATTCAGTTCTGTTCAAAAATCGAGTTCGGTTCGGAAGTTTGGTTCGGTCGACCAAACTTTTCGAGTTCGGTTCGAACTCCAAACTTCCGAACAGAGTTCAGAAATTCAAACCCCAATGAACTAAATGAAATATTATCTTATAAGGATGGGTGAACAGAACCGAGTTCAGAAATTCGGGTTGGTTCGAAAATTGAGTTCGGTTCGGAAGTTCAGTTCGGTCGACCAAACTGGTCGAGTTCGGTCCGAACTCTGAACTTCCAAACCGCGTTTGCCCATCCCTAGTTTTCAAAGTGAGATTCCCACAAGGTTCTCTCACTATTTGCGAGATCTCACCGACTGGTCTCGATTCTCACGAGATTCTCATGAGAATCAAATGTATTCTTGTTTCAGCCCTAGCTTTGACCCATGATGAAAGGGCAGTGGGATTTAGCACCAATAGAGGGACTGTCCCTTCTAAACAGAAACTGTTGGGAGGTAGGTCCTGAGGTCCAAGGCCAGCACGTCACACACTAGGCTTCACTAAATCTCAGAAGCTGTGGCTCTGAGGCAGGGACTTGTGTTTACTCCATTTACTCCATTGCTTCCAATGGGGAAAATACAGTGAACACGGGGCCCTGCTCTCAGGAAATTGACTGTTGTGTGAATACATTGCTGTGGGAGAAGAAACTTACAGGTGGTAAGTTTGTTTATTTATTATTATTGATTTTATTATTTACATTTTTATCCCACCCTTCTCAAAGGACTCAGGATGGCTGACAACATAAGAAATATAAAATCAAATCCAATACATTTCAAAATCCCTTAAAGCCCACATCATCCCAACCACCCACCCCACTTTTTATCTCCACCTGCCACCCACAAATCCTCCTCTACAAGCCCCTCTACCCAATTCCACCCTATCCCTACCTGCCAAATGCCTGGACAAAGAAAAAGGTCTGACATTTCGTCCGGAAGACGAACAGGCTCAGGCTTAGACGGACCTTGAAGGGGAGGGAGTTGCATCATTGTGGGACAGCAACTGAGAATGACCCCCTGGACGCCCTCATTGTAGCAATTTCATGGGCAGTTGGCACTCACAAGAGGGTGCCCCTAGCTGAGCTCAGAGGCTGCGACAGTACATAGGGGAAGACATGGTCTTTCCCTTTGTAAGGGGGAAATTGTGTCATTGAACCTGAAGTCTCAGCCCTGGGGATAGCTCTGCTAATAACGGGTGTATTTATTTAGTTACCATTGACGGGACATAAATCTCTCCTGTTCTGAACTCATTTCTGGCCCTGCTACTAATGCAGGGGAGAGCAGTGCAGTCGTCTACATAGAATGTGATTTTTTTGGCCCGTGCAACCTGTTCTAAAAGCTGTAATTTTGTTTCTGGCGATCCTAATTTGTCTGACCAGGCACTCGGTGACTGCAGCAAAACAACAGGGGTGAGAGGAGGGTCACCAATCTCATTTTATTGCCTATTTCAGTGCCAAACACACCATTTACGCTCATTTCACATCTCGGTCACTTCCTACTTACTACCGAGATCGTTAATTTCTCCCCAGTCCTGTCAACTCACCAAAACAAGAGGCAAAGATAACTCATTTTACTTTCCTCAGTTTATCAGCAAGCCCCTGGAGGGCACAACCTTATTTGTAGAGAGCACTTCATGTAGATTTAGGGAGGGAGCAAGATTCAAAAAGGCCATGTGACCTGTTTACAGGATGGAACTAAATTTAAGTACCTGGGGGAAACAGGTAGATTAAGATGGTCCACTGGAAAAAAGCATTCATGCCACCCCCTCGTGGCCAATTCCCAGATAACAGCTACTCAGTCACATCCAATATTTTTTTCTTTGCTAGGTAATAATGAATTACCCTGCCATAAAGGTATTACAGACACAATACTGATCTCATTATTGGGTAAGTGTTATTGGAAGGGACCGAATCCTAACCAGCTCATTGCTACAGTGGAAAACTGCCAGTCACTCGAGCAATAGGGTTTCTATAAATAAAACAATATTGCAGTAATAGTCTTGATTCTATTTTTTTCTTCACAGAGCCAACCGGAGACCAGAGCCAGATTTTTCATTAATGGCGGTGGACCCACAGGGGAGTAAACACTGAGATGCTACTTCTCTAATAATCAGTTTTCTAAAACTTGGCAAATTTCTCCAGAATAGGAATGATTTTTATTTCAGCATTACAGTCGCCACCTAAAATCTGGATGCATTTTTAACTAAGACAGAGAGGAGATGGAAGTTTGGAATTTGAGGCTGAAGAACTGGCATTTCCTGCTACCGTGGACATGTGTCTATTCCAAATGTAGGACACGTGTCTTTTGCGAATTTACTGGAAATATTACCAGTTTTACATGCCATGAACGTATTTACAGCCTTAGGATCTACTGTAAATGTAACTCTAAACAAGTTGTGTATGTTATCCAGTGTATCGCCATGAAATTGTACGTAGGACAGAAAAAGAGAAGGTTAAAGACTCACATAAGAGAATGTCGAAGATGTCTAAAGAAAAGCAGTATGACAACCTCTTTGTTCAATCATTTTGCAACCATGACCCACCAAGATGATGAATTCTGGGCAATCCAACATGTATCAGGCTCTGGTGGAATAGAATAAAAGGGTGTTAATAAATGTGAAACCCGCCCGGCCCATCTGGCTGGGTCAGCTCGGGGAACTGAATAAATGCTCGCATTCACCACGACTTTGACGCTGCCCTTGATACAGTAGGGGAACCAGAGGTTATGAATGCCCCGGCTTGTCCTGTTTTGTGGGATCAGTTTCAGTCAGTGACACCCGCTGACACAGGGATGTTCTGGGGGTTGTTAGGGCCGCAACTTGTGAATTAGATCCTTGCCCGTCAAGACCATGAGGGAACAATAGGGTCGGTGCTAGTGGTGTGGGTGGTCAATGCCTCCCTTTAGGAGGGCAGGTTCCCAGGGTCTCTTAAGGAGGCCGTGGTGAGGCCCTTACTCAAAGAAAGAACCATTGCTTGACGTCGACTCCCTCGCCAGCTATTGGCCTGTCTCTAACCTTTTCTTTCAAGGTTATTGAACGGATGGTGGCTCGGCAGCTTCAGGATTTCTTCTGGACTCAGTCAGTTTCCTGGATCCCTTGCAGTCTGGCTTTTGCTCTGAGACTGCATGCTGATGACACCTAACTTTACCTCTGATTTTCAGCAGACCCAGACCCGGCAGTCTTGATGCTTACTTGGTGTTTGACAGCTGTGGGGGAGTGGATGAGGGTGAGCAGCCTGAAGCAGAATCCTGACAAATCGAAGGTGATGCTAGCCTGGAGGCTGCAGCTGGTGCAGAATGTGGCGATCCGTCTCCTTATGGGGGATGGGTTGCCGGGATCACATAACACCAGTGCTCCTTTTACTGCACTGGCTGCCTATAGCCTTCCAGGCCCAATTCAAGGTGCTAGTGCTGACCTATAAAAGCCCTAACTGGCCTAGGGTCAGCCTCCCTGTGGGACCGCCTTACCCCCTGAGTCCTAGAGCAGCCTCTGAAGTCAACTGCAGTCAAGTACCTGGCCTGATTCCGCTTACCTTTCTGCCTGCCGTTCACCATCTGCGGAGGAGGAGGAGGAGGAGGAGGAGGAGGAGGAGGGGATCCGTTGGTGCTGCCGCTGCCCCGCTGCTTCATTCAGGCTCCGCTGACACCTGCGGAGAAACAGACAGACTGCTGTGAGTCCCAGGGGATGGGGGGAGCGTAGAAGCCGGTTGAGAGGCCAGCTGGTCCCCCTCCCGGAAGTAGCCGGGGGCTTAAAGCCCCGCGCCCAGTGGCTCTAGCTGCAGGCCGCAGCCACAGGCTGTGGTCGAAAGGGCCGCGGCTAAAGGGCGCGGCACTTTGGGGTGCTTTGGGGCCTCAGGGGGTGGCAGGGGGTTACTATCATTTTTGCGGGTCTTTTTTGTACAGGGCTAGGGTGGTGGGGTGAGGGTGTAGGTGGGGTGGGTAAGAGGGGGGTGGATTCCAGTGACTGCCCCTGGTGGCAGCAGAGGGAGCACTGGGAGGGTTAGTGGGGGGGTGACTCAG
>QEPC01003849.1:3461792-3490754 GCA_003113815.1 Sphenodon punctatus | reverse complement strand
TTATTGATGTATTTTATATTTATATTTTAAGTAATTTTAATTGTTTTTATTGCTGTTGTTAGCCGCCCCGAGCTGCATTGCAGGAGGGGGCGGGATATAAATTTGTAAAATAAATAAATAAATAAATAAATAAATTATCTCTCAGCTTCAGTTCCCCATCTGTAAAATGTGAATGACAATCACTTACCTCTCAGGGTTGTTGTGAGGGGGAACTAGACAGGATTGAAAAGGGTCAATGAAATAAAAGTGCTATAAAAGTGACTCAGAATAATAATACTTTGTAAAGAGCCAATTGGCATAGTGTCCCTTGCCTGGAATGGAGACGCCCCGGGGCTGCAGCAGAAGCAGCTACAGCGTGTCACCGACTAGGGCTGAAAGTTTGCTCTTGGTTTTCTTTGATTCTTGTTGAGAACCCAGGTTCTTGGTTTCATCTTGGGAATGAGGATGAGCAGAGAATCGGCAGTGTCGCAGTGCAATCCTCAATGAGAAATAGCAAACTGGCCGCCAGGCTTTGAAACTGAGAAGTGCTGTCCATGAATGCCAGGGAACCCTCTCCAGAGTTCCTGCCTGGCCCTTGTCAGTTTCACTTCCTGCCTGGCCCTTGTCAGTTTCACTTCCTGCCTGGCCCTTGTCAGTTTCACTTCCTGGCTGGCCCTTGTTACTTTCAAAGGCATGTGGGTGGGGGGGACGCTCTGGGTTGGCCTTTGCTGGGGCTCTTCACTTTCAAACTCCACTACAGCACCTATCAGTTGAGAGGCAGGGGGAGCAGGGGGAACACCCCGTAGGCCTTTGCAACTGACAAGTACTGACACAAGTGATAATTATTTCTAAAAAGCCTGCGTAAAATCCACACTCTTAGGGACCAAACTCAACAAGTCCATGATTTACGAGCTGTTGTAAATCCATAACAGAATAAAGTGTAAAACAACTTGGACTAAGCACTGAGGCGGAAAGAACAATTGCTCAAATCCCGCAGCGATGCCTCATCGCCGGCAGTTTGTGTCAACACACACAGGCACGGCAACCACCCCGCGCTTCGTTAGATGACCCAGCCCTGCTAATTAAACAGGAGAAGAGCCAGGAATGAGGCTTCTGCTTATGGGGAGATCATTTGGGGAAGTGAAAATAGATTCCTTCATTTTGTAAGAAGAAAGCTCCTTTGGTGGTTTGAGTAGGAAATTACCAGTAATTATCTACGATCCATCCAGACTGTTCTTTCAGGGGATGGTTTTATTTAAAAAAAACACACACAGATTCATTGGGCAAATATCTTGCTTGGTAATGGTGCAAGACTGAAAGCCATGGAGAATTAAGTCTACTCTTATCTTCAGAGGGGACATGGTGTAGGGCAGCGGTGGGGAGCCTCCGTCCTCTGAGCCAAATCCAGCCCATGGTTGTTTATTATTTGGCCCTTTCCCAGTGCCTGGATTTGGCCCACAGATTCAGTCCCTACCCTCTAGCACTGAAAGAGTGAGCTCTAGGGAAGGCAGCAGACATCAGGGCATGTAATCAAGGATAGTGGTAAGATCCATTGCAGAGCTCTGTGATCTGGACACTCCTTCATTCCGCCATCCTGAGGACACGCCCTAAGCTGCTATACCCCCAACTGCCATCTGGATGAGGACTCAAATGTAATCTCAATTTTCTCTTGTTTCTCACTGAGAATCATCATCATCATCATCATCATCATCATCATCATCATTATTATTTATTTATTATTATTATTTATTATTATTTTATTATAAACATTTCTATAGGACCAGCCATGTACCTGGTGCTTTACAGAACAAAGATAAAGACGCAGTCCCTGCCTACAACTTACAATCTAAAAAGACAAGGCGGGGGCGACAAGGAGAGGGGACAAAAGGAAGACAAGGGAGAAGCAAACAAACATGCAAGCGGCTGCGAAGTCTCAGGTGCACGTGCTTGGCTTGGTTACAGTTAGGCAGGAGTCTGCAAAGGAGGGCAGACCATAAGTAATTGGGGAAAAGCAACTAGCAGGCATTGGGAAAGGTGGCACAGAAGAAGTGGGTCTTGAGGAGGGATATGAAGGTGCAGAGGGAGGGGGCGAGGCGGATGTGGGTAGGGAGGGAGTTCCAGGCATGGGGGGCAGTGAGGGAGAAGGGACGAAGGTGGTTAGGGGAGCATGGGAGATGAGGAAGAGTGAGGGAAGGGACAGAGAAGGAGCGGAGGGCGCATGCAGGAGTGCATAAGGAGATTAGGGCTGAGAGGTAGGGGGGAGGTTGGCTTTGAAGTGTTTTAAAGGTGAATACCAAGAGTTTAAACTGGATGCATTCAGGAAGGGGGAGCCAGTGGAGAGAGGAGAGGCTGCATGTGGTCAAAGCGACGGACTGAGTGGATGACCTTGGCAGCGGAGTTTTGGATGGCGATGGGGGGGACAGGTCAGAGCCAGTGAGAAGGAGGTTACAGTAATTGAGGCGAGAAATGACCATGGCATGAACAAGGGTTTTGGCAGAGGAGATAGAGAGAAAAGGGCGGATCCGAGCGATGTTATGGAGGGCGAAGCAGCAGGACTTGGCAACAGAGTCAATGTAAGGCTTAAAGGAAAGATGAAGCCCAAGCTACGGGCTTGGGGAACAGGATGGATGGTGACCCCATTGAAGCGGATGAACAGGGAAGCGGGAGAGGAAGAGGAGGGAGGAAAAATAAGGAGTTCAGTCTTGGGCATGTTGAGCTTGAGCTGGCGTTGGGACATCCGGGCAGAGATATCAGAGAGACAGTTGACAAGGAGTGAGTGGACAGAAGGGTAGAGAGAGGGGGTAAACAGGTAGAGCTGAGTGTTGTTAGCACAGAGATTATATTGGAAGCCATGGGAGGCAATGAGTTTGTCAAGGGAAAGGGTGTAGATAGAGAAGAGGAGAGGGTGCAGGACAGAGCCTTAGGGAACCCCAACTGAAAGGGGGAGGGAGGAGGAGCTGGAATTGGGAAGAGACACATTAAAGGAGTGGTCAGAGAGGTAGGAGGAGAACCATTCAAGGACAGAGCCGCAGAAGCCCAAGGAGCGAAGCGAGTCCAGTAGGAGTGAGTGGTTGACAGTGTCGTAGGCAGCAGAGAGGTCGAGGAGGACAAGAATGGAGTAGAGGTGCTTAGATTTAGTGACAAGTAGATCATTGGTGATCTTGGCAAGAGCAGTTTCTGTGGAGTGAAGGGGGCAGAAGCCAGATTGGAGAGGGTCCAGGGAGGAGTTGGCAGAGAGGAGATCCAGGCAGCAGGAGTAGACAACACATTCCAGAAGCTTAGAGGCAAAGGGAAGGAGGGAGACTGACTGGTAACTAGAGGGGTCGGATGGGTCCAGGGTGGGCTTTTTGAGGATGGGAGAAGCAGTGGCATGCTTGAAGGGGGAGGCGAAGGAGCCAGTGGAGAGATTAATGACATGTAAAAGGGGGTGGGGCAACAGTGAGAGCAATAGAGGTCAGGAGGAGGGAGGGGATTGGGTCAACAGGGTGGGTGGAGGGGTTTGAGGAAGAGAGCAGAGTGGAGACTTCCTCAACAGAGGCTGGGGGGGGGGGAGGAGGCAAGGAGAGGGGGAAGGGGGAGAGGGTGGTAAGGGAGTGGGAAGAGGAGATGGGGGGGAGGCAATGACCTGGTGGATCCTGGTGAGCTTCGAGGTGAAGAATGATGCAAGATCCTGAGCAGACAGGGTAGAGGGTGGAGGGGGGCTTGAGTAGGGAGGTGAAGGTAGAGAAAAGGCGGCGAGGGTCGCGAGAGTAGGATTCGATCCTGGAGGTATAGTAGTGTTGCCTAGCCATGGAGATAGCAGAAGGAGAATTTGTAGTGGAGGAAGTCAGGGTGGGAGCAGGATTTGCGCCAGAGGCGTTCGGCAGCCCAGGTGCAAGAGCAGGAATAGCGGATGTTGGAGGTGAGTCAAGGACAGGGGTTTGGGGGTCAGATGGGGCGGGAGGAGAGGGGAGCAAGAGAGTCAAGGGTTGAGGTGAGAGAGGTGTTAAGAGAAGAGATGGCAGAGTCTGGGGAAGAGGAGGAGAAGACTGAAGGAAGGAGGGGGGAGAGGAAGGAGGCGAAGTCAAGAGGGGTAACGGCTGGCAAATTATGGAAAGGGTGTGGAGTGGGGGAAGATGAGGGGGGTTGGTGGGAGAGGTTGAAGGAGGCGAGGAGGTGGTCAGATTTATGACAAGGATCGAAAGAGAGATCAGCAACAGAGCAGTTTCTGGAGAAGTTGAGGTCGAGGGAGTGGCCATCAGTGTGTGTGTGTGGGGGGGTGTCAGTCCAGAGGCGGAGATCAAAGGAGGAGGTTAGGGAGAGAAAGCGGGAGATGGGAGGCTTGGAAGGTGTGTCAACGTGGATGTTAATGTCGTCAAGAATAAGAGTGGGGGTATCATCAGAGAGGAGGATGGTTAGCCAGGATTCAAAGTCTGGGAGAAAAGAGGAGAGGGGGCCAGGGGACGGTAGATGACGGCAACACGAAGGTGAAGGGGAGAGTATAGACGCACAGAATGAGCCTCAAAGGAAGGAAAGGAAAGGCAGGGAGGAGGGGGAAAGGGTTGAAATTGACAGGGGTTGGCAAAGAGAAGACCCACGCCACCACCCCGGCCCTCAGGGTGAGGCCGATGAGAGAATGAAAGGCCTACAGAGCAGAGGGTGGCAGGGGTGACAGAGTCAGAGGGAGAGATCCAGATTTCAGTAAGAGTAAGGAGTTGAAAGGGACAAGAAAGGAAGAGATCATGAATGAAGGAGGCCTTAGTCATGGAAGAGCGGCAGTTCCAGAGGGAGCAGGAGAAGGGGAGTTGATCTGGGGGAAAGCAGGGGATGTGGATCAGATTGGGGAATGTGGAGCAGGTGGGCTTGCAGGGTCTGGATAAGGGGGGGTGGAGGGGAGGAGGGGGATTACAGGGAATGGGTAAAGGGAGGTGAGAGTGAGGGGGGTATAGGCAAGGGGGAGAACAGGGGGTGGGCAGGTTGGAGAAAGGCTTTTGGAGGAGGAAGAGGGAGAAGCAGGAGAGACAGCAGCAGTGAGAGAAGGAGGGTAGAGATGGATGGTGAGGGAGCACGGGAGAGATAGGGAGGCATCCCAGTGGTCTGTGTTCAAGGCAGCAGAGGGGGTAACCCGGCCTGTGGGAGGCACGGGAGGGTCTGCGTAATGTCCGGTGGCAGTGCAAGCGACGGCTGGAAGCGGTTGTGTGGTACGGGCGTCGTCAGCATTGGATCCTTGCGGGAATCATGGTTCTCGAATCGATAATCAAGTAGAATCTGTGCTCTTGTCCATGATCTTTTCTCTGTGTATTTATGTGTTTGTGCAAAGCTTAGTGGGTTTCACCAACTATTCACCAATATTTCCCATTTGCACATTTGGTGCACTGAATGAGATATACCAGATTTTTAGATTTGCCGTTGTAGGTTCCTTGTATTCTGAATAGATTTCCATGGGATGTCTGGCTGTTATTCACAATCAAGATGTGAAGACATGTTTTACATCTCTGGTTTTTGACACTTTCTCAGTCGAGATTTTTTTCTCGATTTGACATGATTAACGTGTACCATTTGCCACGATTTACCATGTATTGTATACCAATTTACCGTATACTGCTTACCGTGCGCCATGTTCGTCCCAGTAATGTCCGTGTGCAAAATGGCTGCCCTTTTCCAAAATGGCAGTGATGCTGCTGACACCATCTTGGAAGAGGGCTGCACACGTATGGAACAAATGCAGCAGCCATTTTACGCATGCACATTACCGGAACGAAAGCGATACAGGGTAAACGATACAGGGTAAATTGGTATATGGTACACAGCAGATCATGGCGGAAGGTAAATGGTACATGTTAAATTTGGATGAGATTCTCACCGAGACCTCGAACTGTTACCAAGATTGTCCTGATAGCTTGGTAAGGATTTTCGGTTCTTGCAATATTTTTACGAGAAACAAATTGATTCTCGTTTCAGCCCTAACTTCTGAACCTCAGAGCTAGTGGTCATTTTCAAAGTATTTGGCGGAAGGGGGAGCGGTTGTTCCCTCTGCTGCAAGCACGTTTTCCCCTTAGTCTCTGCCCCAGCATTACTGTAGGGAGAAGTGAGCATGCCCAGTTTCCCTCTCTCAATATACCCTGTTGAGTTGTGGGTTTAGTTTGGCAGACACCGCCAGTTCTATGATGGTGCGCTGAGTGTCCCAGCTCCGAGAGGAAGCTGCAGTCAGTAGAGCATCATTTGGCGCTCACGACTATAACAGGGGGTCTGGAAGGTAGGAAAGAGTGCTCTTCTCTTCCACCTCTAGAGTTGTGGCAGGGAGGAAGCATGGGTCATAAGCATGGTGCTTGGCGGCCATATTTGGACTATGGAGTTGCCTATTAAGGGCATACGGTTGGAGCTTCCTTCCCGCGAATGCAGGTCATGTTTCTGTCCCTGGTTGAAAAGAATGGGAGAGTGGGAAGCCCCCTCAACCACACTTCCTTTGGTTAATCTTGGAGGGGAAGGTTGTTGCTAGGGTCAATATTAATGAAGAGAGAGAAAATGAATTAATTATAGAGGTGAGAAGAAATGAGTGAATGAATTCTTCAATTGAAGATTCACTAGAAGGCAGAAAAGTTGACTGAGGGGCTCAGCTGTTTCATCTTGATATCATAAGATCCATCTAACTAATCACCACCATACCAAGGCCTAGTAAAAGATGGCTGCTTGAATCTGCATCTCTCTCCTCTAGAAAAACTCAATCCAGTTTCATCCACCTCAGCCACTGATTTTTAAAACAGAAAACGGAAGCTGCAGCTAGTGCAGAATGAGGCAGCTCACTTCCTTTCAGTGAGAGAGACACCGGTGCTCCAAAGTCTGCACTGGTTCCCTATAGCTTTCTGGGCACAATTCAAGGTGTCCGAGAAAACCTCCCCGTGGGCACCATCTATTAGACTTATTCATACAACAAGAGCTCACAGGGGGGTGTTCTCCTACTTGGTTGCTGTTGCCATGCTATGGAACTCCCTTCCCCCAGAGGTTCATTTGAGCCTGGGTCTAGGTGTCTTCCAGAGACGGTGTAAAACGTTTTTGTTTGAAAAGGCGTTTGGTGGGTGGGGATAAGGAATTGGAGGTGGTTTGGGGGTAGGGGTTCTGTATGGGAAATAAGGAGGTGTCTATACCCTGTCCCTTGGCAAACTCATTGCCTCCCACGGCCTCCAATATCACCTCTATGCTATCAACACTCAATTCTATCTCTCCACCCCCTCTCTCTCCCGTTCTGTCCAAGCTCACCTCATCAACTGTCTCTCTGATATCTCCGCCTGGATGTCCCAACATCAGCTCAAGCTCAACATGGCTAAGACTGAACTCCTTATCTTTCCTCCCACCCTTCCTCCCCCTCTTCCCTCTCCAACCTTATTGATGGGGTGACTATCCGTTCCAGTCCCCAAGCCCGTAGCTTGGGCTTCGTCTTCGATTCTCACCTTTCCTTTAAATCTTACATCGACTCTGTTGTCAAGTCCTGTCACTTTTCCCTCCATAACATTGCTCGGATTCTCCGCTTTCTCTCTGTCTCCTCAGCCAAAACCCTTGTTCACGCCATGGTCATCTCTCGCCTTGACTACTGCAACCTCCTCCTTGCTGGCCTCCCCAGCTCTGACCTGTCCCCCCTTATCTCCATCCCAAACTCTGCTGCTAGGGTCATCCACTCGGCCCGTCGCTTTGACCACGTGAAACCTCTACTCTCCTCACTTCACTGGCTCCCCCTTCCCAAACGCATCCTTCACAGACTCCTGTTATTCACCTACAAATTCCTTCACAACCTGGCTCCCCCTTACCTCTCAGCTCTAATCCCTTACACACTCCTGCACGCACTCTTCACTCCTCTTCTGTCCCCTCCCTCGCTCTCCCTCGTCTCCCCTGCTCCCCTAACCGCCTTCGCCCCTTCTCCCTTGCTGCCACCCATGCCTGGAACCCCCTCCCTGCCGACATCCACCTCACCCCCTCCCTCCGCACCTTAAAATCCCTCCTCAAAACCCACCTCTTCCTCGCCGCCTTTCCCGACGCCTGTTAGAACTTTCATCTCAATACTTACTGTCTGCCCTCCCTGCAGACTCCTGCCTAACTGCAACCAAGCCAAGCACGTGCACCTGAGACCTCACATCCGTTTGAATGTTAATTATCCCTTGTCTCTCCCTATGTCCCCTCTCCTTGTCTCCCCCTCCATGTCTATTAGATTGTAAGCCGTAGGCAGGGACTTATCTTATTGTTCTGTAAAGCACCAGGTACACAGCTGGCGCTATACAAATGCTTATAATAATAATAATTAATAATTAATTAATATTGGAAGTTTATGAGGGGTTCATAGAAGGGTTGGTTTTTGTTTTGTTTTTTTGTATTGGTTTTAATGTTTTTAATATTTGAGAGCCTCCAGGAAAGGGTGGCATATGAATTGAAATGAATAAATACATTTTATCAAATACCCTCCACATTTTACAGTAAAAAACTGGTACACTTCATGTGACTCTTTGCTTGCATAAATGTGCATGTGTTTATGAAAATTTGTAATCGTCCACTGACTAACTTTGGGGCTGGGCTGGGGGGGGGGGGAAGGGAGTGTCTGTGTATGAGGCGCTGCATAAGCATAGGTTTGTATGAGCAAGACTGATGGTTCAAGTTACAACTCAGCCGATTAAAACATCAAAATTCTCCAATGGGTGCACTGACTGGTTCTAAAGTTTTAGTTTTAAAGACACTCAGTGGATCCTAGGTGGAAGCAGGAAAAGTCCTTTTCAGCAGCTAAAGAGTCATCTCTCGCAAACACATTCACTTACTTCCCAACTTTTTTAGTTTATATCTTGCTCCTCCTGCCCTGTGTGCTATTTTCCTTTCTTCTTTGACAGCAATGTTTATCCCAAACTTGCGAACGTGAAAACCTTATTTTCACCTTGTTGGGTGTAAACAGATGAACGGCAGTTTCGGGGATGTCCATGCTAGTCCACTTCACCCCTGGGCTGGCCGGCCCACCAGATGTTGAAGGCTGCGTCTACTCCAGGGCAGACCCATAGGTGGCGCTCTGGAACATCCCGGAGCACCACCAGTGGAGGGGGCTGGCCAAACCGTGGGCAGAAGCCTGGAGTGGAGCTGCCGTCCATCTGCTTGGTGAACCCACATGGCAGTTCCACTCCTTGCTGGCTATTGCCCCGGCCAATGTCATAGAGCTGGAGGCACCAGCCGAGAGCGTCAGGCGATCGCCCACAAGTCTATGGAGTGTGTGTGGGGCACTGTGTGGGCCAACCTTAGTCAGGGGAACCTGGTTGGGTCTGTCTAAAGCAGACCCAGGTGAGAGTGGAATTGGGCAGGTATGGGGAGGGGGCACCCCTGGAGCAGCTCTGGGGGTGGGCTGCCTCCGTGTCCATCCAAAAACAAAACACCCATTAAATAATAAAAAAACACATAAAGAATGGTCTACAACCTGTAAATTGGTGTTTTTAAATAAAGACCTTGTCACTGTCAGATGAGCAGTTTCCTATCAATGACAACTGAATCTTCACTCTCTGCGCTGTGTAATAAAGGCTGTTTTTGCACAGAGGCGGTGGGTGTGCGCGGCCGGCAGGTGGAGGTGGGTGTGCACACCCATCCCCACACTCATCTCCACCCACAGAGTCTCCTCTGGGGCCCTTTTCACACAGACACTCGAACACTGATAAAATGGGTGTTACATTTTATTATACAGGTTGCAGGGCACCCATAGAGCACACCTGAAGCCCTGCAACAGGTATAATAAAATGTAACCTCCATTTAATCTGTGTTAGAGTGTCTGTGTGTGAAAATGACCTGGTTTTCAGGATGGCTCCGTGGGTGGGTGATGGGTGGAGTTGGGTGGAGGCGGGTGTTGGGCAGGAGCACGCACACCCACCCACCAACCATGCTGTTTGCATGGACGCACACCCATCCCCCCACCCACCACTGCTGCATTTGCACACATGCCCCCCCACCGCACACCCACCTGCACACTGGGGGGGTGGGGGGGGGCATCCATGCAAAAATGGTCAAAGTGTCTGCATGGAGTGCTTACCCATGTCTCATGTTGTCTGTCCATTACTTCAGCGCTCCATTCTCCGCACTGGCTGCCGATAGTCTTCTGGGCCCAATTCAAGGTGTTGGTGTTGCCCTTTAAAGCCCTAAATGGCCTGGGCCCCCACCTCCCTGCAGGACCGCCTCATCACCCGCCGGATTCTGGATCAACCTCTGCGATCGGCCGGGGGCACCCTTCTTGAAGTCCCCCAGGTTTCCCGGGTGTCGGCCATGAGGAAGACGTTCTCAGTGGCTGCACTGTGGCTGTGGAACTCCCTCCCGTTGGAGGTCCGCCTGACCGATGACCTCCCCTCTTTCCATAAAAAGTGTAAGAGCTGGCTGTTCCATGACGCCTTTGCCGAGGGAGATGGGATAGTTGGGTTGGGTTAGGGAGGGGTTTTATAGTTTTTTGGGGGGGGTGTCTTAATTTTGGAAAGGTTGTTTTTAATGAATTTTATTATATGTTGTTAGCCACCCCGAGATGCTTGTAGCAGGAGGGGGCGGCATACAAATGATATTATAGAATAAAATAAAATATAAATAACTGTGTCCTGATTCAAGCAACAAGGACACTTGTGCGGGCTGGAGAGTAAACACTTATGAGCTGTCAGACTAGGTCAAACCAATGGTCTGTCTAGCCCAGGAGCCTCTGAAAGAGGCCAGTCCAAAGTGAGTCAGACTAGGGCTGAAACTCACTTCTCCGATCCTCACGTTTCTCAGTGAGAATCAAGGTTCTCGGCTCGTTCTTGCAAACATATTAGCAACTGCACATTGGCACCAGCCTGGTCAAATGGTGTGTGTGTGTGTGTGTGTGTACTAAAGGCGAACAAGCACCCACCAAGTCTTGCAGTTTCCCCTCATAATTTTCTTGAATCCTCACCAGGTCCCCACAGTTCTAACAAGCAGTAACTCTACTCTCTTGTTTTACCACTTTGAAAATCATAAAAGGCGAAACAAAGCTTTGTGCTGACTCAGACTACTTTGAATTCAGCCCTCACCTGAGGGGCACTGTGGGTGGCTGGGGGAGAGCCCGCCGGCCTTTGAAAATGACAGACCCCAGCTGCGTCCGCTGCTCCCCAGCACTCTGCCGAAGCGTGTCAGTTTCAAAAGCAGCTTTTCTTAGGGCTGTGTGGGGGAAGTCCCAGGGTGCTTTTAAACGTTCCCGCTCACAAGCGGGATTGTTCAATACCGCCATCGGGCACCCGCCCTCCCCTCTACGCTTTGTTGGATGTTCAGAAGAGCATCAGACGTGGCGTAGAGTGTATGTGCGCATGCGCGCCCTTCTGCGCGGGCACAATCTGGGAAGGAACCCGGAAGTGCGGCATGAAGCCGGCACAGCAGCGATCCGCCATGAAGGGGGCAGGATCGTCGGGCCGGCTTCACGCGGCGGAGATCCAGCGTTAGAGCGCACCGGGGATTTAGACAAGCGGCAGCAATGGCGGCTGATAAAGGGCTCAGCCGCCATTTCCGTCTTGCCTAAAAGAGCCCCCAGTCTGCCTTTGAAACTCCCAGCTGCAGCACAGTGAAGCTGGACTCTGCAGTCTCTCAGCTGGGACTTGATAGTTTCTCTGGGTAACAGGATCAGGCATCCGATTGATGCTCAGGTAGCCTGCCAGGTGCCTGATGAGGTCCCCCATAATATGGGCATTACGCATCATAGATAGTAATTTTAGTATCCATTGCAGCTCTAGGCAATAGATTTAAAGCCAACAAAAGGAAGTACTTTTCACTCAGTGTACAATTAACTTGTGGAACTTGTTGCCAGAGGATGTTGTGAAGGCCAGTAGCGTAGGTGGGTTTTAGAAAGGATTGGGTCGCTTCTTGGAGGATAGCTCCATGAATCACTATTAGTTTAGGGCTGAAATGAAAATCAATTTATTTTTTTTCAATAGAATTGAGAATCATTACCAGGACCTCGGAACAATCTCGGTAATGACTTGAGATCACGGTCGAGAATTTTTCTTCATTTACCGTGATTTACCATTCATTTACCATGATTTACAGATTACTGTGATATGCCAGGTACCATAAACCGATTTACCATGTACTGCTTTCTGTGTACCGTGTTTGCTCCGGTAACGCGCACGCACAAAATAGACACCGTGGCTGTTCTGCACATGCGCAGTCCTTTTCCAAGATGGTTCTGGCAGCATCGCTGCCCTTTCAGAAAAGGGTAGTGTCAGGGCTGGGCCTTGAACCCGTGGCCCTGAGCACCATTCTACCACCCAGCGCCACCTGGTGGGCCTGTAAATGCCTTGGTTTTTCTCCCTCTGTCCCCTTCTCTGTGGCTGTTCCTTGTGTGCCGTGCCTCCCCCAGCTGTAGCCGGTTACCCTAGCCCTGCCTCCTGGCTTCCTGATTGGCCAAAGGAAGTATTTAAGCCTTGGTGTGGCCACAAGAAGCCGGTGGAGCAACCTCTTATACCCGCCCCCAGCCTTTGTTGTGTGTGTGGTGCAGTAGCATCTTGTGCAGTGTTTGTGGCTACTACTCCATCCCTTTCTTTGTCCTGTGCACGGTGCTGTAGTTTGTCCCCTTACCTCCCTGTCTCCCTTACAGCTCCTGTGTTGGTCCCCTCCTGGAACTATACTGTGGATTGTGGGTGTTGCGCCCCTTATCTCCCTGTCCCCCTTACAGCCCCTGTGTCGATCCCTTCCTAGAAGTGTGCCGTGGTTTGTGTGCTGTGTGTCCTATTTCGTTTCCCCCCAGTTCCTCCGTAGCTGGCTTTCCCCGCCAGCTCCTCTGGCTCTGCTTAGCCCTGCCTTCAGCTTTTGTTGCTGGTTTCCCCTCCAGCTCCTCAGTCACTAGCTAACTCTGCCCGCTCCCTTGCCTTTGACTATCCCTGCCAGCGCTCCATGCTGCTGCTCTACTCCCGTTGTTCTCTGTCACTGATTCCCCTTACCAGCTTCCCTTCCATTGGGATTTCCTCCCACTCCCTTGTGGTTGGTCCCTCCTTCTGGCCCCTGGACCCCTGGTCTCAATGATGAGTCATACGCCCTCTTAGACCAGCTTGTCTGGTAGATATGCTGAGTGTGTAGTCTCCCAGGTAGTGGAGAGCAACCGAGAGGCTTCAGGGAGTAGCCTTGTGGACACCCCTTTACTCCCCGTCCCCTGGTCTTCTGCTTCCTCCCTCCTCGTTTTCCCCGGCTCTGCACCCCGGAGCCTGACAGGTAGCCATTTTGCACATGTACATTACTGGGATGAACACAGTACACAGTAAACTCATATATGGTACATGGTAAATCATGATAAACCATGATAAGCAGTAAACAGTAATCATGGTAAATGGCAAAGAGTAAATCAACAACAATTGTCGACTGAGAAAGTGTCGAGAACCAAGGGATTTCTCAATGACCGAGTCTTTCTAAAAATGAGTTGAGAACTATAATTCTCAGTGAGAATTGAGAAAAAAAAATCAAAATTGAGTTTCAGCCCTATTAGTCAAGTTGTTTGGCGGGTGTAACCTCTAACTGTCAGGTGCCAGGAGTAAATAGCAGGGAATGAGAATCATTCCATTCTGACCTGTTCTATAAATCCATTCTGGGATAGTTCATTTGAACAGAACATTATTTTTATCCTAGGATTAGAGTCTTGGGGATGAATATCAATCCCATGGTGCTTTTCATCTGTGTTCAGCGCACTGATTTCTGGGATTAAAGAAAATCTTATTGTCTTCATTTTTCTGATTTCTGAGTTGAAGAAAATGGAAACTCATCCCTTTGTTCTGCAGGTAGTTAAATTTGGCGCTCCACAATTCATTGTTGAAGGATGACGGAGATAATATGACCGCCACACAGTGATGTGCTCCTAGATACCATAGAGGCAGACCTTCATAGAGAGGCTGTCAGCTCTTGCCATAACACTCTCTGACACCAGTCCTGGGATAGTTGACTATCTCGGGATAGTCGTTTAGACAGATTTCATCCCGGGATAGTTTAACATCCAGATTTTACACAACTTTGAGAAAGAGGTTTTGCAATCACCAGGTTTTTCAGTGATCCCAGGATTACAATCACTGAATGCTGCATTTAGATGGACCTCTCATCACGGGATTAACGCTCTAATCCTGGGATAAGTGTCCGTGTAAAAATTTCCTAAATCTTCTGATCTTGTTCTCCTCGGAATCCCTCGAGATAACCAGAGTTAAGTCTCTCTTGATACGCTGACAATTGACGAAGACTATACAACTCCATAGCTGAGAGTCTAAGTAGATCCTTACACAGGAAGATCTACTTAGACTGGAGGTCCTTAGGAGTCTACTCAAAGACTCCTCGAAATTGCTGGTGTGTTTAGGGCTTGTTGGATTAAACAAGGGCCTATTCATTGTTCAAGTAGATTGCTTTTATCTTGTTTGTGGAAGAAAAAAAAATGCATCTTGTCGACTCAACTGTGTTTGAAAGTTTCTAGCCTGGCTTTAATGGCTAGAATCTGGCTACGTTACATGCCCTACAGCCAGAGACCCATGTTCACTTTGATTTCCCCATTGCTGCCGGAGGAAAACAGAGTCAACATGGGTCCTTGCCTATAGCTCATGGAGCTGCTGACCACAGAATTAGCTCTACACCTGTCATGCTAGATTTTGCCCTCACCTAAACACTATTCTCCAGCTGTTAAAATTAGATGATTTTTAAAATATATATATTCTTAAAATAATCAGAGGGTGATATAGTTTTGTTTAAAAGTTATTTCCTTTTGTACTTCTTTCCTCCCTATTTGATAAGATCATTGGGAGAATTTTAAGAAAGCGTCTAGTTTGTTTTTTCTCTGCTATACCCTTCATAAAGGCTATATAACTGGGACGGGCCGCCGTGAGCACATTACACCGGTGCGCCGGACTCTGCACTGGCTGCCTATTGCCTTCCGGGCCCAATTCAAGGTGCTGGTTATGACTTATAAAGCCCTAAACAGCTTGGGTCCTGTTTACCTGCAAGACCACCTCAAGTCTCGGGTCATTTTGGGGCCCTTGCGGTCGGCCGGGGGCGTCCAACTCGAAGTCCCCTGGGTACGCCGGGTGGCGACGGCGGGGAGGGCGTTCCCGGTGGCTGCACCTCGGCTGTGGAATTCTCTCCCATTAGAGGCCCATCTGTCCCCTGACCTCCCCGCTTTCCACAGATGTTGTAAGACCTGGTTGTTCCGCCGGGGCTTCGGGGAGGGGTTTTATCTGCTAGCTGCTAGTTTATGTGTCCATTTTATATATTTTGTATATTGTAGTTTGAGATGATTTTATTGTTATGTTTTTATGTTGTTCGCCGCCCCAAGCTGCTAAGGTGCAGGAGGATGCGGGATAAAAAAAATTGGAAAATAAAAAATAAATTAAAAAATATACAAGGGGTGTAAAATACGGAGAGGCTGCAGGCTGTTTTTTCAATTAATGAATTGGGGGAGAATGGAATTAGTAATGATGAGATGAGAGATTTCCCCCTCCTGGTGAGAGCGGGAGGTGGGAAGGGTTGTGGGCCTCTTCCCCGGTGGCAGCAGGGTAGGGGATATGGTAGTGGTTGTAGGGGAATAGGTTTGAGAGTAATGTGTGTTATTGAAATGGAATTATTGAATTGTAAAATTTGGTTATTTTGTATTGTAATGAGTGTGTTGACTTCATGTGGATTTTGTTGTTGTGAGCCGCCTCGAGATGCCAGATGGCAGGAGAGTGAGGGATAGAAATTAAAGGATGATTTTTATTTATTTATTTTCATCACTTTATATCCCACCCCTCCTGCAAACAGCTCGGGGCGGCTAACAAATATGAAATACAAGTATGAAAATATATAAAACACTCATAAAAACACACCAAAAAACAGGCCAGGGTAATATAAAAATACAATAAATAAGGTAAGGGGGATAAAAAAAAAACCTAACCTCCTCCCCCCCCTCCCCCAAGGCCTGGGCAAACAGCCAGGTCTTGCAAATTTTCCGGAATGTTAAAAGGCTTGGGGCCAGGCGCGCTTCCTCTGGGAGGGAATCCCAAAGGCGCGGCCCGGGCACCGAGAATGCTCTCTCCATTGTGGCCCCCCGCTTAACACGGGGGACCTCCAGGAAGGCACCCCCAACAGACCGAAGGAGCCGCTCAGGGGCGTGGAGGGCGAGGTGGTCTCTGAGGTATGAGGGACCCAGACCATGAAGGGCCTTATAGATTAACACCAATACCTTGAACCTGGCTCGGCACTCTATTGATGATGATGATGATGATATTGATTGATTGATGATGAGGGGCAGTGTATCCTAGTGGATAATGTGTTGGACCATGCCTCCCACTAGGAGTTCTGGGGAGCAGCACCAAAGCCTATTGCTGCCTCCCCATCTCGGCTGGGAGAGGGATGAGTTTCCGGCTCCAGTACTGTCAGTGGCTCTGTGTCTAGTCACTAGTTCAGGGCGTGACAGGCAGGAGTGCTGGACTCTGATCCTGTGTAGCCTGGGGTCAGTCACTGATCCGTCCTGTGCCTCATTTTCTCCCGCACCACCTGGACGTACTTAGGGGTGTGCAATTTGTTTTCATTTTGTGAATTGCTAAATTGAACAAAGCCCGGTAAAAATTAGTAATTAAAACATGAAAGCAATAGGCAAGGGTAACAAAAATGGGGGGAAATTAAGAAGGAAAAAAGTGTCCTTTTTCATTCATATTTTAAAAATTAAAAAATTAAAATTAAAAAACTGCATGCACAAAAAGGCCACCAGGGCCATTCTGAGCATTTATTAGGGATGTGTGTTTCGTTTTCGTTATTATAGCGAAAACAAAAATTGTGATTTTCGTTTTCATTGTTGTAATAACAAAACTGACAAATAATAATAATGAAAACAAAAACAAAATTTTGTTTTTGAAATAATGGGAAACCACTGAAAAACATATTTCTGAAAAATGCAAATATAATCAATACAAATAACTTGAGAGAAAGACCCCATGTCTGAGCTCCACAGCACTTTGTAACCCTGCCGTCTAAAGAGGCCTGCAAGAGCTTTTGCTGAACAAGCATGAGGAAGTCAAATTGCCTTTACAGGAATCAGAGTTTCTTCAAAACAATGGGTTCAGAACAGAGTTGAAACTGGGTACCAGCAAGTTGAATCTGGGCTGTCTGACTTGCCCCGGTTGCATTTGGACACCAACTGGTACCTGAATGTGACCTGATGGGCTACCCAACTCCCCAGGCTGACTAACCTCCGGCCCTAGTTGCTGCTTGCTGTTCCTGTCCGGCCCACGCACTGCTCAGCTGAGCTGGGGACCTCCTCGCTTGGCTTTTTCTGAGTGGAGGTAGGGGGAGGGAGTAAGAAGGCCTCTTCCTACCTGTGTACACTCACCCTTATGGTTGCCCCTTTCCCAGGGGGACCCAAAATAGGGATGCGCACAGGATCCATGTGCACCGCTGATATGGGTCCCTCTGAGAACGGAGGGCACAGGAACATATGAAATGCCGTACTGAGAGTCAGACTAATGGTCCATCAAGCCCATCATCCTGTCCCCGACAGCAGCCAATCCTGGCTGCATGGGAGAAGTACCAGCAGTCATGAGGGGATCACTCCCTGCTCCTGACAGTAAGAAGTTCCCATCTCATAATCTACTTGACTAAAGCCATTAATGGACCTATTCTCCAAGAACGTATCCAGTCATTTTTTAAACTCAGCCATGTTGCTGGCCCTGACAACAAATTCCATAATTTAACTGTGCATCGAGTGAAAAAATACTTTCTTTTATTTGTTTTAAATCTGCCATCAGTTAGTTTCATGGAGTGTCCCCTCATTCTAGTGCTACTTGAGAGGGTAGATAAATGTTCCCTATCTACTTGTTCCACTCACCTCAAGATTTTATAAACCTCTATCATGTCCCCTCTCAGTCTTCTCTTCTCCAAGCTGAAGAGCCCCAACTAATCAAGCCTCTCTTTGTGCAGAAGCCGATCCAAACCCTTGCTCATTTTTGTTGCCCTTCTCTGCACCTTTTCAAGTTCTATGATATCTTCTTTGAGATGGGGCGACCAGAACTGCACGCAGTGTTCAAGGTGCCATTGTACCATCAATTTATATGCGGATATTAGGGATGGGCGAACGCGGTTCGGAAGTTCGGAGTTCAGCCCGAACTCAGCCTGTTCGGACAACCGAACCGAACTTCCGAACATGAACTGGCCGAACCGAACTCAATTCTGAACATCGAAATGACGGAACAGTTCAGTCAGTTCGGATCGCGTTCGGGTGAGTTCGGGTGGCAAAAAAAGTTTCACTGTAAGGTCAAATGTGACAGGGAGGGGTAGTACTAGTCACTGAGGAGCAGACTTCCAGGCAGCAGGGGTGGAGAGGCTTGCAATAAATAAAAAAAAAAACATATAAAAACAAAAAAACAAATAAAAAACGAAAGAAAACCATATAAAACCCAATAAAAAACCAAAAAACCATTTAAAAAAAAACAAACCACCCATAACAACATTTCCCGAATGGCTGAACCGAACGGCCGAACAGCCTAACCGAATGGCCGAACAGCCGAACCGAACGGCCGAACCTGAACGTGGCGAACTAACTGAACTGCCGAACCAAACGGATGAACCGAACGCAGCCGAACCAAACGGACGAACCGAACGGACGAATCGAACGCAGCCGAACCGAACGGCCGAACCCGAACCACAATCTGTTTGTCCATCCCTAGCGGATATTATGATATTTTCTGTTTTATTCTCTATCCCTTTTCAAATAACCCATTAGCCAGGACCCATTACTGGGGTCCACGGAGGTGGGAAGAGGCTCCCTCACTCCTGGAGACCAGGATAGTCCGCAGCTCAGCTGTGCAGTGCATGGGCCAGCGAGGCGCAGGGAGCAGCAAGCAGCAACCAACCACCAGGACCAGAGAAGCAGCAGTCCGGCAGTGAAGTGAGTCAGTCTGAGGAACCACAGGTGCTGGGATCGGTGTCCTGGGATGCACCAGTAATATCCACGTTTTGGGGTACTGGGCCGCCAATGAGGGGCCAGGTAACCCATCGGGGGCCCTCTGGGGGTGCCAAAAATGCAGTTATTACCTATGGGTAGCAAATGTGCTACCCACTGCAGCTCTAGTCTGGAGTGATGACTATTAATATCAAGTAAACTCCCTGTACTCTTAGAGGCAGAGAAATATTTTTCACTTTCACCAATGGCCTTTCCTCCTGTACAACTCTGTATTCTTCAGCAGGGGAAATTAACCCATTCTGAAGGGCTGACATACTGAATTGCTGAAACTCAGGATTGGGGGTTCTGTTCCAAATCATGAACACAAACATTTTCTACGGGAGTCATTTCTTTTTCATTAATATCCAGAATTGCCACTTTTTTTAATACTGATCCCTGCTTTCAGTCTTCTCCCCCGTCTATACCCTCCCAGCACCTGGGTGCCCCCTCTTTTTAAGCTTCCTGTTTTGTGGAATTAGCTAGGTGAGGATTATAAAGCACTTTGATCATTGAAAGTGATAGATTAAATAATACTACAAGCACTTGAATATTCAGGTTTCGTCTGCACTTCAGACTTATCTAGGAAAAGCAGTTCCTGCGTCCCATTTACAGCCAGTAATAAATACATTTTCCACTTCCTTAGATATACCCTCATCTCTGAATTTGACTCGTTCAGTCACATTAATCACTTTAAAAGACACATTAGTGAAGGGAAACCTGCAGGCTATCAGATACAGGGACAGCTGCTTGAATACGCCTCCTTATCTTACAGAAAACCCAATCCAGCTTAATCGCCCCTAAAACGCTTGCCTTTTTGAAGAGAAACTTGAGTAGGAAATTACCTGTAATTATATACAATCTACACCGTGTTCTTGCCACGAGTGTAATTTTCTATTTCAGGTCTAAGGACTTTTTTAAAAAAGAGGAAATTGTGTAAATTTATAGCTAGAGGAAGATGTAGGACTGAGAGCTTTGGAAAATAATGTCCTTGGTTCATTTTCAGAGCAGAGAAAACTTGACTCGTCGCACTACACCACTGCCATTATGACTGACAGTTGTGGCGAAAGAGGGCTGTTGCATGTGCCAGTAACACTACCCCATACAACCTTAGCCTATACCCCCACACACAAGCATGCTTGAGGAAAGACATCAGGTAGGAGGTGGAAGTACAGTTGAAGCAGTTACCAAATTCGGTGCCCAGAAGTAATATCCACATTAAGTACCATGTTGGTTAGTCCTTGAGGACCGTACAAACTCTGACGTTGTATGATTCTATCAGGTAGGGCTGAGATGAGAGCAAGTGTTCCCATTCTGAAGGGAAATACGGACCTCTGGGGAGTGCTTGCTAGTGTCCATCAGTACTTAGTCAGCTTCCAGTGATTCCGCACTTCTGCCATTCCCCCCCCCCCATCACTTTCTGGGACTTTCCTGCCACTTTCATCACTTTCTTGGATTTTTCACCACTTTTGTCTCTTTTTGAGCCTTTTTGGGGGCACGTCAATCACTTTCTGGGACTTTTTCGTCACTTTCCAGGAATTTTACAAGTTTTATGGCAGTTTTACAGCACTTTTATGTCAACTTCCAGCACGTCCCCGGTGCTCAGTCAGCAAGTTTTCATCTCCACAGCACACCCCATTCAAAATGCAAAAAATACCAGAAAACTGTGGGAAAGCTGATAAGTTTCCATGCCGTGTGAATCTTGGCAAATACTCTGCTTCTAATGGAAGCAGCACTTGTCAAGATTTTTCATTTCAGGTCTATCTACCCCCATTTTTATCTCATTATCTCCTTGTAGCTTTCTTACCTCTTCCCATACTTATGAAGCTCTTGTTACACTCTCCCAAGAATTGTTCCACTGTTTCTCGCTATGCCTCCTTCTGTACGCTCCAACCTGTAGCAATACTTTGACCTTCTGGTTTCCATGAATTCTTGGTGTTAATGTAAAGTTCCTTGTGGAATAGTTACCATAATTCACAAGTCCCCTCGTAGAAAAGGGATCCTATCAATTGGAAAGAGGTTCTGATCTTTATCTGCTGTTGGGAATGCTCTGTCTTTATTTATATTACCTATATAATATTCCTTCATCTTGTCAGTCTGATTTTGATGGTGAGTGTCAACAGCCCTCATCTCCCATCACTGAAAAATGTATCATAGACAATATAAAATATATAAAACAATACAAATATAAAAATCCATTCTACCAAATGCAATAAACAATAAAATCCCCCTCATCAACCTCGGCCCCGCCACCCTATCCATCCCCTCCATCAAATGCCTGGCAGAACAGCCAGGTCTTACACTGCTACCAGAAGGTGAGAAAATCCGAGCAGAGGCGGACCTCTGCCAAAAGGGGGTTCCACAGTGACAGAGCAGCCACCGAGAATGCCCTCCTCATAGTGGCTACCCGACGGAAGCACAAGACCTCCAGGAGGGCATCGTCAGACGACCACAGGGGCCGCCCTGGAACATCGGGGGTAAGGCGGTCCCTCAGGTAGGGAGGACCCAGACTGTTTAGGGATTTATAGGTCAACACCAGCACCTTGAATCGGGCCTGGAAGATTATAAGAAGCCAGTGCAGTGCACGAAGAACTGGAATAACGTGCTCACAATGGCCGCTTTTTGACAAGCGGCGCGCAATTGCGCATCGCGATTGCACATAATTTGAAATGTCCACATGATGTAATTACACGAGACGGAAGTGGGGTATTATGTGCATATTATGGCGGTTGAGCATTTTTAAAGTCCGCAAATTAAATACCTCGATTGTGAGCTGTTTAATCTGCGGACTTTAAAAATGCGCAACCGCCATAATATGCGCCTAATACCCCACTTCTGTCTCATGTAATTACATCATGCGGACGTTTCAAATTATGCGGAATCGCGATGTGCAATCGCGCACCGCTCATCTAAAAGCGGCCAATGACCCATCTCTGTAAGCAGACGGGTCATCGTGTTCTGCAGTAGCTGCAGCCTCCAGACTGTCATCATGGGCAGCCCCACATAGAGCGCATTGCAGTAGTCGAATCTCGAGTTAACAAATGCATGGATAATGGTGGCAAGGTCCACCATCGATAGGGCTCACCACCTCCAGGCCACAATTTTAGTGGTGAAGTTATAACTTAATTTAAAATAAAAACACTAGGGATGGGAATTTTGGTTTCAAATTGAACCGAAATGGCCCCCATTTCTGTCTGTAGTTCTGTCTGAAATTTTGGTTCTCATTTCAGTTTTGGTTTTTCAGGTTTTTTTGCATTAATATTTTCTTTTCTTTTTTTTTTTCAAATGCAACCCCTCACAAAAAAAATCAAGGCAAAACCCCCAAAAAACAAAAACAAGAGCAGAAAATCGTGGGAAACCAGAAAAAATCCCCACCTGGAAGTCATTTCAGAATTCCATCCCTATAAAACACACAACAAAATGTTATGGGTAGAGTGGCTTGAGAGCCTAATTGTTAATACTGATACCTCAATAAATTAAGACGTGCGCTTAATAAATACCTTTACTTCATCTTGGCTCCTCTCTAAGAAATGGAGCCTCAGGTGCTGGGTGCTGATAAGCAGAGTAAACACAGTTAAAATTAACAATAAATTGTGATAAAGGTGGCTGTGATAAAGGGGACCAGTTTTCTCTTTGTGACAGAAAACTAGAGAAAAACAGAGATTTTGCCTTTTTCCAGAGAAAAACTTATTTTGCCTTTTTCCAGATTTTATTTTCAGAAAATGGCAAAAGCTTACAGGTTTGGGAGGAGGACACAGCGAGCACGGGGCAGTGAGGACATGGATGGAGCTGAAAGGGAAGCAACTCGAGGGCATGTGCTGGGGGGAGGGGCTCTGCATTTGGAGGGGAGCTACAGACATCCTGTCCGGGGGGGGGCAGAGGCACTATGAATTGGGGCAGTCAGGTCTTCAGGACCTTGGGAAGAGGGCTTTATAGGTCAACACCAGAACCTTGAATCGGGCCCGTAGCAACTGAGTCCTTAGCAACTTCCCCAAGTGCCAGCCTCTCTATGGTCCCCCTTTCTGGTTGGCAGAGTGGTGTGGGGACTAGGCTGGGAGGAGGAGGCAGTGAGTGCAGTTCAGTGGAGAGGAAGTAACCTGAAGCAATGTGCTATAGCGGGGGAGGGGACTTTTGGTGGGACAGGTAGCTGCAAAATCTCATTGAAATGAAAATATTACAATAAAATGTGGGGTTCTAACGCATATGACGTGGCGACGTTTGAGTGGGCGTTCTCGGTGGCCGCACCGCAGCTATGGAACTCCCCCGCGGTAGATATTCGCCTCTCTCCGGATCTCCCCTCCTTCTGCAGACAGAGTAAAACCTGGCTATTTTACCAGGCTTTTGGTGAGGGGGATGGGTAGTGGGTGGGGTTTCTCTAATGTTATTTTGGGGGATAATGGGGTTCTTTTTGGGTCCTTGATTGCTGTGTGATTTTAACTGATATTTTATTTATTGTATTTTGAATGTTGTATTTTTATGTCGTGTTTTTATGCATTATTCACCGCCCTGAGCTGCTTAGGTAGGAGGGAGCAGTATAGAAATATTGAAAATAAAATAAAAATAAATAAATGAATATATTGTGGTAAGGGAAAGTCAACTAGCATTTACATTTAATCACAGAAAAGCAGAGATTTGGGGGATTTTAATCAGAGAATTTCCAATTTTTTTATCGCAAAAAACTAGGAAGTTGAAACCTGTTCATCAGTCTCCCGAGATTCCGCGCATCTGCCATTGTCGATGTCAGTGTCTTGATTTTTTTTGTCATTTCCCATAATTTTTCATTACTTTCACTTCACTACATTCCATTACATTTCATTTCATTTCATTATTGGCATTTTTTGTCGTTTGTTGTCACTTTCTAGCATTTATTTTGGTAATTTTCTACACTTTTTAGGGATGTGCGAACGTGGTTTGGAAGTTCAGAGTTCGGACCGGACTCGAATAGTTCGGTCGACCGAACCAAACTTTCTAACCGAACTCGAGTTCAACCGAACTGTTTGGTCGAATCCGAACCAATTTGCAAGGCCAAAAAATGAGGTTTTGAATGTATGAACTCAGTTCGGCAGTTCAGAATTCGACGAAATTCGAATAGTTCGGTCGACCAAACCGAACTTTCAAACCGAACTCGATTTTCGAACTGAACCGAATTTCCGAATTCAGTTCTGTTCACACATCCCTAGCATTTTTCTCATTTTTTGTTACTTTTTGTCACTTTTCAGGACTTTTACAAGAGTTTTACAGCACTTTTACGACAAGCTTTTCCAACACTTCCCTGGCACTTAGCTGCACTTTTACATCTCCATTGACCCTGGGGGTGTGCGCGGGATGCACGTGAAGCTTGGGATCATCCCTATAGCAGCTCTGTTCAGCTCATGAAAAATAACAACAAATGGCAAAAACAGCAGAAAAGCCAGGAGTTTCCGCACCGCGCGAATGAAGGCAAATGACCTGTTTCTGACAGAAACAGCATTTGCCACGATTTGTCATTTCAAGCCTAATCTGGAGCCTTTCAGTCCTACATTTTTCTGCTCTCTCACCCTCCCTCACAGCACACAGCAAGGAGATAGGGTGCTAACTGAATTACTAAAGAATATTTTTGTTGCTTGCTTCCAAGAGAACTTGCAACAAGCTGGCGCAAGTTGGTCTGGATTGTCATGCACAGTTTTATCCACTGGGGATAAAGTTCTCACTGGAATCCCAGATGGGATTAAGGAAGATTATGAAAATAGAATGGCACGTGCAGAGGTGGAGACGGTGGGGCCAGTTGATTCCACTCATACATGCCCTTGGAGTACGAGCTTTGCCAGATGTTATAGTTGTCCATCTGGGTGAGGACGACCTGGCTCTGATGTAGGGTTTTGAGTTGATTATTCAGGTTAAGCAGGATTGTGGCCTACTTAATCAGTAGTGGCCCTTGGCCTGCAATTATTTTTTTTTGCAATTGTTATAGCACCGTGTGTTGCATGGAGCATTAATACCCTCAAAAGGGGAAGCCATAGCAAGGAAATTGGCAAATAGGAAGATACAGAAATGGATCTGTGAAACAGGGTATGTGGGGATTGGTCAGTCCTTATTCGTATCTCCAAGCCTACATTTTCAGGATACACCTGTCTGCTGCTGGTTTGGAGGTTTATCTCTTCAGCATTAGGGAAATGCTCATTAGTTTGTTGTTGTTGTTGTTGTTTTGTTATTATCTCGCCTCGACTACTGTAACCTCCTCCTTGCTGGTCTCCCTCGCTCTCACCTATCCCCCCTTATCGCAATCCAAAACTCTGCTGCCAAGGTCATTCACTCTGCCCGTCGCTTCGACCATGTGCAGCCTCTCCTCCTCTCCCTTCACTGGCTCCCCCTTCCTGAACGTATCCTGTTCAAGCTCCTGGTTTTCACATTCAAATCGCTCCACGACCAAGCTCCCCCTTATCTCTCGGACCTAATCTCCCTACGCACTCCTGCACGCACTCTCCGCTCTTCCTCTGTCCCCTCCCTCACTCTCCCTCATTTCTCCTGCTCGCCCAACCGCCTCCGTCCCTTCTCCCTCGCTGCCCCACATGCCTGGAACTCCCTCCCTGCCCACATCCGCCTTGCCTCCTCCCTCCGCTCCTTCAAATCCATCCTCAAGACCCACCTTTTCCATGCTGCCTTTCCCAATGCCCGCTAGCCTTTCCCCTTACTCTTACTGTCAGCCCTCCTCTGCTGACTGCTGCTACCAACTTCATTGTAACCAAGCCAAGCACACGCACCTGAGACTTCGCATCCGCCTGAATGTTTCTTTGTCTTCTCCCTTGTCTCTCCCACTGTCCCCTCCCCCTGTCTCCCCCCCTTTGTTTTTGTCTCTTAGATTGTAAGCCACAGGCAGGGACCGCGTCTTATTCTATGTTCTGTACAGCACCAGGTTATGCGACTGGCGCTTTATAAATGTCTAATAATAATAATTATTATTATTATTATGATGATTTATTAAGATTTATTATTATGTAATCTTTGGTGTGGGTAAATTGAGAATTAGAGTTTTGCAGTCTAAGGCCAAGCCAAGCTGGTGTCCCAGTGGTGGAGGTCCAGTGCAAGGGATAGAGGTAAGGGAAAGCTAAAAAAACAGGAGAGGAATAAGGCACCTCCATAAGAGGTGAGACTTAGGGGGCAACATAACCTTGATGGTATTAATAACCTGAGCAGCCTACCCTGCCCCAGCCAACCCTCCCTCTCAGAACCCTCCTCTACCCCTTGTCCAGTCCTATGCCTAGCCAAAGCCCCCATGTGCCCTCACAAGGTGAATCGAGGGAAAATACCATTTCCTCCCCCAAAGAGGGAAGGGGGATGGGCATATCAGAAGTGCTTTATGCCTGGGGTAGAAACATGGTATTAAATGAGAAATATGAAAAAACCCCCACCTAATTGCCAGGTATAATGTGTTCCAAGCATAGACTGCAGCTCTGTGAACGCAAGTTCAGTATATTTTTGTCGCACCACCCAGCACCCTGATACATTCTGTTCTCTTGCACACAGGAGCAGCAAAAGAAACGTTCCATTAGCGAGAATTGATGAATGAATTAAGTTATTTCCCAAAATGTCCAAACGTTTGGCGAGGTTGTAAAATAGTGATGTGTTTCAAGTCTGCATGAACTTTCTTGCTGGTTACATTCTGTACTTTGGATCTCGAGAACACAATGCAATTCCATTTTACATTCTGCCCTGCAATCTGTCAGATCATGCTATGGCTTGCGATTTCCATTATTTCAGTGCAATATCCAATTGAGAAAGGAAGTACGCACACGTAAGTCCTAAGGCATCATTATTTAACCCTGTCTGCCTTAACTCATGTTGGGGAAAAAACACAACCCCACAGATCCCTGTTAGGTTCACAGATTTGATGCCAATTGTTATGTCAACTTTTAAAGTCCGTAACTAAGTTGTCAGTGGCAAAAGACTGGGGGAGGAAGGGGTTTCTTAATTTAAAGAAGTTTGTTTGAAAGTAGTACTAAGAACTACGTGTTTTGTCAGCTGCAGTTGCTACAGCTTGAGTAACCCTGGGAAATTTTGACATGTTCTCTCCCAGTACCTCTATAATTAGAGATGAGGACAATATGTTCAGATCTATGCAAATTCCTTTGTTTGGAGACTCAAGAAGAAGGCAGGTATTTGAGCAACCCATTCTGTTTGTAACTTGCTCGGATGATGGCTGCGTGTATCTGTTGGGTTTGTTCATTTTATTGCCCCCAAGAAAGATCCACTCTTCTGAACCATTCACTAGCCATCTTATCATTCTTTGTGCACCCACTGCATAATTCCACTGAAGATGAAAGCTGTCGAAGGTCCTGACTTCTTCTTGGAATGGTGGTGGGAAATGTTCACTAAGGACTGGTGGTGATAACACTGTATAGTTGCAAACCCTTTCTCTATTGGCCTACTTAGGGTTACTAGCTGTTATCGTAGACTTTTGAGCAGCTTCTGAATCATAGAATCTTAGAGCTGGAAGGGTCCTCAGAGGTCTGATAGTTCTTTGGAAAGGAAGGTCCTTTGTCAAAGGAGGCAACCACATGAGATACAGCGGACTCGAGTCCCACGATGGACAAGTGCAGCCGCCAGACTGCAGGGCCGGTTCAGGGAGCAGGGTAGATGGTCAGCCCCCCCTACGGGGAAGTCAGGCAGATGGAATGCTGTCAGACCACCCACCACAGTGCAGAGTGGTGGGCCAAGGTGCCCCGCCTTTCTCCCCTGGCCCAACCACTATCCTACCACCGGCTGTGACAGCCATGTGGGACTTGAGCTAGCAGCCACTGCTCAAGGCCCCGCGGTGGAACTTGCCATGCGGCAGGGCAGACAGCCACCAGGCACACGAGCTACCGTTCCTCGAGCAGCCTTGCCCCATTTTGGGTAAGATTGCTATGCACTGCGCCCTTGGCCTTTTGACGCATCGCATAGCAGCCAGATGTTTGCCCCTCCCTGCAGCCGGGGGGGACATCTGGTGGCTGCCGGCCACATGTGCATCATACGGTAAGGCTGCCCAGAGGAGGGTGAGGCTACCTAAGACATGTCAGGCATCTCATGTGGCTGCACACAACAGAGGAACATGGAAAACCCTGGAGACCAAATTATGGTTAAAAACAGACCACATATTTATTATACTCAAATACATTAAAATCAGGTGAACACAATCCAGCACACAGAACAGCAATTCACTTGATCCAAGCCACCACGAGAGGATACCCAGTGAACTTGTCACACCTATAATGGCTTGACTCTGTGAAGATTTCCATCCTAAAAAGTTTTGGTGAGGTAACAGTAAGTATTGTTGTTTATTATTTATATACAACAGCAATGTACCTGGTGCTGTACAATCATTAGTTAGAGATAGGTCCCTGACTCAAAGGGCTTACAGTCTAGGAAAGACAAGGGAGGAAGAGACAAGAGAGAGGTGAAGATAGGGAGGGACATGGGCACATGCTCCCCCAACCGCCTTCGTCCCTTCTCCCTCGCTGCCCCGCACTCCTTGAATTCCCTCCCTTCCTCCATCTGCCTGGTCCCGACCCTCCACACCTTCAAGTCCCTCCTGAAAACCCAACTCTTCCACTCGCCCTTCCAAACTCCTGCCAACCATTCCCACCCAGGGTTATCCCCCACCTGCTATCTGTAAACTCTAGGCATGGGCGAACAGATCGCGGTTCGTGTTCGGCCGTTCGGTTCGGCCGTGATCGGTTCGTGTGTTCGTGTTCGGCCGTTCGGTTCGGCCGCGTTCAGTTCGTGTGTTTGTGTTCGGCCGTTCGGTCGTACCTCGCGTTCCTGTTCGCCCGTTCGGTTCGGCCGTTCGTGTTCGGCCGTTTGTGTTCAGTTATTCGGGCAGGTCGTACGTTCGTGTTCGGCCGTTCGGTTCGTTCGCCATCGGGTTGTGCGTTCGTGTTCGGTCGTTCGGTGTTCGGGTGGTTCATGCGTTCGCGTTCGGCCGTAAATGTCGCGGGAAGCCGTAAAATCGGCGTCGCGCCGGAAATTCGTGTGCGTGTGCGTGAGTGAGGCGAGAGGGTGTGTGTTTGTTTCGGTGGCTGCTTGTGTAGTGTGTTTTGGTGATTGTTTTGGCTGTG
>QEPC01003849.1:3415447-3430492 GCA_003113815.1 Sphenodon punctatus | reverse complement strand
TATTTCATTGGTTTCAATGGGGACACAGCGCCCCATTGAAACCAATGAAATAAATCCGGTACCGGCATACCGGATTTAATCCGGGAATCCGGTTTTCGTAGAACCGGTAACCGGTAAATCCGGTAGCCGGTAATGGGCCCTGGGTCCCACCACTACTGTCTACCCACTTCCCCTCCCCTTTGCCTGGCTCCGCCCCTGGAGCCTGACACCACCCCAGCAAGGTTGACTCCCAAAATGAAACACTCTCCACAAACAGAACCAATAACCACACGAGTATGGCCCTTTTTATTGCCCACAGAAATCTGCGTGTTCATGCATGGGAGAGTCCCGTGTGAAGGAGACTGTGCTGCATGCGTGCTCCAACCTAGCACACATCCCCACTCAACCTCCCACTCATCCCCACGCATGGAGCAACCTGGGAAAACGCAGGTTGCTCCATGTGTGGGGGTGAGTGGGGATGAATGTGCAGTCCTATGCATGCCCCACCCATCGTGCATTACCCGGCGCCTGCTCCGCCCCCGGCGGCACCATGTAAAAATGGTCTATATTGTTAGGTAAAAAATATAGCAATACAGCAACTGAATAACAAGAATTTGGAGGCAAAGTAAGAACTTTCTTCTTTGCTGCCCTGCATGCCTGGAACTCACTCCCTGCCCTCGTCCACCTTGCCCCCACCCTCCACACCTTCAAGTCCCTCCTCAAAACCCATCTCTTCCGCTCCGCCTTTCCTAACTCCTGGTAATCCACCCAGGATTCTCCCCTATTTGTTATCTGCAAACACCTATTTACTGTAACCAAGTCAAGAACGTGTACCTGTGTTCTCGCATCCTCATGAATGTTGCATCCCTTGTCTCTGCCTCTGTTCCCCCTTCCCTGTCTCACCTCCCTCTGTCTTTAGATTGTAAGCTCTAGGGCAGGGACCATGTCTATTTTATTCTCTGTAAAGCACCAGGTACATTTCTGGTGCTATATATAAATGCTAATAATAATAATAATAATAATAATAATAATAATAATAATAATAAGTATAGTAATTAATAATTATTAATTGTTAATTAATAATTAATTAATACTTAATTAATAAATAATTAATAATTAATACTTACTAATTAATAATAACATACGAAATACCATACTGAGTCAGTCCAATGGTCCATCAAGCCCTGAATGCTGTCTCTGACAGTGGCCAATTTTGATCGCATGGGAGAAATACCAGCAGTCACACTGGGTAATCTGATCACTACCTGCTCCCGACAATAAGAAGTTCCCATCTTGTAGTCCACTTGGCTTTAGCAATTTATGGACGTATTCACCAAGAACGTAGTCTGTCCTTTTTTAAACCCAGCTATACTACTGACCCTGACAACCTCTTCAGGCAACAAATTCCATAATACATCTGTGCGTTGAGTGAAAAAATACTTCCTTTTATTTGTTTGAAATCTGCCACCAGTTAGTTTCATAGAATGTAACCAAGCCAAGTACATGCACTTGAGACCTCGCATCTTCATGAATGTTAGACCCCTTGTCTCTCCCTCTGTTCCCCTTCCTATGTCTCTCCCCCAGCTCCTGTCTCTCAGATTGTAAGCCCTAGGGGCAGGGACTGTGTCTATTTTATTACTTTGTAAAGTGCCAGATACACTGCTGTCACTATATAAATGTTTGTTAATAATAATAATAAATAATAGAATGTCCTTTAGCTCTAGTGCTACTTGAGAGGGTAAATAAACATTCCCTATCTACTCATTCCACTCCATTCAAGGCTTTATAAACTTCTATCTTTAGTGTACTGGAACAAGTAGTTTGAGTGATATCTTTTATTCGACAAACAATTGTTGGTGGAAATATGCAAGCTCTCGGACCTCTCAGGGAAACTCACATGGATCTCTGAAAATGTGCATATTTCCACCAACAATAATTGATCCAAAAAAGTTCATTCAAACTACTTTGTCTCCACCTTTGTCACTTGGGACCAACACAGCCACCACTCTCTCTCTCTGGATTGACAAGAATTTGGCTCTCCTAGCTTTTATCTGGCACAACCACTGCCTAGATGTTGGTTAACGACAGCCTAGTTCACGTAAAATGTTACGGCAGGGGCATATATAAAAATACGTATGTGTACCTAGACAGAATTCTACCTGCCAGCCTCTAGTTTAGGTGTAGACGTGGCTGTGTGATCAGATGTGCCAGTGTAGGTAGATGCAGGTGTGTTTGTGAGATAAGTGTGTGATGTGTGAGTGAATGTGTCATTGAACACTTCCTGCCTGAACCTTACCTGTCCAAGCCTAGGATGAGTAATAATGAAGGGTCTCCCAGGTGGAGGAAGGGCCAACCGTAATTCCCATTTTCCACCTCAACTTGGAATCCATATTCCGATACACAACTTCCCTGAATACAGCATCCTCTTTTAGGTGTGTGCAGGAAAAAAAATTAGTATTAGTTTTTATTTTAGTTTTAGTTATTAAAATCCCATTAGTTTGAGTTATTGTTTTATTAGTATTAATTATTATTTTAGTTATTCCCATCACATTGGTTTCAGTGGGAAATGGATTTCAAGTTGCAACGTCTTCATTTGTTATCCAATTTTCATTTAATTTGGAAGGATTGTACCCCTTACCCAGGGGATCATGACTACCGAATTTGAAAAAGATTGGATAAAGGATTCTGCAATGGACAAGAGAGTGCTGACACTTAAAAAAACAGTACAGAACAATGACAATATTACACAGATAGGCAGACAAGGATTATAGACAAAGACAATGAACAGTGGGAATAATGGGGAGAAAGGGATGAGACAGAAAGACAGATAAAGAAATCTGTTTTTATAACTGTCAATTTATCTGACATCCTTTTCAAACTTACTGGCGGTGCGGGGGCTGGATGGGTGGAGGCCGCGACAGGTGGGCGGTGGGTGAGCATCCCGTTAAATGGATGCCCACTCACCTATACACATGGAGCATCCGCCATTGCTCCGTGTGTGGGCATGGGGGTGGGTGGAGCGCTAGAGCTTGTGCACACCCCCACCAACCTGCTGGGGCAGTGGCACAGACATCCCCCCTTGCCCACCCACCCGCACACATGGGGGTGCATCCATGCAATAAGGGCCTAACTCTACCTCTTGTTTTCTGGAGACCCAGGCCCGGCAGTCTCAGTGCTTACCTGGTGCTTGGCAGCTGTGGGGGACTGGATGAGGGCGAGCTGTCTGAGGCTGAATCCCAACAAGAAAGAGGTGATGTTGGTGAGTAGGGATGAGCGGGTGGTGGCTCCCGTCAATGGTGGGGTCTGTCCCCCGTTGGCCACTCAGGTTCGTAGTCTGGGGGTGCTCCTTGACTGACAGCTCTGCCTGGATTGTCAGGTGGAGGCTGTGGAAAGGGGAGCATTTCGCCAATTACATATGGTGCGACGGCTTCGGTCGTATGTCTCAGACTCGGATCTGGCCACCATCATCCATGCCTTCATTACCTCTCAACTGGACTACTGTAAGGCACTCTACATGGGGCTACCTCTGAGGATGGTTCAGAGGCTGCAGCTGGTGCAGAATGCAGTGACCCGTCTCCTAACAGGGATGGGCCACCACAAGCACATTACACCTGTGCTCCATATTCTGCACTGGCTGCCTCTTGTCTTCCAGGCCCAATTCAAGGTGTTGGTGATGACCTATAAATCCCTAAATGGCTTGGGTCCTGCTTATCTGCGAGACCGCCTCAGGCCCCAGGTCATTTTGCGGTCGACCGGGGGCACCCGACTCGAAATCCCCCGGGTATCCCAGGTGGCGATGGTGGAGAGGGCGTTCTCGGTGGCCGCATCTCAGCTGTGGAACTCCCTCCCAATGGAGGCCCATCTATCCCCAGAATTCCCCTCTTTCCGAAGATATTGTAAAACCTGGTTGTTCCTCTGGGCCTTCTGGGAGGGTGGGAGGATTTGGAGGGGGGAGGGTTTTATGCCTTTTAGCTTTTCTGTTTTTGGTATTTTAATATTTAAAATATTTGTAGTATTTTAAATTGATTGTATATTTTATTGATTATGTGTTGTGTTGTTTGCCGCCCTGAGCTGCCAATGTGCAGGAGGGTGCGGAATATAAATATTTGTAATAAATAATAAATAAAATAAGTGTGGCTGAGTTACAGCAACTACACAGAGACTGAGAGAAAAACCAGCAAGTGTTCTGTCTGAGACTGAACTAACACTGGCAAAGTTCCTCAGCTTGGCAGAAGGTTAAGAAGAACACTCACCATGTCCTCCCTACCAAGTCATCCTGAGTCCCTGATTGGTACAGAAAGCTTCACACATGGTTCCCTCTTCCTTATGACCCCCTTCCAAACTCTTGTTTACAGCAAGGCACAGACAGGCTGGAGCCATGGCATGTGCTCTAGCCCTGTATGCAGCAGTCAGAGCAAAGCTAATAACTAATACTAAAATTTATTCATTTTTAGTTATTAACCCATTCATTTTAGATATTGTAATAACTAAAACTAAACAATGTTTTGTTTTTGTTATTAATAATAACTAAAATGAATGCACAGTAGGGCTGTAGCGGAAAGTCGCAGCGGTAGCTGTTTCCGCTGGAAACAGCGTTTCCGCAATTAGTGGTATGGCGTGGCAGAGGCTTTCATTCCGCTAGTTTCATTCCGCTACTTCCGCAGTTCTGCTAATTTCGTTCTGCTATTTCCACAGGCTTCACAAATAGTGGAAACATGCCATTTTCGCTACTTCCACCATTCCGCCAGCGCCACAAAATAGAGGAACAGCAGTTTTCCGACAGTTTCCGACAATTCTGAAATTTTTCCGATAGTTTCCGAATTTGCAGAATGCCAGAGGAATTAGCGGAATCTCAGCAGAAAAGCCACGGTGTGGCACAGGCAATTCCAAAATGGTGGAATGGAATAGCAGCGCGGTAAAAGCTGCTGCTGCTTCAGCCCTAATGCCCATCTCTATCCTCTTTCTTTAAATCCCCATCCATGGTATACTGGTAGAGTCTTCAAACTCTTGCTGTGACTTCCACATGGCTTTCTTCTGGTGTTTGCCTAGCCTCACTTAGGACTGTCATCAGAGGAATTCCACAGTTACACAGTTTCTCTAAACAATTCTATATACATATACAGTTCCACCTTCTAGCCAGGCACCAGGATCTGTTCAGGTCAGGGGTGTCTGTCTCGGCCTCTCAGGCTGTTTCCCCCAATCCCTCTTACTCATAGCTTTATGGGCCAGGTACGGTCCCTCCTGGAGACCACCAAACCCTCACAGCTCAGGCAGTTCCCTCTGAGCCTGCTTGGACAGGAGACAGGGCCTTGACTCAGCTCCTGTTTCCTCCATAGTTCCTCCGGACTGAGCCTTTTTCCGACTCTTATAGCTTGTGGTTCCCCAGCCACACCCAAACACTGGTGAGAGGCAATCAGGCACAATCCTAGCTCTCAATGGAACCTGTGTCTCTAGTAGCGCCTGCTTTTCCCTCGCAGGAGCTAGTCTCTTAAAGGGCGAGAATCTCTGTAGCTGCACTCTGCCACAGGGAACATGATTAAATCAGTGACCAGTCTGAGAGGATAAGGAGTTCACTTAGTTAGCTGGTGCCAGGGAAACTGCTGTGTGTTTTCTCTGCTTACTTTTTAGGCAAAGTTTTCAAAGCCCCAGAAGTTGCAGCATCTGACTATTCTGGGGAAATCACTTTGTCTGTGCTCTGCCATCCAGCCTTTCATTCCTTGTTTAGAGGTGGAAGTTGCTGGCTGGCTGGCAGACAAGATTTTACATCGCAAGTAAGTTATCCCTCCCACTTTGTGATTGCTTCCTAATGTACAAAATCAACTTTAAGGAGTTGGATTATAATAGAAATATAAAATGATTACCTCTACCATATATTGCAACCACAGCAAGAGAAATAAAAAGTGGAAATAACCCAGTCACAAGTTAACATACACAACTCCCCTCTAACCACAGCTAACAATTCAAAGCACAATATCTATTAAACTATTTGGCCCATAAAAAAGTGTGCTTTCCCCCCTCAGTCTCTAGATGTCCCAGGTGGAATTTGGGGTACCCCCTTTCAATGGTCAACTCCTGTGGAGAAGTTACGTAGCATGGGCTGAATGCAGAACCCAATGGGCTAAGTCCACTGAGTTTATGCCCCACTTGGGTTACTCGGTGAGTGCTTTTAGACAGACATCATCTCTGCTTCTGTCTGTGCTCACCTACTTCACCCACCCCACCCCACCCTTGGGTTGTCCTGTCTGTGTGAAGAGCGGACACCAGATGTGAAATCTGGTGCAGGCTTGTGCTTGCTCTGGGGCAGCCCCATTGGCAGCACTGTGGAACATTCTGGAGCATGCGAAGTAGAACGGACTGGTCAAACTCAGGCAACAGACAAAAGCGGAGCTGATGTCCATCTGCTGGGCAGACCCACAGTGCAAGTCTATGTCTGACTGGCCATTGCACCTTGGCAGCACCATGGAGATGCGGATGCCAGCCTAGAGCATCAGGTTAATGGCTGCAACTCTCTGGGGTGGCAGGTGCACGGCGGCGGCTGCACGAGTGGACCACGGGCAGGGGAAAGTGCTGACCCATCTAAAGTGACCAAAGCAGAGATGGAACTAGGCAGCTGTGTGCGCCTGGAGAAACTCAGGTGCCGGGCAATCTCCATATTCATCTGTTTACACCCATTGTCCTGGGGAAGAACTCCCTCAATGCTGGCAAGAGATGGCATAACACTGAGGGTGAAACTCATTTGTAACTCTGCTAAAATCCGATGTCTGTGGGGGCCCAGAAACTGTATAATCAACCCCAGATGATCACTTCTGTAAAATAAATAAATAAATAAATAAAATAAATTGATTGCTGTTGCGTGTGAGTGAGACACTCCAAGTTCCAGCCCCACTTTAAACTCAGATCTAAACATCAGATCAGATCTAAACATCAGATCAAAGTTTAATCGGGGCTGGAAATTGGTGTGGCTCACCACATGTAGGTCTGAAGCTGCAAGCTGCTGTGGTGTGCTCTTTCGTAATGAGCAGCATGGTACGATAGAGACCTTCATTACGCTACTTTCATTCCGCTACTTCTGCCATTCCGCTACTTTCAATCTGCTACTTCCACCGGCTGTGAAAATAGTAGAACAACGTTTGTTCCGACAGTTTTGATCTTCCGCAATTTCTGCTGGCCCTGCGAAGTAGCGGAACAGTGTTTGTTCCGACAGTTTCCGAGATTGTTCCGACGACAGTTTCCGAGATTGTTCCGACGACGGTTTCTGAATTAGCGGAATGCCGGTGGAATGAATGGAATGCCGGCGGAAAAACTGTGGAAAGTCTTGGCCAATTCTGAAATGATGGAATGAAATAGCGGAGCAGAAAAAAGAGTTTCCGCTTTAGCCCTGCTCACATGTAACAGCGATCCGGGGAATCATCCATAGATGATTAAACAGCTTTTGGGGGCCCACAGACATCAGAGTTTAGCAGAGTATGTGTGAGTTCAACCTGAGGCTTTTCCTCTCTCTCTCTGCTTAGAGTAAGCAATAGGTTCCTCACTGAGAAGGCCAAGTCAGTAGACGGCCTTCTTCAGGATAGTCCTCCCCTCTGTCTTAGGCCTTGTTCAAGATCAGGCAGAATGCCAGAGACATCTTTCAGGAACACACAGAGATAGGGGCAGACAACTCTCTGTGTGCTCCTCCTCAGACACCTGCTACATAGGCCCAAACAGCAATAGTAGATGTCCCAACAGGGCTTTTCTTCTGTCGGTCTCTGCTTGCCTCCCTTCTGCTACCACCAGAACCCTTCAGACAGAGGACAGTCCTTCTGAGCCTTCCTTCTCATTGGCCCAGCTGAACCTGAGTGGGATGAGTGGGATGGGGCAAAAGATAGAGAATGTTCCAGACCTTTGTCTCTCTGCCCTCAAGATCTCTAGTTTCACCTTAAGGCCTAGCAGAGGCATCAGTTCAAAGCTCCATTTCTGAGGGGACTACATAAGCTTACATTTACTTTTGAATATATGGCTAAAATTAGATAACAGTTAAAACTTGACTGAACTCTTATATTCACTAAAAATAAAAATAAAAAACTTAACAGAAATTCCAGTCACTGCATGAGGTGAATTTCTTTTTTGGAACAAAGTTGTTGTAATCTTGTTTTTATGTGCGATGATAATTAAAACCTGACTTCAGAAAAGCGGAGATAATATGAAATAAAGAAAACTCATTTTTGGAACAATCTGTGGTTTTGATATTGACAAAATGTGCCAAATAACAAAATAAAAGCCTACTACAAATTCCAGTCAATGTGTGGCAGGAGCTTGCTTTTAGGAATAAAGTTTGTCCCGTTTTAGTTCTATGTGTGAGCATGTCTCAAATCTTTTTCTTCATTTAGCAAACGAGACTGATATTTAGTTTTGATGGCTGCAACAGCCGAAAAAACAGTTTTGCATAAGTACACGGTTGCAAAATGAAGAGGAACATTCATAGTTTTCGATCTCATTTGCAAGACAAAATTTGACTTTTTTTCCCATTTAAAAAGTTATTCAGCATCTCACTTGATCTCACTTAAAGGCACCCAGGTTTTCTTCCTCAGTGATGGTAAACTGATTTGTAGAATGTGAGAAAGCTAAAAAAAGGTTGCAAACTCACTGAAATTCAGCCAAGTTAGTGTCTTCAAAATACCACCCAAAGTTGGCTTGCACTGCATCAAGATGTTTTCTGATATTTCACGTTGTGAATATCCACTTGACATTTACTGAGGGTTTGTTCAAGACTGGGAAACATACTGGCAATACCGTCATTCACTTTTTTCAATTCATTCCTTATTGCAAAGATGTCAGCAAGCTATTCCTCTAAAGCCACAAATATGCCACCAGATAGCATTTTAGCATTGCCATGATAATATAATTGCAAGCTGCCCTGAGCTGCCTGTGGCAGGAGCGGCGGGGTAGCCATTTTAAATAAATAAATAAATAAATAATTTTCTTCTAAAAAAGATTTCAGTTCAGTTCTGAGTTCAGAGACATGGAAAAAAAAACCAAACACTTTACCACAATTGCCGCCTTGCTTCTCATTATAGCAACGTGTCAGGTTCAGCATGCACCTCATCACGCAACAGTGAAAAAAATATACTTGGACTGGACTTGCCTCCAAAACATTAACCATTTTAAGAGCAGCATGAAGGGTGCTATTAGGGTCAACACTCATTTGCACACACTTCCCAGACATGGATGTTTCTTGATGAAGCGCTGAGTGTGTCCAATATGATATTTGGAATAACTTTCTTGACAAGAGTTTGCAATACACCCACTTCCCAGCCATGGCTAGAGCACCATCTGTTACACAGGACTAGGGGACATGGATGGTTTACACCCCAATGCATGAATTACAGTTTAGTCTATTCTCAACCACTAAATCATCAAGACCTTTGAAAATCTCTGTAGCACACTGCTCAACGCTTCTGCAAAAAAGAAAACCTTCACGCATCGGGTCACTTGTTGCACAGGGCACATAACATGTTAAATGTGCGCCAGAAAAGCTCGTCAATGGGTCATTATGGGGCAATCCATTCCTGGCTGTTCACTCCGAGCTCCCGACAGTAAGAGGTCACATTCCCCAAACCTACCTGGCTAATAGCTGCTAATGGACCGATCCTCCAGAAACCTGTCCAACCCTTTCTTAAACTCAGTTGTACTACTGGCCTTGACAACATCCTTTGGCAACAAATTTCACAACTTAATTGTCCATTGAGTGAAAAAAAGAGAAAGCTTTCTTTTATTTGTTTTAAATCTGCTACCTGTTCTAGTACTATTTGAGAGGGTTAATAACCGTTCCCTATGAACATGTTCCACACCACTCATGATTTTATGAACTTCTATCATAGCCTCTCTCAGCCAGCCGTCTCTTCTCTAAACTGGAGAACCCCAACCTATCCAGCCTCTTTTCATAGGGGAGCCGATCCAGACCCCTTATCATTTTTGTTGCCCTTCTCTATACCTTTTCAATTTCAACAGTATCTTTTTTGAGATGGGGCAACGAGAACTACACACAATATTCAGGGTGCAGTCGCACCATAGACTTATATCCTGGCATTTCGGTTTTATTATCTATCACTTTTCGAATAATTCCTAACATCCTGTTTGATTTTTTGACGGCTGTCGCACACTGAGCTGAGGATTTCAATTTATTGTCCACAATGACTCCAAGGTCCTTTTCCTGAGTGGTAACTCCTAATTGAGAACCCAGCATTGTGTGCATAAAGTTTGGACTGTTTTTCCCTAGATGCATCACTTTGTACTTGTCCGCATTAAATTTCATCTGTCATTTAGATGCTCACTCATGCAGTCACCCATTGATTCCCCTGAAATTCTTCACAGTCCGGTCATGTTTTATCTACCTTAAATAACTTTGAATTTGAATTTATTATGGCACGGGCGTTTGCCATGGCCAATTATAAAATATAAAACAAACAACACAACATTAAATAGGCATAGCAAGATACACAATTTACCTAACTAATCCGTTAGTAACATTACAATCAACTTGAAAATACAGCGTCTGCAAACTTTACTCGCCTTCTAGCTATACCAGATCAAAAATTACTTATTTCATACCGGCACTTTATTGGACAGGCCAAGCTAATCTATCACCAGCCCGCCCGTGTAAACCTGAGTTATTTGATAAATTCAGGGAGGCAACAAACCCTTGAGACTGGCCAACTATACCTAGAACCCTAGGATTTTCATTTTCAGGTTTTCACCACTTTGTACATTTCTCTTAATACCTGCCATCACCCTCTACCTTCTCTTCGAGGCGAGTCCAATAAATGAGACAATGGCTATTAAATCCTCTTTCATTGTTATATTAAGAAGAAATTTATACTGATTTTCCTTTTTCGAGCCATTAGACTTTAAAAGTACCGGCGCCAGCTAGGTATCTCTCAGGCGACGATAGTAAGGGCAGTAGAGTATCAAATGTTCCACAGTCTCGATTTCTCGGAGACTGAAAGAACGATATCGCAATTCATATTGCACTTTGGAGTATCTTCCTTCCAAAACCGCAGTATGAATCTGCTGCAGCCTTAGGAGGGTGTAATTCCTCCTCAGTGTGCTACTGGTCAATAGGTCCAGGTAAAGTTCAAAAGAGAAGCTACTTTTTACCTGGCCTAGCCAAGGTGAGACCTTCCATTGCCGCACTATAGACAATTATTCTTGCATCATAATGTCTTTCAATCTAAGGTATACCAGGGCTTTAATAGCTACTAAAGGCTTCTCCCCCCAAAACAAAATAGGAAATCCCAGGTTATTGAGTAGATGAGCCAGATAATTCAGCCAAAAATATACCCTTACTCCAGTATGCTCCAGTTCTTCAATTACACATTGGACTGGGAGAGAATCTTCCTGCTGGCCCAAAGTTTTCAGCCAAAATCTTAAATACGTCATTTCCCCTAAGTACGCTATTGGGGACAGGTACTTCCCACACGACTGCTCTAGGTACTGCTCAAGCACACATGACTGCTCTAGGTACCCCATTTCCAACTCTTAAAAGGCATTGTAGAAACTGATTTTGATCCCTTTCCAAGTTGGTAACATCCGGGAAGGGCACTATCTCTAGCCCAAAGGTAGCCATAGCTTGGATCTTAAGAAGATACGTATGCAGAAGGGTGGAAAGTGGGACACCTTTTGAGATGTTAATGGCTCGCCTAATACTCCCAATGGACCTCTGCACTTTACTTGCCCTAACATTAATATGTCCATTCCAGGTTCCTTTACTAGAAAAAACGACCCCTAGGTACGAGAATGATTTTACCAACTCAAAATTTTTCCCTTTTATTTTCCATTCCTTTGGAATTGCTCTTTTGCCCCAAGCCATAATATAAGATTTCTTATTATTTATTTCCATTCCAAGCCATTTGAGTGACAGTATACTATTAGCTTACTGATCATTTCTCTCATACCCTTCTCAGTCTGCACACAAAAGACTAGGTCGTCGGCATATTGCAAGATATGCACGGCGTAAGACCGAATCTTTGGCAGACACTGACTTGCTGCTGAAAAAATATTTACTAAGTCGGCATTATATAAATTAAAAAGTAAAGGTGCCAACACGCATCCCTGATGGACACCTCTTCTTATTGGTAAGAAAATAACTTGGTATCATCTGCAAATTTGATCACCGCACTCCCCTTTCCAGATCATTAATGAATACATTCAAAAACACCGGTCCCAGTACAGATCCCTGGGGCATGCCGCTATATACTTCCCTCTATTGTAAACATTGACCATTTAGTCCTACTCTTTGCTTCCTATCCTTCAGCCAATTACCAATCCACAATAGGACACTGCCTCCTATCCCATGACTTTTAATTTCCTCAAGAGTATCTCATGAGGGACCTTACCAAATGCTTTCTGAAAATCCAGATACATTATATCAACTGGCTCCATCTTATTCGCATGCTTGTTCACACCCTCAAAAGCTCCAATAGATTAGTGAGGCATGACTTTCCTTTGCTAAATCCATGTTGACTCTTACCCATTAACCCATGTTTATCAATATTTATTTAATTAATTTATTTAAAATTCTTGCTACCCTGCCCCTCCTGTTGTAGGCAGTTTGGGTGCCTTACAATCAACACTAAAAACAACAACAATAACTAAAAACAAGAATAAAACAAGAATAAAAAAAGGATAATAAAATAACCCACCCCCACCCACCCTAACCCCCACCCCATTATCCCTCCCCCCCACCAAATGCCTGGTGGAACAGCCAGGTCTTACAACTTCTTTGAAAGGAGGAGAGGTCAGGGGCCAACTGGGACTCAACCGGGAGGGAGCTCCACAGCTGCAGTGCGGCCACCGAGAATGTCCTCTTCTGTGTAGCCCCCCCGGCAGATTCGGGGGATCTCGAGTCTCATGATTCTGTTTTTAATAATAGTCTCCACCATTTTGCCTGGCACAGACGTCAGGCTCACCTGTCTGTAGTTTCCAGAATTGCCTCTGGAGCTCTTTTTAAATATTGACATTACATTCGTTACCTTCCAGTCATCGGGTACAGTGGCAGATTTTAGCGATAGATTACAAATTACCACTAATAGGTTTGCAATTTCATATTTGAGTTCTTTCAGAACTCTGAGGTGTAAACCATCTGGTCCCGGTGATTTGTTACTATTCAATTTGTCAATTTGCTTGAGAACCTCTTCTATAGTCACGTTGACCTGTGACAGCTTTTCCGATTCATCACCTACAAAGAGTACTTCTGGTGTGGGTATCTCCCCAACATTCTCTGCCATGAAGATCAAAACAAAGAATTCATTCAGCTTCTCTGCAATGGCCTTGTCCTCCCTGAGTGCTCCTTTTACCCCGTGGTCATCGTATGGCCCAACTGACTCTCTAGCAGGCCCCATATTCAGTTATTGCATGTATACCATTCACAAATCATTATTTTGGAAGCTGACCTTCTCATAGGCCTTTTTTACATGGATGCCGTCATGGCACCGGTAGGTGGAGATGGGTGGGTGAGCACACCGACTGCACACCCACTGGCACTGAGCAGCGAGACGTGTACACAAACACCGCTGCAGGGGGTTGTGGGAAGGAAGGGGAGGGGCCTGCACACACCCATCAGCCAAACACCCACCCCGAGAAACACCGAGCAAACATCCAAGATGTTTACATGGACCGTCAAGACACTGAACGGAAGGGAAGACATGCCCAGCACAGTGACGTGACAACATGGCCAAGGAAGAACAAACAAAGCCGTGGCACAAGACACCGCCGCCAAATTTCCAGACCCTGCGAGGGCGGGGGAGGAGGGAGCCAGAATGACAGGAGACACAAAGTAAGAGCCCCACACAGGTCACGGCACATAGGCCAGACAGCTGGGCACCGCGGGCCCCAGAAAAAACAGCCCTCCCTGCTGTGCACACTGGAACACTGGGAAACACAGGATGTAAAGGGAATGAGGGGACTGCAGCTGGGGGAGGGGGTCAGGGAACAAGCAAGGTCACTGACAAGAACAGGCAGGACCTGAAACAGATGTGGCCCATACCTACACACACACAAAAAACCCCAACATATGACCACACATAGGAAACCCCGGGCAACATAACACTGAGCCAGGAACAAGAGAGATGGGGAGACCGGGCCAGGCACCAAAGGCCATGAAGCAGACAGGAACTGAGGGCAGAGAGCTGAGAGGCAGCCCCCAAACACAAGGGAAGTAGCTGCAAAGCACCAGCTGGCAAAAAAGCATACTATGGGGAACCGATAGGGGAAGCCCGTGGCTACAGATCTCAGGAGGCAGCACAACATAATGGATGGACTAATAGGAAGCAAGAGCTGGACACTAGATGAGACAGTGGCAAAGCCCCTGGCAGCACGCACAGCCATCCAAAGGGGTGGGGTGGGGGAAACCAGAATGCTCGAGAGTTAGAACGGGTAGCAGTTAAACAAGGGGAGTGCTACCAGCATGCAGCAAGAGCCCTGCATGATAGCAACTGTCCACAGGATGCCCTTGCGAGGCCACAACCACAAAGGGGAATAAACAGCTATCCCCTGAGGTAACTGATCACACACATTAGGGTGATGGAACACCAGGAGCACACACACCCTTATGTGACAGATGGGTCATGGCGGGAGCACACCTCACTCCCCCAACCTCCATACCGCCATGCTGTAAAGGCAGACTACACACCCACCATTCCACAAGCGCTCAGAGGTACCCCACAGCCCTGTGCACATGATGGGCCGGCTCCACACTGTACAGAGGTCCCCTCAACCACATGCTTTAGCAGAGCTGGCCTCGGAGGTGGCGTTGGGCTCCTCTAGGACTTTGGTTCTGGGGGACTTCAACATCCACGCCGATGCTGGCCTTGTCGGGGCGGAGCGAGAATTCATGGCCACCATGGCAACCATGGATTTGTCCCAGGAGGTTACCTGCCCGACCCACGTGGGGGGACATACCCTCGACCTGATCTTCGGTTCTGGCCTTGAGGCGGGGGGTCCGGTTGTGGGGGAGGTTACAGCAGTGCCCTTGTCATGGACGGACCATTATCTCCTTCAGGCCAATCTTCTAGCGCACCCCCTCCAGAAGGG
>QEPC01003849.1:3400582-3414202 GCA_003113815.1 Sphenodon punctatus | reverse complement strand
CCTTATCATGTGGCATTCCGCAGGGTTCTATTCTGTCTCCATTATTATTTAATGTATACATGCAGCCCTTGGGGGAGGTCGTGAGAGAGTTCGGGGTGCGGTGTCACCAATATGCTGAAGATACTCAGCTGTACCTTTTCCTTTTCAACTGACCCAGACCTGGCTGTCTTTGTGCTTTCCCAGTGTCTGGAGGCCATGGCGGAATGGATGCGGCAGAGCAGACTGAAGCTCAACCCCAATAAGACGGAGGTGATGTTGGTGGGGAGAGCAAGGGAGGTAGTGGCTCCCCTGATTGGGGGAGTTCGCCCTCCCATAGCTCAGCAGGTCCAGAGTCTGGGGGTGATATTGGACGCAGAACTCCACCTGGAGCGGCAGGTGGAGGCAGTCGCTAAGGCTGCCTTCCACCAGTTGTATCTGGTGCGTAGGCTGCATCCGTTCATCTTCGGCCTGGACCTGGCCTCCCTCATCCATGCCTTCGTCACCTCGAGGCTCGACTACTGCAATGCGCTCTATGTGGGGCTTCCCTTGTGCCTGGTTTGGAGGCTGCAGTTAGTGCAGAATGCGGTGGCTCATCTCCTTATGGGGATGGGTTGTCAGGAGCACATAACACCTGTGCTCCAGACTCTGCACTGGCTGCTGATAGCGTGCCGAGTCAGGTTCAAGGTTTTAGTGTTGGTCTATAAGGCTCTTCATGGTCTGGGCCCCTCATACCTCAAAGATTGCCTCGCCCTCCATGTCCGGTTCCTGAGGTCAGCCGGGGGTGCCTTCTTGGAGGTCCCCCGCGTAAAGTGGGGGGCCACAATGGAGAGGGCATTCTCGGTGGCCGGGCTGCGCCTTTGGAACTCCCTTCCAGAGGAAGCCTGTCTGGACCCAAGCTTGTTGTCATTCCGGCGGTGTTGCAAAACCTGGCTGTTTGCCCAGGCCTTTGGGGAGGGGGGGGGGGTTAGGCTTGTGTTTTTCCCCCCTACCTTGTTCTATTGTTTTAATGTTGAAATTGTTTCTCGGGGCCCTGTTTTTAAAGTATTTAACTTGTTGATTGTTTTAAACTGTTTTTATATTGTTTATGCTGTTTTATTATTGTTGGAAGCCACCCCGAGCTTGTTTACAGGAGGGGCGGGGTATAAATGCTTTAAATAAATAAATGGCTGGATGCCCATCACCCACACACAGGTTGACAGTCCCAGTCCCAGGAGGTGGTGGCAGAACAGTCCCACATGAAACGAGTTACAGCACACAGAGCCTAAACAGCAATGATTTCATTGCAAATGGGTTAGGTCTATTGTAGCGCAAGCAGGGGAACCCAACTGCACGGGTCCGTATATAGCAGGTTAAACGGCCAGGCCGGTAAGGCAAGCAATCAGGGGTCAAGGGATGACACAATACAGCATACAGGGGTCCCAGACATGCTGTAGAGGCTGACTGTCCCATGACAGGCAGGTGAATTTGAACAGAGGACAAACGCTGAATAACATCATCAAGTTGAAGACACGGTCATGGGCAAACAGAAGCTTCTGTCCATCACGGGCATGGGGACAATGCAATGATCGGAGCTGAGGAGGATGTATCAGGGGTCGACGTCTGGCTTCTCAGGGAGCAATGGCCCCTGAACAATGCCCTCCCAGGTGAAGAGGCCCCTATGGTAGCCATGCACATGCATATGGGCATCCAGCAGGAAGTGGGGCAGGAGGGGATGACCCATTCCTGCAGCACTCTGACATTGGTTCGGCTCAGCACAGTTCTCAGGACAGACATCTCCGGTGGGGTGGGCATCCCGGTAAGGAGTCACCCACCTACATCAGGGGGCAGCAGGCCCATTTCCCCAAGGTAGGTAGGACAATCAGAGTGAGGGTGCTCAAAGCCATGGGAACGCAGAAGGACACCAGTGTACCTGGTCGTGACATGGAGACCACCAGTCTAAAGAACCAAATTAAGTCACAATGACTTGACACCTGCTGAGCAGCTGCAAGCTCCCTTGCTTCCCAGGGCACTACAATGGCGTCCGGGTGTGCCGGATGCAGTTGGCGTGAATCAGAGTTCCCTTGCATACTGCTGGCATTCCGTTCCACCAAAGGGGTGGCCCAACAGCCTCATGTAATGTGACAGGAGGTTGAAGCCATCACCAACAGAAAGGGGGGTCACTCACAAACATCTGTACCTTGCTGCTTTGCCACAGGGTTCCCAGGAGCATGGTGGCACACACCGGCCACTCATCCTCAGCCCGGTCATCAGCTACATGGTGGATTACACAGCCCGACATGGTCCAATGAAAAGCAGGGTGCTCAGGAGCAACCAATGTAGACAATGCATGGAAGGGAATGTACTGGGATGGAGGTGAGGCTGACAGCTAACTGCAACGTGGCCTTGCAGAGCTGATAGCGGTCCTGTTCCTTGACCCTGGGAAACCGCAACCCACACACAGGGCGGACACATTCCAGCCCAATTGAAGACAGGGAGATGAGACGGCTTGGGGGCTGAGGCCTGAGATGCCATGGTAGCACCTCCCTGACAGTACAGGACACATCTGTCCAGAGGCCCACCAGTCACCTACATATACAGTGTTAGGGGGGCCACTGGGGCCCTGCATGCCCCCCATCTGTGATGGTGGGCTAAAGGCCCCCAGAGTATTGTGCTGCTTGCAACACTCAAGGGGCCTTACCAATGGTACATAACAACCACCTAAACAAGGTTGCGAAACTAGAATGACAGACTGGTGTGGCCCCGTGCACATGCAACTGATTAGGGAGAACCAGACCAGGTGGTCGAGCCGCACCCATCCTGCTGAACCACACACATAGGCACAGTGCCTGACCAGGTGACGATAAGTAGGGGGTGGCATCGCTACAGCGTTGTGGCATTGTGTGTGAGGTTGGAATGGATTGGAGTGGAGCTACGCAGAGTGGAGTGGTGTGCGGACCATGAGCAAGAGTGAGAGTGTGAGCAGAGGGAGGGTGTGTGAAGTCAGGTGAGCTTGAGGGTGTGTGACAATAGGGGCATGTGTGAATGGGTAGCGGTTAGGAATGTGCAAATAGAACAGGGTTCGGATGATCGACCGTTCGGCTGTTTGGTCTGAAAACTCAGTTCAGGTTCATCGGTTCGGTCCCACGGAGTTTGGACCCCCCCCCCCAAACGTTTGGAAAGTTCGGCTGTGGCAGAGTCTTGGGGCACTCCAGGGGTGCTCATGGGGGGCATGGCAGGCCATCGGAGACACAGCAGCAGCAGAAGCAGAGACCAGGAAGGCTTGGGACAGGAGTGGCATCTTCTGGATGACGTTGATGGACAGCCCTCCCTGCTTGTAACGTAGGCCCCAGAACCCTGATGGTGGGATCTGGGGCTGGAGTGGTTGCTTCTTGATGCTGGTAACACCTAAATTTATCTAATCTAATCTAAACAAATGAAACTATGGAGGTAAATGTGTGGAAATGGGTGAAACAGGAGGAGGATGGCAATGGATTGGGAAGAACACAAACTGCTGGGAGAGGGAAACTTCTGAAAATGCCTGCTGACAGGATCAGTGGCTAGCTCAGAACAAATTGGAAGGGGGGGGAAGGGGGCAATTACTTTTGTTACTTGCTGCGCCCGCCTTACCACAAGCCCCATTGACTCTGTGCAGCCTAGCCAGTGGCCAATCGCAGACTGCCAAGCCAGCAGTCTGAGGAAAAGAGGGATGGTGATTGGGCAGGCTGGCTGCTAGTCCAAGCCTCTCTCCACCCCTGGGGCCAGGAAGTCTGCTCCTCAGGTGCCCCACCCCCAGCCTGCCAGACAAGTTTTTCCTGCCTGAATTCACCTGAACTCATCCCAACGCAGCCGCACTGTTCGGGGGTTTTGGCGTTCAGTTTGGCCATTTGGTTCAGCTGTCCGAACTGGCTGAATTTGGGATGAACCCCAAATGTCCGAACCGCGTTCGCACATCCCTAGTAGCGGAGTGCGTGGGATATTGACTGTTAGTGGAGGGGTGTGGGAGTGCAGGTGCAGCACAGGGTGATCAGCAGGGACAGGGTATCAGTGCACAGGGTGAATTGGTGGACTGAGGGCCAGGGCAGGGGCACTTGGTGGGTTAAGTGGTGCATGGTGATCCGACACGGTGGTGGGATCGCTATGCCAGATACTGACATCCCAAGTAGGTGCGCTGCCCTACTACAAGTTCTGGCCACCTGCTTATGGGTCCTGGACCAGGTGTTTGAGGAGATGGCCAACCTTCTCCGCCCATTCATCCCGTGGTTCACATGTGTTGCACGGTGCAAGAGGTTAGCCAACCTAAGACGTTTGAAGAGCTTGATCTGGGTGCACAGGGTGCAGGCCAGGCGCAAATTGGTGGCAGGAACAGCAGCAGCTCAGTACATCAGCCTTGTCCTCACCAGGTGGCCCGGTCAACTTCTATGGCCGCCGTGTGACCCTACCAATGTGCTGAATGAACTGAACGTGATTGAGGACCAACAAATGGTGGGAGAACATGCTGGCGACCTGGAAAAATGAGGAGTGGACTGATCACTTCAGGGTGAACTGCTCCCTGCTGACCCACCTATGTGAGATCATAGGCCCCCACCTTTGTCACAACGTGACCAACATGCGCTTCCCACTGCCTCCAGGGATGCGGGTGGCGATGGCTGTGTGGCGGCTAGCCACACCCGATTCCTGTAGGAGCATGAGAGACCAGTTTGGTGTGGGGGCCGTGACAGTTAACAAGGCGCTCCATGATGTGTGCGACCTGATAGTGGAACTCCTTATGGAGCGGGTGATACAGCTACGGGACCGAGATGTAGTGATCAGGAGGTTCTAGGCTATGGGCTTCCCCCACTGCATAGGGGCGATAGACAGTACGCATAGCCCCATATTCCGGCCCCCTAATGCCAAGACTGACTATCTGAATAGGAAGCAGGCATTCTCAGTGGACCTCCAGGCGATCACGGACCACAGATGCCTCTTCATTGATGTGTCCACAGGACTCTCTTGGAGGAGCCATGATGCCCGTATCCTGGGCTCATCCCCCTTCTTTGCAAGGATGTTTGATGGGGAGATTGCACCCAACATATTCTGCATCATTGAAGGTGTTTCTATGGCTCCTGTCATTATCGGGGACCCCGCATACCCGCTAACCCCATGGCTCATGCGGTCTTATCATGTTCCCCGCACCTCCCAGCAGGTGCTCTTCAATGAGCGCATAGCATCGGCGAGGTGTGTTGTGTAGCAGACCTTCGGCCAGCTCAAGATGAGGTGGCGCCTCCTGCTAAACAGGAGTCAATTTGACTTGCAGAACACCCCCCATTCTTGTACTTGCGGCCTGTGTTCTGCACAATATATGTGAGACTGATGGGGCAGCCTTGGAGAAACCACCCCCTGCACACTGACCCAATCCCGTGCCCCTGTACCAGCATGTCCGGGAGGGTGGGGGTCTTCAGGAGGATATCAGAGAAGAACAGACAGGCCCTTACCAGACGTATAGCTGCCATGCAGGCTGCGAACCGACTCTAGGCTATTGGAGCCCCTCCCCTCCCCATGGTGCCCTTGCTTGTTTGACCTATGCACAATAAAACTATTGTACCACCCTTGCAACCGACCTTTCACTCATCGCTCTATACCACTTGTCACACAGTGTGGGGACTGTCAATGGCAGGGCCACGCTTTACCCACCGCCATGGCCTCTAGGACCATTGCACATCCTACTGTGCGTTGCCCCAAGAGTTCCCTTTCTAGCATAGCAGCTCTTTTCCTGGCTTGCAGTGTTTGGGTGCAGCACCAGGAAGGGTCAACACCACAACAGGCGTATGTCTCTTCCCTCCCCCCCCCCTCGGTTGTCCCCCTGTAATGATAAAACAGCCACAAGGTATGCAGTGCTCAGAAAGGTTTATTGGGGGATATTTACAGGGGTTGGGGTTATTTCTTCCGGGGTCTCCCGCATCCCCTTCTTGCAGCACCACCAGGGTTCTGCTCTCTGCAGCCCGTCTCAGCCGCAGCCCTCCTTGGATGCCGACTGGCGGGCCCTGGGTCTTTAGCCTCCACCAGCCTCTCCACGGATGGTTGGGCTTCTGCTATCTGTGAGAGGGTTACATAGCAGGGTGGTTAGCTGCCTGTCCTTTCTTGTGTGCACTCACTAGTGGGCCAGCCCATGACCTACCCATGTCCCTCACAACATGCTGTGCTCCCTTGTATACCCTCCCTTTGGCCCATGGCCTCAGAGTTGTGGTCAGCCCTCTCCTCTGTTAACGATAGCTCACTGCACGGGCTCTTATCTGCTCCTGTGAGGTGGTTGGGCATGGTGGTGGGGTCACAAGGGGTGCAGGGTTGTTGTCGGTGGGATCGCGGCCCAGGTGGTGTGGTGTTGAGGGCTGCTCAAGAAGTACTAGGAGCTGGGGGACGCGTCCGGGGGGAGGGGACTTGGTGTTGTATAGGGCCCATAGGGAGGAGGACGCCCCTCTGGGCAAGGCCAGGGTAGGGCACCTGCTGGGGAAACCAGGGTTGGCAGAAGACCTGAGGAGGGGGCACTTGCACCTGTTGGAGGGAGCTTTGTTGTTCTAGGGCTTCCGGCACTCCTACCGTGGTTTGGGCCCCATATCATTCTGGGGTTGCCACCTCAGGGCCTCCAATGTGGCATCTATGTGCCTGAAGCCCCTTTTGGCGGTTCGTTCCAGTGTGACACAGGCCCTCTCCCACCTGTCCGGGTGCTGCCCATGGAGGTTGGCAGCCTGGCACCTGTCCCACAGGTGCTCGGTGCGGGACTGGATGAGGATGGCAGTAATTATTGCCTGGTCCTTTTCCCCCTCCCGCTGCAGTACCTCCCTGATTCTGACTTGTCTTGCAAGCTGAACTTCTGCCAATCTTCTGGTTTCCACCAGCACTTCCCTCCCTAGATCCTCCATCCTCTGCTGGTTTTGAGCCCGCATCTCCTGATTCCTCTAGGTACTGCTGGCGATGGCAACCCATGCTGGAGAGGGAGACTTGTCTGTGTACAAGAGGGATGGTATTGATTAGCAGGACTCCCCTTCCTTCCCCTGTGAGCCGTTCATGGCCCATGCCTGTGTGCATGCCCCCCTCCCTTCCTTGCTGGCCCATCAGCCATCCCATGCATGTCCTTGTCTTGTTCAGGGCCCGGGGGGGCATGGCTGTACCCCCTGTCCCCTTAGTGTAACCCCAGAGCCTCTCTCCACAGTTGACTTGTCTGATTTAACCTACCATGGGTCTCCCGGTCACAGGGCTGTGGGATGGCCTCTGCTTCCTTCACTTCCTCCTCCAGGGCCACGATCTCCTCCTCCCGCACCTCCATGTCCCCTTGGGCTGTTTGTGAGAGCAACATTTGGTCAGTTTTGCATTTCATCCCTGTTGGGGCCCGGGCTGCCATGGGCCGCCCCCCCTTCCTGTTAGTGTGCCTCGTACCTGGCTCATATTCCTCCAACTCCTGGGGGGCATCCCTGGGGTTGGGCCTCTCCAAAAGCACCCCCTGTCCCTGTGGGGTCTGCCCATGTGAGTTCCCGGGGGCGCAAGCGGAGGGTGATGTTCCCGCTTTCCGCCTCCAGGGATGCCTCCTCCACCTCTAGGACAGGGTTGTCACCTCCAGCATCCTGGCTGGCCACCCCAGGGGCCAAGGGATCCCCTTGTACCATGGGATTGGGCAGGGTATGTGTGTTGTCCTTGCCCTCTTTCTGCCCCTGGAAAAGGCAGTGCCATTGATACGGGAGGCCACTATTTCCCCATTCATGCAGAGGAACCGATCCAGCTCTTCTTGGAATGCCTGTGCAAACATCGTACGGCCGAACCTGAAACTGTTGTCCTTGATATGTTTATATCCGGACCTCAGATCCTTTTCCAGCTGCATGCACTGGATTACGTCCCTGTTGTACCCCAACCGCTGCATCTCCTGGGCGATGCTTTCGTAGACCCTTTTGGATTTATAGTTCTGCACCAGGTCATGCTGGACCTTCTCAGCCCCCCACATGTGAATGAATATCCGAGTCTCCATGCTAGACCAGGACTCCCCTTTTAGGGCTCCACGTGTGGGGGCTGATCAGCTGTGTGGCATGGTGCCTGCCCCATGGCTGTTGTGGCAATGGAGCATGTGGTGTCCTGTGTGTGTGTGTGGGGGGGGGATGCATTTGGGTGAACTGTTGTGCTGCAGCTCCACAGTGGCTTTGTAGGGTGTTGTCTGGCCCACCCCCTTCCCCCAGGTGTTCCCCCTGCCTCACCTGACTGCCACGGAAACCCTCCTCAGCTGTCTTCCTGATGGTGCTTTGCTCCTGGGTGTGGTCGCTGTCCTGTGGGGATCGGGGGAACTGTCAGCTGTGTGCCCAGGTTTCCCCCATCGTTTCCATGGCCCTTGTGGGTGCCCTCCCCCCTCCCCTGTCCAGATGGGCTCCTCTCTCACCTACCTTGATCTCAGAGGTGCTCTCCTCCCTAGGTTGCGTGGTAGCGGCTTGGGGTGGGGGGTGGGTGGAGCTGGAGCTGCGTTTCACCCCCTGCCCTGTGTGGGGAGGAAGTGGACGGTCAGATGCTTTTCTTTCTCCTCCCCCCCCCGGGTTCCCAGGGTCCCCCAGTTTACCCTGCCCCGTGTCACAGTGCTGGCTTCCTTGGTTTTGTCCGTGGCTTTTCTGCCTGACATTTTGGGAGCCAGCGCACCTGTATCCTGTCCCATTTCTCCTTTAAGGGCTCCTGGCCAGGTGTGGGGCATCTCTCCCGGTGGGTATGTCTCTTTGCGGGCTCCTGCGGGGCCTCTCAAGCCGTGTCTCTGTGGTTTCAATGGACCCTTCCCGTGGGTGTTTTTGTTTTGTCGTTTACACGGACGTTTGGCTGTTGGACACCCATCTCCACCAATGGGGCTTTCTGGCTCCCACCCAACTGCTCCATGGGTGTTGGTGGATGTGAATGGATGGGTTGGGAGAGTGCACACACCCACTTGTGGATGTTTACACAGACTCTCCCCCACCCATCCGATGGGTGGGCGTGGGTGGGTGCCGTCCGTGTAAAAACAGCCATAGTTAAGGTTTGCATATTTTTTACATTATCCCAGGTACTATCTTCTTTGTTCTAAACAATGCTTCTGTGTATTTCATTTTGTTGGTTTTGCTGTTCATGAATCAGAGTTAGTGCCAATTTAAATATATGTTAAATCTGCACTAAAACCACTCTTCACTTGGAAAATAACTACTTCTGGTTTTTAAGGTTGAGAATTTATGTATATAATCAAACACTTAACAACTGTGTATTCTCCATACTGTTGTTCACAATCCCATTATATAAAACAACTAATAGGAAACACATAAATAGAACAAGGAAGACACAATTACTCAGTAAAATTGGCCATAGGGATAGAAAACTCTGTTTTTGCCAAATAAGATAGAATCAGTCTTTGATTGCTTGTGTCCCATTGTATATTATTTATGTTTGGCCAATCCAATTATAATACTAACGAGTGGAACGACTCTCCAGAGTGATTTTACATCATCACAGGCAATTTTCTTTGTGCTTTTTACTGAAATCAAGGAGACAGATGGTATGATCAAAGAAAGACGCGGCAAGGCACTAAGAAACCTCAGCACCAAGGCTTCAAGGAATTTGATTTGGGCAAATCCAGGAGCAGCACAGAGAGAGGTGTCATCTACTGGTGCCAGGAGTTGGAGCTGGGTCAAAAGCCAAAGGTCAGAGGTTGAGAAACAGAACAAAGGGTATTTTTAGAGACGTGCCTGCTGAAGAGTCAGCCATTAATCATACATGTTGTAGGGCTGCATAGGAAGTCAATGTGGCCCTGCAACGCGCACTTTACATGGGGCTACCCCTGGTGATAGTCCGGAGGCTGCAGCTGGTGCAGAATGCGGTGGCCCGGCTCCTTATGGAATCAGCTCACCGGGAGCACATTACACCAATGCTTCGTTCTCTGAACTGGCTGCCTATTTTCGTCCTGGCCTGATTCAAGGTATTGGTTCTTACGGCCTCGGCCCAACCTATCTGCGGGACCACCTCACCCCCCAGGTCCTCGATCGGTCCCTACAGTCCGCTGGCGGCACCTTCTTGGAGGTCCCCCGAGTACATCGGGGGGCCACTATGGAGAGGGCATTCTCGTTGGCCGCACCTCGGCTGTGGAACTCCCTCTCGGAGGAGACTCGCCTGGCCCCAGACCTGCTGACTTTTCAGGCTTGTAAAACCTGGCTGTTCCACCAGGCATTTGGTGGAGGGGACGGATGAGGGAGGGTTGGGTTGTGGGGGTGTTGAGGGCTTCGGTGGGGGGGTTGTTATATGTTTATATTTTTATGGCTTCACCTCGTGGTTTATATTGTTATTTTGTAGGTTTTATATTTTTGTTTTAAATTGTAAGCCGTCCCAAGCTGCTCTGCAGAAGGGGCAGGGTATAAAATTGTAAAATAAGTAAATAAACGAATAAACATGCATGATGGGTGAGAAGGCACTTTGTCTAAAAACACTCAAGGTCAGAAGACATGAAACAAAAGTCAGAAAGTCTAATCTGGGACACAGCTGAGGAGTCCATAAGAATAAGCTAAGCAAGTGCACTCGCAACTTTGCAACTTCTTGAATGTATTCCTGTCTCTCCCTCTGTTCCTCTCCTCTTCATCTCCACCTCCTTTCTCTCTAAGTTTGTAAGCCCATTGGGGAAGGGACCTGTCTATAATTGTTGATTGTAAGGTGCTAGGTACATTGCTGATGCTATATAAATACTTCATAATAAGAAGAATAAAACTAGGCAGCTGTAAGGTACGACTAAATGGATTAGGAGTGGAACTGCAACCAGGTGCCCAGTGAATCAGGCAACACTGACTTGCGTATGAGTCCTGCGTGCACCCCCATGTTGGGTCCCACTGGGAATGGGTGACCCGTTAAGGGGGTGCATGCAGGTGATCTTCTCGCTCCCCTCCCCTGCTCAGAAAACGCCAAGGAGGGAAGTCCCCACCTGCGAACAATCAAGTTGTGTAATTTGTTGCCAGAAGATGTGGTCAAGGACAATAGTATAGCTGGGTTTAAAACAGGATTGGACAGGTTTCTGATGGATCGGTCTATTAGCAGCTATTAGCAGGTTAGGTTTGGGAATGTAACCTCTTACTGTTGGGAGCTGGGAGTAAAGAACAGCAAAAGTATCACCCCATTGTGACCTGTTGGGTACTTCATCCAAGCGACCGAGCTTGGCTACTGTTGGAGACAGGTGCTGGGCTCAATCGACCATTGGTCTGACTCAGTATGGTATTTCTTATGTTCTAATTTTCTTAACCAGGAGGGATTGGGCCATGACTCAGGTGGTAGTGTGCATGCTTTGCATGTATAAGGTCCCAAGTTCAATTCCTGGCATCTCCAACTCAGGATCTCTGGTAGCACGGCTGGGTGAGGCCTCTGCTGGGGTGTCACGGGGGGATGGGAAAGGAACAAAGGAGGGGCAGGAGAAAGGGGAACCCACGCTGCCTATGCCACCCAGACAAGACACAAATATCGACAGACAGAGGCAACTACAGTCTATGCTGGACTCTAGCTCGGTAAAGCTAGAGTCCCTCAGGGTGTAGGCTTTCTCTCTGTGCTAGAAGGCAACCCTTTTCATCATTGGGACTCAGCAAGATGTAACCTTTTGCCTCAGCAACCCTAGACGTACAAACACATAGGGAGCCCATGCACTCTGGGAAATTCTCAAGGCCCAGGGCACCAGTGCAAATCAATGTGGAGGGTGGTGGGGAGGGAAGGGAAGGAGGCCCATGGGGGTAGGGAAGGGGAAGGGGAAGGGCCACAGGGGGGTAGGGAAACAGGGATGTGGGGGACAGGACTAACTCGCAAAGGTCTTAGCAGTGGGGGTCGTTTGAGGGAAGGAAACGGGGGTGGGGGGTAAGGATCAAGGAACAGGTAACCCACACCACAGGAAAACACGGTCTATGTATCCAGGTAACAAACGAAATGCCACAAGACACTACTCACAATCAAATCTCACACTCTCACGATGGGGGGGGGGGGAGAAACACCAGGATCAATCTTTCCAGATATTCACACGTACACCTGACAGGATCTCCAAGGCTCAAGGGGGGCCAGTCTCTCACAAATGATTACCAGCGGGGGCGTCAAGCCCCGCTGGCTTCTTATATAGTGATGCCCAGCTGTGGGCTATTGTACCCTGGGCGGGGCCTCCTCCCCCCGCCACAGATCCCAACGCTGCTCTGAGGCTAGAGTGGGCGGAGCCAGGGACGCGCCCCAGCGTGAGGCAACCCCACCCCCCCAACTCCTCAGCGCGGTGCTTCCTTCCCCTATTGAGCCTCCAAAGCAGGGCCGCTGCCGTGCAAACAGGCTCACCGCGCCAAAGCTCATGCAGGGGGAAGCTGCGTGCTGACATGGGGATTCTGGAGGGTCTCAGGTAGCATTTTTGGGCAAGGCCTCTGCCAGAGACCCTAGAGAGCTGGATATGAAGTCCTGCTGCCGTGTCAGGTTGTGACAATACTGGGCTAAGATGAACCATTGGTCTGACTCAGTTAGACAGATCCTTCTATATCCTAAGGTTCTTTGAGATGCCTCTCTATATTTGTATCCCTGGGATCGGATTGTGCGTTGTGAGCAGCCCTCAGAATCTTCTAGACCGCCATTAGCAAACTTATCAACATAAATGCTAACAGAAACACTACTTTGTAAGTGAGACTATATAAAATAGAAAATAATCATCCAAATGCCAAACCCATCAAACCCCAAAGGACTAAATTTAAACCTCAAATGTCCAACAGGGGCTTTACCTTTGGCAAAATATTCCCTAAATGCTTCAAAAACTATTTTATTAGCGGTTGCACAAACAATCGTTGTTTGTTTCCTTCTGCAGTGCCCTTTTAAAACTAGTCTAGGTGGCCGTGAAGTGTGTTCGCAGTCATTTCATGAGATGGTTGTCAAAAAACATTTTTATTTCTAACTATCAAACGCAACTAATTTTAAAAACAACAACTCACTACTACTCTAACTCAACTACTACTACTTTCCCCCCTGTCCAGTCACAAGGTAGGCATGTGTAAATTTCATCTCCCTGTAGCTTTTCCATTACTGTTAGCCCAACCTTAATCCAAACCCCTAGTAGACTACAGTGACCACAATTTGGCGTACGGTGACATCAATATGCTGATGACAACAAGCTTTACCTCTCTTTTTCATCGGACCCAGTGTCAGTGCTTACTGGGTGTCCGGCAGCTGTGGGGGACTGGATGAGGGCTAATCGACTGAGGTTGAATCCTGACAAGATGGAGGTGATGCTGGTGGGGAAGCCGATGGAAATGACAGCTCCGATTTAGGGGGGTGTATTTCATTTTCTTTATTACACTAATGATAACGAACATTTTCATTTTCATTATCATAATTGCAATAACGAAAATGACAAATAATAATAATGAAATAGAAACAAAAGCATTTTCTTTTAAATAAAGGGAAAAAACTGAAAAATGTATTTCTGACTATAACCTTTTTGTTTTTTATTCATTTCTGAAGAAAATTGGGGAGATTGTACCCCCAATGGGGGGCACTATGTGTGCCAATTTTCAAAAGCATTAGATAAAGGGAACTGATTGTAGAAGCAATTAAACATTGTGTTTTTAAGAAAATCTCCATACACATTCCTGGCTACAACTTCTTTATCTTCTATCCAATTTGCATGACACCTACAAATAATATGTCCCTTCC
>QEPC01003849.1:3364049-3380150 GCA_003113815.1 Sphenodon punctatus | reverse complement strand
GCAGCCTGGGAGGGGGAGGGGGAGGGAATTAATTTATTTCATTGATTTCAATGAGGACACAGCACCCCATTGAAATCAATGAAATAAATCCGGTACCGGCATACCGGATTTAATCGGGAATCCGGTTTTCAGAGAACCGGTAACCGGTAAATCCGGTAGCCGGTAATGGGCCCGGGGTCCCACCTCTAGTGGCAGGACCCAGAGGCAGCGCTTGGCAGTGGCAGGAGGGGTCCTGAAGCAGGCTATAAGTGGGCCCTGCTTGAGGCACAAGTAATGGACAGCACCCAAATCTCAAGGAACCTTGAGGCAGCCCTGGCCACCATGGTGAGGGAGTGGGTCACACGAGGTGCGGGGTGTGTGGTCATGGACAACATGGTCAATATACTGAAGGCAATCCATGATGGGGGCTTTACAAGCATCTCTTGAGCCATGCACACCCTCCATCTTGTGGTTAGGGATGCTCTGGGCTTGGGGGAGAAGGGGATTGGGTCAGGCACCTTTAGCTCCCTGGTCAACTGGGGGAGGAAGCTGGCAGGGTTCTTCAATAGGAGCGTGAAGTTCAGCGAGCTCCTTTGGGAGAAGCAAGCCGAGCAAGAGTCCCCGGTGCATCAGCTGGCTCAAGATATTTCCACCAGGTGGAATTCCACCTTCCTCATGCTCGAGCAGCTTCTTGAGCAGAACGCCATCTTGCATCAGGTGGAAATGGAAACAGACATTGAGGCACCTCCAGGGTACAACAGGGAGGAATGGGAGATCCTTGCTCACATGGTCTTCGTCCTGAGACCGTTACTGGCCGTGACAGAGACCGTGAGCAGCTCCACTGTCACCCTCAGACAGGTGACTCCGCTTGTCCATAGTCTCCACAGGAGCCTGGACGAGATTCTTGAGGGGCGGGATTGTGGCCCTCAGGGCAGGAAGATGTCTGATGAGGCACTTGACCTGGCGCGGAAGCTGAAGGTGTGACTTAGGGTGTGCTTTGATGAGCTCCTGCGCTGGGAGGAATATGTCCTGGCAACCATGCTGGACCCCAGGATCAAGGGCAGCATGGCACACGAGACAGTGGTCTATGGCCTCCAGAAGGGTGCGCTGGTTCAGAAGGTCTGGTAGGCAGAGCGGGCCATGCAGCAATATGCCCCTGTGGATGGTGGGAGTGGGAGCAACGACCCCTTCCAGCCATCTGGGTCTATCCCTGCCCCCAGCCCTAGCAGTAGCAGCAGCACCAGCAGCAGGATGAGCGGTAGGAACAGGAACCCTACTAGTGCCAGCAGCTCCTCCTGTGGTCAGGCCACTCTAGGGAGCATGGGGCCCAGCACAAAAGGGCAAGCAGTGTGGTTGAGGGCAGTGGGGCAGGTGGTGCTGAGGGCAGAGGGAGTATGATGGTGCCTCAGCAGCAGTGGAGACTTACCTGGAGGAGGAGCCATGCATTGATCCCAGCAGCGATCCCTTGGTCTACTGGGCCGGCAAGGCCAACATGTGGCCGGCCCTGTTGAAAGTGGCCAAGGTTATCCTGTCCTGCCCACCAACCAGTGTCCCCAGCAAGTGGGTGTTCTCTGTGGCGGGGGACATTTGCTCCCCACACCCCCTGAGACTGGGGGCCAAGTTGGTGGAGCAGTTGTTCTTCTTGAAGATCAACCTTCCGCAGCTGGAATTCCCCGAGCTGCCCCTGGACAAGGAGTGATGGTGCAGTGGCACACGCCATCCCATGCCAGGGGCAGTCTTGGGACGGGGCTCCTCCGGACCGTGGTCCAGCTAACCACCATTTCGGAGGTGAGGCCGGCTTCCCCTCTGGAATGGTGGTAATTCAGATTCCCTCCGGAGGTTTCCTGGGGTGAACCTCTGGCAGGAACCCCTTCAGATGTTATGGGCCCTCCTCCACCACAGGGGATTGACTGTGGTAAAAGGGGGGGGGGCGTAACGTCTGAAATCACCCTGAGATTGCCCACTGTTGGAGACAGGATGCTGGACTCGACAGACCTTTTGTCTGACCCAATATGGCACTCCTTATGTTCTTATGCTGGGAGCTACAGGAAGTTGGTGGAGCATCCGTTTCTGCTTCTGCTGTGATCCTTTTCTGTTTACCACTCAAGTTGTGTATCTCCTTGTTCGTGTACGGTTTACTTGTTCCTTTCCTCTTGTCTAGCTTGCCCTTCCTTCCCTCTCTGTGTTGAGTGTCTTTCCCTCTCTTATTGTGTCACGGCCTTTCCTTGTACACTCTTGTATGTTGTCTCCCTTAGTTAGAAGCACCTGTTTTCGTTGTAGTTGTTGTCTTGTTGTATGTGATTCCTCCCCCCTATTAACATATTGGTGTTTACCTTGGATTATAATCTTCTTCTCTTAATGTGTCTCTGTCTCCCTTTGTATATACTCTTGTAGGTTGTCTTCCTTATAGTTAGTTACAGCCCCTGTTTCCTGTGTAATTGTGTTCTTGTTGTATGTGAGTCTTCCCTCTGGTTAGAACAGCACACTGGTTTTCCCTGTAGGTTCTAGTCTAGTGGCTCCTTGTTGTCCATCCCCCGCACCCCCGCCATTTTCCTTCTTCTGCTCCCCCTGTATATTCATAGTTCCTTGTTCTGTATATTGTTCCCCTTTGTAGTTCCCTAGTCTCTTCTGAGCCCTGTGCTCAATGTTGGTTGCCTCTTCATAGCTTCCTCGTTGTTTCCTTGGTTCCCAACTCCCTTGCCGTGGTTCCTCAATCCCTTCCTTGACCTCAGTGATGAGTTGTAAGCTCTTTTTGGCCAGATTCTCTGGCTCTTGTCCTGAGCAGCAAGTCTCCTTGGTAGTAGAGAATGGCTGAGAGGTTTCCTTTACCTCCCTGTTACCCTTCCAATCACTGCCTCAGCCCTTCCCTTGCCCCCTCCTAGGCTCCCCTCAGAGCCTGACACTCGGACACATACTGACTCTTGTATTAACGCCCCATTTAAAATTAGGAAACTCTCGAGTCTTGTGGCCTCTAATCTATCCAGCTAATTTTGATTAGATGGTGAATATTTTGTGCCTATAGGTTTATTATGTTTTCGTGATGATTAGGTATGTATGTACAAATGCTTATTTTTGTATTTGTATCTTGCTTTATATGTATATATATATTTACTGAGTTGTGTTTTGGAGATGGCCTTCTGGGTAGTTCAATAAATTTACTGCTACTCTTGCATTAGCAAGAGGAAAATGTTACTGTATTTAATTTTGGATGTTTCGTTAAAGATAACATCCCCTGCAGGCCTGTGGGTTATGCAATGCTTCTGCTCTACCTTACAGCTAGATCCCAGTGGATGGTACTCAAGGATTGTACACCGTCCCTGAGGGGCCTCCCAAGTGGGATGCCACAGGATTCCATCTTGTCCCCTCTCTTGCTCAATGTGTATATGAAGCCACTGAGGGAAGTGGTCTGCAGCTGGGTGGGTGGGTGTCCATTGCCATCAGTACGGAGATGATACCCACCCGTGTTTGTCCTTTTCAGGCCTGGGTGTCTCTTTGCTGTCCTGGTGTTTGGCGGCTGTGGGGGACTGGATGAGGCTAAGCCAGCGGAGGCAGAGGTGATGTTGATTGGCGGAGCCAGTGACCTGGGTGAGAGGGCCACGCCCATTATTGGGGTTGTTCACCCTCCTTTGATTCCATCTGTGCAGAGTCCTAGATCCCCAGCCGCACCTGGATCTTGAGGTGTCGGCTGTGGCCAGGGGCGCCTTTTGCCAGTTACATCTGGTGAGATGGCTCTGCCCATGTCTCAGACTCTGATTTTGCCACCATCATCCATGAATTCGTCACCTTGAGGCTGGACTATTGCAATGTGCTCTACATGGGGCTGCCCCTGCTGACAGTTCTGAAGCTGCAGCTGGTGTGGAATGCAATGGTCAGGCTGCTTTACTGACACTGGCCATAGAACATATTCAGTCAGTGCTTCATGCTCTGTACTGCCTATTGTCTTCCGAGCCAGATTCAAGGTGCTGGTTTTAACCTTTAAAGCCCTACATGGTCTGGACCCCGCTTATCTGAGAGATCACCTCACTCCCCAAGACCTGGGGTGGCCCCTACAGTCGTTCGGGAATGCTCTTCTGGAGGTCCCACATTGGGCATTTTTACACACACGTTAAAGTTCCGGATGTTTCAATCTTCTGGGTTTACAAGCCCACAAGTAAGTTCCTGATTCATTTTTCACACAAACACTGCCCTGAGGCAGCCTAAAGTAGCCGCAGCTGTAGACATGAGGGGCTGCCATGGAAACCAAGTGACCACAGCTGCCTGGAGCAATGCAGTTTACCAGGAGAATCTTTTACGCACAAAAGTTCTGGGAGAAGTTTCATGCAGAAGTTCAAAGATCTGGATGTTTAAGATTTGGATGAGTGATTTAGACACACAGAAAGTTCTGGGATTTACAGCAAACATACAAGAGATATGTGTGTCTAAAACACCCAATTATTGGTGGGTCCGTACTGGCAGGAGGACATTCTCGGCAGCTGTGCCATCACTATGGAATACCCTCCCAGTGGAGGTTCCCCTCAGCTCGAATCTCCTGGCTTTCTGAAGTAACTGTAAAATCTGACTTTTCCGCCAAGCATTCTGCGGGGGGAGGGGGGAGGGGAATCGGTTAGGGTGGATTGGGTTTTTGTCACAGGCCTGTACTGTTATAAATTGAGATTTATATGTTTATGATTTTTGAGATTTTTAGTTGTATTTTTATATATTTGTACATATGGTTTGGTTTTGTAAGCCACCCGGGGTCGCCAGAGGTGAGAGGAGTGGGGCTATCAATTGGAAGAAAATAAAAATAAATAAATAAAATAAACCCAGCTGCACCAGGACTATAAATGGTTCTAGTAAGAATAGCTACTGAACCACTTTCCTGGAACTCCAGTTTGTGTTTTCAGTCTGTCTGCATTCTGAAAAGATGCCTCCATTGAAATGGGGCGTGGGGGTGGGATCCTACTGTTGCTACATAGTGCCGCTGTCAGTTAAACCCCTTCTGTGCCAAGCTCCTGGGTCACGGCTCGGCATAAGCTTTTGGATTGACAGGTGGATGCAACAGCCTCTCGGAATATAATAGCAAGGCATTTGATTGGCAGCTTAACAATGGCAAAATCCAGCCACCCGTGCACTCTTTTTCTTCGCTGGATATTGGTTGCTCTGCTGGCCTATTGTTTGCTGGCACTGAGCTGTCAGCGGTGGAATGATAACTTGCTTGAAACACCACTGAGCCAGCAAGATCAAAGAAACCTGCACTTGGGGTGGGGCAAGGGGGACAGAGAAAATATCACCATTGATTAAGTGAACTAAAAGTTTTAACCCTCTGGCTTTTCTTTCGCTGGATGCTTTCATAAGGCTTGCTTTGCAAATGGGAACATCTTGTTGTGCTTTCCAGAAAGCACGTTCTGCTTTTATTATGGTGTTATCTGTGCAGTCGTGGAGTGCAAGTGAGCAGCTGAGAAGAGATGGAGAGATGCTGAACTGGTTTAGAGATGTTCAGGTGATGACCCTAAAGCTCCTACTCAGCACACTGCTTTTCTATCCTCCGTGGGGAGCATTAGGGATGTGCGAACACCAGGGGGTTCGGTGTTTGGGTTCGGATTCGACCTGTTCAGCCTGAATGGGTTCGGCGTGGCCAAACCCGTTCGGGCAGGGAGGGGCCTGGTTTTCCCTCCCCCGTCCAGGCTGCGTGGGTGGAAGGGGCACAGGGGAGCAGCTCCCTCCCTCACCCATCAACCATCAGTTGTTAGGGAATCTCACTGTATTGAGAAAGTTCGTTCTTATAAATATTTTGGAATTACATTTTCTTCTTTCCATTTCCTGAGACAAGGGGTGATTTCAGACGTTATGCATGGTTGGTTCACCCCAGTGGATTCCCGGTGGGGATGAACTGAACAACCACCCCCAGTGGTCAATAACAGCCCCAAACAGACATGACGGGACCGGGACCATGGCAGGGAATCAGGCCGCTGGACCACGGGCTGGAACAGCGCAACAGACGTGACACCGATTCCCGGCCATGGTCAAAACACCCGCAAGGCACCGGGCAGGGGTGGGACACAGACATGGCCGCCAGAGGGCAAACGAAGCACAAAAGGAAATGCCCACACAAGGGAAACGGGAAGGGAGGGGGGAGAGGGAGAAGAGCCGGCCAGGTACCACACACAACAGGCACACAGACAATGGGGGCACAGCACAAACACATGCCCAGGCACACACACACACACCCAGAAGGGAAAGGAAGGGAAGGGGGGGACACGGGTGCCCGGACAACACACAAGGCACACTGGGCACGGGGGGGTGGGCGCAGAACAGGGAAGCGGGGGGGACACAGCACAGGGGCAGAGCAGGACACAGGCACCAGCAAACACAACCCCCATAGCAGAACAGTCCACACGGGCACCCCCACAGCAACACAGGCAGTCCCGGAATGGGGGGCCACAGGAGCTCGGGGCAAGGGCACAGTGAGAGCCCACACAGAACAGGGAGCAGTCCAGGAACTGTCCAGGGGGCACACATAGACCCCCTCATGCTGGCGATGGGGCGATGGAGGGCAGACAGGAGAGCTGGTGCAGTGCAGCAGGTCCAAAGTCACAAACATACACACCCTGGGAGGAAGGTGGGAGGGGCATTCCGGGGACCCCGTTACCCCACGGTCACACAGGCACCCAAGGGGGGGGGTGCCGGAGTGAGTGCAGGTGGCCAAGGACAGTCAGCTGGACCCAGGGGGGCCGGGGAGGCCGAGCAGAGAGCCGGACCCAGGCGTTGGAGAAGGCAACCATGGCAGGGTCCAGTGGGTGCAGAGGCAGGCAGGGGCAGGAGCCCACATGGGGGCATGAGGCCGGGGGGGCACAGGGGGACTCACAGCCAGCTGCTAGGGGCCACAGAGGGGCCAGGGCCCGGGTGCCCCACCTGGTGAACAAGGTGGGGCCAATGGATCATGCCCCGGTGGTACCCCAACAAGGACATGTGGTGGGCGATCAGGTAGTAAGCCTCAAAAGGATCCTGCATGGACAAGCCCATCTGCACATCCGAACGGGACCACACCCCCGACAGCGCCGACAGCTCCGCTGCGGTAGGCTCAGACACGCAGAAGTCAGCAGCAGGGGGGCATGGAAGCTGACCCAGCTCCAACAGCCAGTGATACACCACCCCACAAAAGTGCTGGTACCCATGGGCCCCATGGACACAGCCAAAGTACGACACGGCCAAGGCAGGACCCCCCTCCTCAAGGCAGACCATGTATGAGGTCAGGCTGCACACAGACAGGGCAGACACCGTCTCAGTCATGGACCAGGCCACATGCGAGCACCTCCTCGCCAGGATGCGCCATCCAGGAAGGGAACCAGCCCCAGCATCTCAGTATGCAGCCGGCAATCCTGGGCACTCGCCTCATAGCCAAAGTAACGAAGGCCAGAGCTCAGACTCGCATAAGCACCTGACTGGATGTCTGCGCAGCCCAGGAGCAACTGCATGGCCGGGGTATGCCACAGGTCACACAGGGACATGGTCTCGTGGAAGGTCCAGCTATGGGGGGCCCCATGGGGGTCTGGAAGCGGGAGCCCCGTGGGAGCACAGCCAGTCATGGTCCAGCAAGACAGGGAGAATAACACCATGGACAGGAGAGCACACATTCCCTGTAAGGCTGGAGGGTGGGGGGGTATTCTGGGGGAGGCCCCAAGGACAAGCGAGGCGGCCACAGGCCGCAACATTGTATAGCACCAGAGCAAGGCGTGGGCTGCGGGCCCATCACAGCTGAAGGAAACAAGCGTCCAGGCAAGACAGCCGGGACTCTAATCAGGCCACCAAGGACACGGTGTAGAAAACAGGGAGAGGTGGGGGGTGATGGCTGAAGGCATGCAGCTGCAACAGGAATGCCCGGACGCATGCCTGTCTGCACACGAGGCCCCATGCAGGGGCAGCAGGTGCACCCAACAGCACACCTGTCATGCCCAGGACCACCCACCCTGCCAGGGAAGGTCCAGGTAGCCGGGGGTGGGGCACCAGGTGATCTCAGCCAGGACCGGTCAGACTGACAGCACCCCCAACCCCTGGGGCTGCCAACACCATGGAGCGGGACAGGGCGGCCACCTTCTGGATGCACCTCACGCTCGCAGACGGGTGGTATCATGCCCACACCAACCAGCTGTGCATCTTTACCACAGAGGTGCACCTGGGCGCCCACCTGCGGGTTACCACCGCCTGGGGTGGTGCAGGGGCGCGCAGGGCCCACCACAGCTGGAGATGCACCCTGGCCCGGCTCAGGACCCAGAGGCTGTCCAGGGTGGATCAGCAGGCCATGATGCAGGGACAGAGCAGGCCAGCAGCGATCCGAGAAGTGGCTGGGCGCCTCCGGTGGCAGAGGGAGACCACCCACCAGGCTGCCCTGCTCACTATGCCCATTGACAGGTGGCTGTGGGTCGCAGAGCAGGCACAAGGGTGGTGGGCCAGGGCGCTGCACCAGTGGGATGAGGTGGAGTGGAGGGCCCACTTTAGGATGGACAACCTCACCCTGCTGCGGCTCGTGGAGCTCCTCACGCCCTGGATGGAGTGCCAGAACACCCCCATGAGGACCCCCATCCCCATGGTCCAGTGGGTGGCCATTGGGGTCTGGGCCCTAGCAATGCCCAACTCCTGCTGGTCTGTCTCCCAGCACTTCAGGGTCGAGCTGAGCACCATTGCCTGCATCCTCTGGGATGTCTCTGAGGTTGTGGAGGGCGTGCTCCTGGACAGGGTGGTGATTCAGCTAGTTGATCAGAGGGCTGTGATGGGCAGCTTCATTGCCAGAGGCTTCCCAAACTGCATGGGCGCCGTGGACGGCACACACATAGAGATCCTTCGCCCCTCCACCAGGGAGGCCGCGGAGTATGTCAACAGGCATGGGTATCACTCCCTGCAGCTGCAGGTGACTGCCCCCCCTCCCGGGACCCTTTAAAGGACACCAGGAGACCAGACCATGTGCAACACTTTTATTAAGACACCCGTGACAACAACCGCCCCACACATCCCCACCACCCTCCCCCACCACCCCCTGTGCATGGTGTCCCCTCCACCACATGGCCCTCCCCCTTCCCCCTCATCCCCTCTGGCTCCCACGTGTCCGGGGCCTTTTATCTGTCGAACCAGTTACCTTGGCACAGCAGAATAGCGTTCAGGCTGATTAAGGTTAACTTATTTCCATTGGCTGTTATGGAAGGTAGACTGCTTGGGACCCCTTATAAAGAGAGAATATGTCAATATTTTAATCACACTGCCAACAGGGTTGAAATTGAAACAGTTGCCCATATAATGCTTGATTGTCCAGCTTATTTAAACCTGAGAGCACAGTATATCGGTCCCCTCATCGCCTCGAGGTGAGATTGTTCCCCTCAGGAGGTGGTGGTGGTCTTTCTGTTAGACCAAGACCCCAAAGTAATGCTCAGTGTTGCTGGGTTTTGTTCCCAGGTTTTGAATATAGAGAAAACTGCCCAGAAAAATGGGCAAAGTCCCTGGGCGAGAGCCATAGATGAGATATTCCCCGGCTTTTTTGTTTTTTTCTGTTCAAGTCTAATCACTTTTTTGTTTACGGTGTTTTTTTGTTTTATTGGTCTTGCTGGTTGATTTATTTTACCCTGCACCTTTTATGAGACCCAATATTAATGAATGCTCTGTCTGAATTAGCTTACCTGTTGGTTATGCATAAATTATAAGGCGTCAGGTTTGGCCTAAGGGGTTATAAACCAATTATGTCCTTTGTTATAGAGCTAGCGATTTATCTGCTTAATGCTGCTGGTATGGTGGTTAGCTAGGTGCCGGGGTGCTGAACCTTGTGATGATACCTATGTGTTTTAAGTGTTATATGTATGTGTATGTCATTTTACGATGGCTGATGGCTATGTAATAATAAAATTGAAGTTAGGTAGGGTACTATGGATCAGAACCTGGTTGAAAGATAGAAAGCAAAGGGTAGGACTAACTGGTCAGTTTTCACAATGGAGAGATGTAAAAAGTGGTGCACCTCAGGGATCTGTATTGGGACTGGTGCTGTTTAACGTATTCATTAATGATTTGGAAAAGGGTGTTAAGATTGAGGTGATCACATTTGCAGACGACACCAAGTTATTCAAGGTAGATAATACACGAGCAGACTGTGAGAAACTGCAACAGGATCTTATGACACTGGATGCCTGGGCATCTAAATGGCAAATGAAATTTAATGTGGACAAGTACAAAGTGATGCACGTAGGGAAAAATAATCCAAACTATGCTTACACAATACTGGGTACTAAGCTAGGAGTTACCACTCAGGAAAAGGATCTGGGGGTGGTTGTGGACAATACAATGAAATCCACAGCGCAGTGCGCAGCAGCAGTCAAAAAAGCAAACAGAATGTTAGGAATTATTCGGAAGGGGATAGAGAATAAAACTGAGGATGTCATAATGCCTCTATACAAATCAATGGTGCGACCGCACCTCGAATATTGTGTGCAGTTCTGGTCGCCCCATCTCAAAAAAGACATAGCTGAACTAGAAAAGGTACAGAGAAGGGCAACAAAAATGATCAAGGGCATGGAAGGGCTCCCGTATGAGGAGAGGCTTGGTAGGTTGGGGCTCTTCAGTTTGGAGAAGAGACGACTGAGAGGAGATATGATAGAGGTCTATAAAATCATGAGTGGGGTGGAACTAATAAACAAGGAGCAGTTATTTACCCTCTCAGCTAGTACTAGAACTAGGGGACACTCCATGAAACTCATGGGTGGCAAGTTTAAAAGAAATAAAAGAAAATATTTTTTCGCTCCGCATATAACTGGGTTCTGGATAGGGATGGGCGAAAAGAACGGAGTTTGGAAATTCGGTTCGATTCAGTTCAGTTTGAAATTTGAGTTCGGAAATTCGATTCAGTTCGGTTTGAAATTTGAGTTTGGTTCAGAAGTTCGGTTTGGTCGACCGAACAGACCGAGTTCGGTCGAATTCCAAACTTCCGAACCAAGTTCGGCCATTCAAAACCAGGTTTTTTATGTATGTTGCCACTAGGGATGGGCGAACAGAACAGAGTTCGGAAATTCGGTTTGGTTCAGTTCGGTTTGAAATTCGAGTTCGGTTCGGAAGTTCGGTTCGGTTGACTGAACAGAGAGAGTTCGGTCTGAACTCCAAACTTCGGAACCGTGTTCGTCCATCCCTAGTTGTGGAATCTACTGTCAAAGGCTGTGGTAAGGGCCAGTACTATAGCTGAGTTTAAAGAGGTTTGGACAAGTTTCTGGAAGATAGGTCCATTAGCAGCTATTAGTCAGACATATTCAGGGAACATGACAGGAGCTGGGGGAAAACAACAGGGAATGGATCCCCCATTGTGACCGGTTGGGTGCTTCTCCCAAGCCACCGTGATTGGCCACTGTCGGAGACAGGATGCTGGGCTAGATGGACCATTGGTCTGACTTAGGGATGGGCAAACAGAATGCGGTTCGGATGTTCGGATGTTCGGTCGTTCGGTTCGAAACCCGAGTTCGGGTTTGATGGTTCGGTTCAGCTGAGTTCGGTTTAGCCGAACTTGGCCGGACGTTCAAAATAGTGAAACCGAAATCGAAACCGAAACCAAAATGTAAACAAAATTTAATTTTCGGCCCTGGAAAGACGTTTTTCCTGTCCCCGAACTCATCCGAACACGACCGAAATGTTCGGTCGTTCGAGAGTTCAGTTCAGACATTCGGTTCGGACATCCGAACAGACCGAGTCCGGTCCGAACTCTGAACATCCGAACCGCATTCGCCCATCCCTAGTCTGACCCAGTATGGCACTTCTTATGTTCTTATGCTCTTAGGGGGGAGAAGGGGTGGGTAGAGCCTGAACAGGTACCCAATTTATTACCCACGGGCAATACCCGCAATTTCCAGTACTGTGTTGGGTGTCTGGTGGACTACCCAAGTGTCGATCAGCACCCAATTACCCCCCCAAATCAGGGACCATCATTAGCAGTTTAGCGATCATTATATCGGTACAGGAAAATAGTAAAATTGGGACTGTAACTTGAAAAACGGAGAGAGCAACTAAAAAAATCGGCACCAGAAGTCAGTATATTGGGACACCAGGAAGCCCATCAGGCACTAATTGGGAACTAGTACCAAAAGGAGGTGGGTAGAGTTAAGTACCAAAAATTCTAAGGGTTACTTGCTTTTTCAGGCACTCACTCATTTCTGCTCTAGTTGTAAGTGGAATGTTGGGTTTTCTAAATGATTATGTTTGTATTTGGTAGGGCTGAAACAAGTAGCCGCAAAAATGGGTATACCCAATTAATTTCTATTTCCTGAATCAACCTGGCAACATTGGGAACCAATCGGTACCTGGCTGCGACCTGTTTTGCATACCCCATGTCCCAGAATGTCAAATTCGGGTCCCAGAATGTCAACTTCCATACCAATTTCTAGACGTCCTGATCAGTTTAATGATTTTGAGACTAATTTGTTGATTTTCCATCCCAGAAAATCTGGAAAAATGGGAGGGGAGTCCTTTCCAGGTGGGAGGGGGGAGCTGAAGGGAAGAGGCGGGTTCAGCACAGCTCTTCAGTATTCTATTGGCTGCTGACTCCTGCTAGCCATTACTATGCTGAAGATGTCTGCTGAGTCTGCCCCCTCCCTCCTGCTTTCCTCCCTCCCATTCCTGATAATTCTCTATTGGGGCTTTCTCGGCAGGTTTCCTCAGAAATTCCTTCTAGCCTTGGGCTCTGTCTGCGAGCTGCCAGACCCAGAGAAGGTAAGAGAGCAGGGGAGGGGATAACGTGGCTTCCTGACTCTCTCTTCCCCATCAGCACTGGATATTCTGTTTTTTGAGTTTCTCGTGTTTCTTGGTGAGAATCCAGCTCATTCTCGTCTTGTTCTCATTAGCAAGAATGAGATAAGACAAGAATCCAAGAAACCAAGGACTATGTTTTAGCTCTTCTCTCTCCACTTGTTTCTGATCACATTCCCATCTGAGACCTTTGCTCCTCTACAACTTCCTTGCTCCTTGAAATGTATTTGCTCCTCCCCCACCCCCGGTCCCCATGCCCGAAATGCCTTCCTCGAATACATTCGTTCTGCTCCTTCCCTCCCAACTTTCAAATCCCTCCTGAAAACCTACCTCTTCCATTAGGCTTTTTCTAGCTCCTCATCCCCAGAAACTCATCACTGATGCTTCCGCTGCCATCCTTCACTCAGAGTCCTCCTCTTCCCTGTCACTTAGCTGAGTACACGCACCTGCAGCCTCTCAACTTTGTGAATGTTTCCCTGTCTCTCCTTATGTGCCCCCTCTTCCTTGTCTCCCCCTTGGTTTTTTTTAGATTGTAAGCCCTTAGGTGTAGGGACCTGTCTCTAACTACTGATTGTGCAGTACAAGGTATATTGCTGGTGCTATATAACAACAACAAAAACAACAAATGTGGGAGAATTCATATTCTATTCTCGACTAATGACACCACCCCTGAAAGATGTTGATGAACAGGCCCTGCTGTCAGTGAGGGGGTCCCAGCCCCCCCATTTGCAGGAGTAAAAAATATTTGCCCTATTGCAAGTGGGACTGGTTGGGCAGAAGTCTGATCCCATGGTTTTTCATGGGAGCACTTGTGGCACCGCCGCTCCCACTCCCAGTGCTTCAGGACAGGTGAGGTTGGCTGGTATCAGCTGACTAGCAAGCCCACACTCCCTCCCCATCACACTGCAAGATTTGGATGGTATGGATAGGGGATAGATTTTTAGTTTTAACTGCAAAAGGAGACTGGTGCCTTAAGAGTTTTAGACCTGCCACTTGGATGCTGGAAGGGCTAATCAGGTGGTGAGCCCTCACTCCTGGATGGTTTTTAATTGACCCTTTTCCTGGATCTGGCCCATGAATCCTAGCCAATTAATCCACTGAATTAATATGCTTGGAGAAAGGGAGCAGAGATGGTGGCGTGTGTTCAAGGGTGGGGGGTGGATCCACGGCACTTATCCATGATCTGAACCCCCACACCCTTTGCTTTCTTGACCCCAACTCACATGCGGTCCATGGAGTATGTGCTAATTTTCAACTAGGCCCAGGGGAGGAGAAAGGTTCCTGACCCTGTTACTAGTTCATCCATGAGTGCAAAGACTTTTGAGATTCCCGGAGAGAAGCCAATGAAGAGGGATAAATTATTATTGGTTCCTATTGGCATGACTGGGCCATCTAACCAACTTCTAATGCACAGCATAACCAAAATCAAAATTTAATTAGCCACTCGATCATTTTTTCCTGCAGCATTTAAAAAGAAATTAAATATCTGTGAGTATAAATGAATAATTTCTGCCTGGGTAAAAAAAAATTTAAGCTGCACTGAGCTAACGCAGAGAAAAATAATTAAATTTGACAAGTGTCAATGCGGCTGGGAACCACACCGGGACATTTATCCATCAAGGAATATTCCCTGAAGACACACAGAATGGAGAGTGGGAGGACAGGGGATGAATTACAACTGTTTAAGCAGGAGGAGTGACTCTCTCAGATAGGGGTGAAATGAGCTAAAGAAAAAATCTCCTGAGAAATTCATGATATTCGAGATTGGGGTGGGGGAAGAACATGGGTGCTCTGGCCTCCTTATCTCGAGTTCTCACGAATTCTTGAGAAGTGGCAGGGGGGACTGGCGGGGCCCCCGGAGGTGATCAGGGGACAAAGACAAGCCCCCTGAGCACCTCCGGCACCCATGCGGCATCCCCTCATGGGGGGGAAGGAAAGTTTAGGTATGTGGTTAGGGGCCTAGATGGGGTCAGACAGGTTTTAATTACCTCTGCAGTCTTGCCCGGGGGAGGGGAGGGATCTCAACCCCCTGCTCTGCTCCACACATCTGCTGGGCCGCTTCCTGGTTCTTCTTTTTAAAAATAAAATTAAAAAAAAAACAGAGCTGGAGCATGCCCAGAGCACTTCTCAGCCCTGGGTGCCCTTTTCAAAGATGGCGCCTGCAGGGGCCAAGCATGCGCAGAAGAGCTTCTTGGCTCTGCAGGCGCCATCTTTGAAAAGGGCACCCAGGACTGAGCAGTGCTCTGTGCATGCTTAAGCTCTGTTTTTTTTTCTCTTTTAAAAAGAAGAGCCGGGAAGCGGCCCAGCAGCAGCATAGAGCAGAGCGGCAGTTGGAACCCCTTCCCCAGTTGGGACACTCCCCAGTTGGGACCCTCCCCCCCAAGACAGACCCCAGATGTAAGTAAATGCTGACTGACCCCCTCTAGTCCCCCAACCCCACACCAAAACCTTTCCCTTCCCCCCAGGCAGGGAGGCCGTGTGGGCACCAGAGGTGCTCAGGGGTCTTCTCTTTGCCCCCTGCTCACCTCCAGGGCCCCCACTGCCTCCCCTACCTGTGACTACAGCCTCTGCCCGCCCTCCTTGAATTCTCACTGTTTTTCAGTGAGAAGGGGATGGTTTCTCGATTCAGCTTGTCTCAAGTCGAAACGGGAAACACCCCCCCTTCTTGCCAAGACCTGGTGAGAACATCAAGGCGATTTTAAGCCCTATCCCCTCAGACATCATACACAGTTCCAGGAATATGCAAGAGGTGGGATTATATGGAGAGTCAGGGCCTGCCTTACCACAGGGTAGGGATGTGCGAACGTGGTTCAGAAGTTTGGAGTTCGGATCGAACTCGGTCCGTTCGGACGACCGAGCCCGAACCAACCGAACCAAACCCGATACCAAACTCTGAAACGACTGAACAGTTCAGTCGGTTCAGATCAAGTTCAGGTGAGTTCGGGCAGCAAAATCATGTCACTGGAAGGCAAAATGTGACAGGGAGGGGGAGTCAGCTTAGGAGCAGACTTCCAGGCACCAGGGGTGGAGAGGCTTGGAGTAGCAGCCAGCCTGCCCAATCACCATTCCTTTTCTCCTCAGACCACTGGCTTCGCAGTCTGTGATTGGACATGAGGGACAGTGGGGTTAGGCTGCACAGAGCGAATGGGGCTTGTGGTGAGGCGGGCGCAGCAAGTAACAAAACTCATTGCCCTCCCCCCTTCCAACATCTTCTGAGCTAGTCACTGTTCCTGACAGCAGGCATTTTCAGAAGGCTCCCTCTCCCAGCAGTTTGTGTACCCCCCAACTCCCCAATCCATTGTCATCCTCCTCCTATTTCACCCATCCAACCCATTTACCTCCATATTATCATTTATTTAGATTATATTAGATAGATTTAGG
>QEPC01003849.1:3343462-3356720 GCA_003113815.1 Sphenodon punctatus | reverse complement strand
TCCCCCAGCTCCTGTCTCTCAGATTGTAAGCCCTAGGGGCAGGGACCGTGTCTATTTTATTACTTTGTAAAGTGTCAGGTACACTGTTGGCGCTATATAAATGTTTGTTAATAATAATAATAATAATAATCTCTCTCCACCGTCCCCACACCTCCTCCCGCCACCACTTCTTGCCCCCTGCCCCAGGGCCTATTTCCTGCCAATTCCATCGTCCCCTTCCCCATATCTTATCCCCATTCCTTCTCTCCCCCTGATGAACTCCCATTGTCCTGTTCCCTCTGGAACTGTCGCTCTTCTGCTAATAAAGCCCCTATATCCATGATCCTTTCTTCTCTCACTCCCTTCACCTTCTTGCCCTTACTGAAACCTGGATCTCCCACACCGACTCTGTCACCCCCACCACCTTCTCCTACGTAGGTCTCTCCTTCTCCCACCAGCCTCGCTCCGAAGGCTGTGGTGGTGGCGTAGGTCTCCTCCTTGCCTCTTCCTGCCAGTTCCAACCCCTCCCCCCTCTCTCTCCATCCTCTCCTTTGAGGCTCACTCCGTCCGCCTCTACTCCCTTCTCCACCTCCAAGTTGCGGTCATCTATCACCCCCCGGCTCCCTTTCCTCCTTTCTCTCCGAGTCCAAGTCATGGCTCACCCTATTCCTTCTGATGACATCCCCACACTCATCCTTGGCAACATCAATATTCATGTTGATGCACCCTCTCAGCCTTGCATCGTCCACTTCCTCTCCTTAGTCTCTTCCTTTAATCTCCACCTCTGGCCTAGCTCCCGCACCCACACTGATGGTCACTCTCTTGATCTCGTGTTCTCTAGGAACTGTTCTGTCTCTGATCTCACCTTCAAGTCCCATCCCATCTCTGACCATTTCCTCGCCTCCTTCAACCTCTCCCACTCCTCCCCCCTCTTCCCCATCCCCCCGTCCCTTCTGCAATCTTCAGGCCATTGTGCCTCAAGTTTTTGTCTCCTCCCTCTCTCCTCTTCTCCCCTCAGTTTTCTCCTCCTCCCCCGATTCTGCCATCTCCACCTTCAACTCCTCTCTCGCCTCCACCCTTGACTCCCTTGCTCCACTCTCGTTCCCATAACCTTCACCCTTGGCTCACCCCCACCAATTCACCATCTCCAATCCTGCACCTGGGCTGCTGAATGCCTCTGGCGCAAATCCCACTACCACACTGACTTTCTCCACTTCAGATTCTGCCTCTCATCACTCAACTCTGCTATCTTCCTCACTAGACAGCAGTACTATGCCTCCCGCATTGAGTCCTTCTCCCAGGATCCTCGCCACCTCTTTTCCACCTTCGACTCCCTTCTCAAACTCTCCTGTCCTCCTCTTCCCTCTTCTCTCGCCGCTCAGGATCTTGCTATCTTCTTCACCTCTAAGATTGACAAGATCCACCTGGAAATCTCTTCCAAGTCCCCTTCCCCTACCACTCCCCTCCTCTCCCTTCTCCCCCCACCCCTCTCCTGCCCTCCTTCACTCCTGCCTCCCTTGAGGAAATCTCCTCCCTACTCTCCTCCTCCAACCCCTCCATGTGGCCCATAGACCCCATTTCTTCCCACCTCCTGACCTCCATTTCTTCCACTGTCGCCCCTCCCCTCCTGCATATCATCAACCTCTCCCTGTCTTCCGGCTCCATCCCCTCTGCCTTTATCACGTCACTGTCTCCCCCATCCTCAAAAAGTCCACTCTGGATCCCTGTGAGCCCTCTAATTACCAAGCTGTCTCGCTCCTCACTTTTGCTTTGAAGCTCCTTGATTGGGTTGTCTACTCCTGTTGCCTCAACCTCCTCTCTGCCAACTCCTCCCTTGACCCCCTCCAATCTGGCTTCCGCCTCCTTCACTCCACTGAAACTGCTCTTGCCAAGATCACCAACGATCTTCTTGTGGCTAAATCCAACCGCCTTTACTCTATTCTTGTCCTTCTTGAGCTTTCTGCTGCCTTCAACAATATTGATCACTCGTTCCTGCTTGAATCACTTCACTCCCCTGGGATTCCGGGACTCTGTCCTTGACTGGTTCTCCTCCTACCTTTCTGACCGCTCCTTCAATGTATCTTTTCCTAACTCCTCCCCCTCCTCCTCCCTGTCCCTCTCGGTCAGGGTTCCCCAAGGCTCTGTCCTTCACCCTCTCCTTTTCTCTATCTACACCCAATCCCTAGTCAAACTCATTGCCTCCCATAGTTTTCAATACCACCTATATGCTGACAAAACTCAACTCTATCTCTCCACTCCTTTCCTCTCCCCCTCTGTTCAAGCTCATCTCACCAACTGTCTCTCCGATATCTCCGCCTGGATGTCTCAACACCAACTCAAACTGAACATGTCAAAAACTGAACTCGTATCTTCCTTCCCAATCCTTCCTCTCCCTCTTCCCTCTCAATTGCCATTGACTGGGTCTCCATCCTCCCTGTCCCCCAAGCCCATAGCTTAGGCTTCATCTTCGACTCGCACTTCACCTTCAAACCCTACATTGACTCTGTAGCCAAATCCTGCCGCTTCTCTCTCCACAACATTGCAAAGATCCGCCCTTTTCTGTCTGTCTCCTCTGCCAAAACTCTCATCCATGCCTTAGTCATCTCATGCCTTGATTATTGTAACCTCCTCCTTGCTGGCCTTCCCCACTTTCACCTTTCTTCCCTCATCTCTGTTCAGAACTCTGCTGCCAGGATCATCCACCTTGCCCATCACTTTGACCATGTGCAGCCTCTCCTCTCCTCCCTCCACTGGCTTACCCTTCCTGAGTGTATTCTGCACAAGCTCCTCGTTGTCACCTACAAAGCCCTTCACAACCTTACTCCCCCCTACCCCTCTGCCCTGATCTCCCAATGAACCCCTGTTCGAGCACTCTGCTCCTCTTCCATCCCCTCCCTCACCCTCCCACGCCTCCCCTGCTCCCTCAACCCCCTTTGTCCCTTCTCCTTCGCTGCACCACACACCTGGAACTTCCTCCCTGCCCTCGTCCACCTTCCCCCCATCCTCCACTCCTTCAAGTCCCTCCTCAAAGCCCACCTCTTCCGCTCCGCCCTTCCTAACTCCTGCTAATCATCCCCACCCAGGATTATCCCCCACCTGTTATCTGCTAACTCCTAATTTACTGTAACCAAGCCAAGAACGTGTACCTGAGTTCTCACATCCTCATGAATGTCGCATCCCTTGTCTCTCCCTCTGTTCCCCCTTCCCTGTCTCCCCTCCTCCTGTCTTTAGATTGTAAGCTCTTGGATAGGGACCGTGTCTATTTTATTCCCTGTAAAGTGCCAGGTACATCGCTGGCACTATATGAATGTTAATAATAATAATAATAATTAATACTAATAATAAGAATAATTAATAATAATATAGATCAAACATAAATAGGAAATCTGAGCATTTGAGGTGATGTAGGTCAACTCTATTTTCCAGTGAAGCAGTCTTGTCCAATGATTGAGATGGCTTGAGATTCCAATCCATTCCATGGCCAATGGTGGCAGCTTCTCACTCATCACACACCCATTCTCTGGACTCCCCTGGTGGTCTCCACGGCTAGGCGCTCAGTCCAGCTCTGTATGTCCAGTCCCCTGGCCTCCACTGCTTTGGATGAACCCTTCCCAAATCATCCCCAGACCTGAAGCTCTAGGTAATTATGCCATTTGGAGGAGGCAGGAACATCAAGAATCATTTCGTCCAGTACCCTGCTTTGATACAGGATATCTACAGCGACACCATGATCTCCAACGGATGGCACCCAACCTCCTTCTGAATACCTCCAGTGACGGAGTGCTTATGATCTCCCAGGGCTACTTGGTCCTTTGGCTGAACAGCTTTTATAATCAGGACTTTTAAAATATATTTAACCAAAATCTTCCTTCCTGTAATTTAAGCCCACTGAGGCCAATCCCATGCCCCATGTGTGCCACAGGCAGCCAACACACACGGCCATTGAGAGTGCATTGTGCCACATGCAGCCCACACAGAACCCACGGGGATCCCCCACAGATTCCCTGTGGAGGGGGGTTGGGATTGTAGCCATTATTTCTAGTGTTGCCTTCTGAGGCAATGAAGAACAATTTGGGTGAAGCCACATGAAACAGGGAGGGGGGGGCTACCATGCCTTGTGTAGCCGTACCCATCCCTGGGCAGATGGGCCATGAGATGCACTACGTGGCCGGCGACTGTTCCCCCCAATTTGGGGTGAGGTGAACAGCTGGCTGCTCTGTGAAGCGTCTTCAGAAAAATTCCAAGCTGCGTCATGGAGCTGCCTTACTTACATGGGGTATGGCTTCCTAGGGGGTGCAACTTGTAGGCTTGGATGTGCTTGCCCTGCCATGTGCGGACCACCGCTTCAGGGTCTTGAGCGGCAGGTGCCATCACCTGTTGCACGAGGCCACATCATGACTGGGGGCAGGTTTCTGGTTGAGCCACAGGAGGGAGGTGAGCAGGGCTTGACACCCGCTTGTATGGTCAGCACCATAGCCCAATTTGGCCATGGTGGCAGCTCAATCAGTGGATGGCCTTTCTGGCTTCCCGGCAACTGTGTTCCTGACTCTCTGTCCTTGCCCTGCAGTGTGGCGGCTGGCGGCGATTGCCTGCCTCCGGGCCACTTGGGTATTGGGCCCCTCCAGCCCATGTGGCTGCACCCTTCCTTGCCATCTTCTTGGTGGTAGGCAAGATTCCTACCACCTCTCTCTTTAATCTTCTCTTCGCTAGGCTAAGAGCTCCTTTAACCTTTCCTCATCCTCATAAGACTTGTTTTCCAGACCCTCTATCATCTTTGTCACCTTCCTCTGAACTCAATCAAAGTTGTCAAAGTCGTTCTTTTAAAAAAAGAGTGCTCCAGAGTGGACCCTGTCCTCCAGGTGAGGTTTCACCAAGGCAGAACAGAGTGGACTTAATACTTCTGGAGACAGGGCAGTTTGGAGCACTCCAGCTCACGCTGCTGCACAGAGCAAGAGACAAGGATTATAAACAAGTTTCTCAGATCATTGAAAGCCCCTCCAGGTAAAAATAAATAAGAAATAGGGGGGATAAGAATACACCTGTATCTGGGCCTTTGAAATCCGCGAGGGCAAAGCAAATGGTGCTTCAGCGTTATTATGCGCTGAAGATGAAACTAAAGCATAATCATGTAGCCATTGTACGGCACGACAGTGATGCAGCTAGCAGATTAAAGGGAGCAAATGACATTAATTAGCAGTGTAGCAATACATAAGGCAATGCACAGCTCTGCTAGAACCGAGACACTCAATTGGAACAACTTGCTGTATCGTGCCTTTCTCTCTCACCATCCTCAGCTTTTAGGTTTCAGTTTAGTTTTTCCACCTTAAGTAGAAATTTCTGCAAACCTTGAGTTGTGATTCACTGAAGAGCAGTCACATATTTTCTGTCATCCTATATACACTGGAAACAAATATCCACAACAAATAGCAGATCCAACAAGTATGGCCACCTTGAATGGTTTATAATAAAATGGAGACAGTGGTGAAGTAGGGCATGGCCCCTTTAAGGGATCCCTCTCCATCACTGAAGACCCACCCCTCCAGGGATATAAGGCCAGAACAAACCCAGGCAGACTGCCAGAGGCTGTGGTAAGGGCCAGTACTATATCTGAGCTTAAAAGAGGTATGGACAAGTTTCTGGAAGATAGATCCATTAGCAGCTATTAGCAAGACAGGATCAGGGAACATGACGGGAGCTCGGGGGAAACAACAGGGAATGGATCCTCCATTGTGACCTGTTGGGTGCTTCTCCCAAGCCACCGTGATTGGCCACTGTTGAAGACAGGATGTTGGGTTAGATGCACCATTGGTCTGACCCAGTATGGCACTTCTTATGAATCTTCCTCTTTTTGAGTGCCGCCAGCTTCAATGTGGCCCTTGGAACTTGTGCTAATTTTCAAAGTAGCCCCTGGGAGGAAAACGTTTCCCTTCCTTGGGTTCAGAACCCCCGGACCAGAAGTCCAGCTGGTCATCTCCCATTTTGGATTTGTATGCTTGGTTTTATTCATCTATGCACTGTCCTTTGCATTTGACTTTGCTGAATTTTATCTTGAGTCTGTTTGTTTTTTTGCCCATGATTGCTGTGTTTTGTTCTCATATTGGATTCCTGCCGCTATTTTTTTCCTCCCTCTCATTTCCCATTTGCAATCCCTTTCCCCGAGGCTGTGTTGAAGAATGCTCTGTTCCCAGAGGGAGAGGACTAGTGAGTCGATATTTCTCCCATCAGGATGCCACTTTGATTTTTTCTCACCATCAGGGAAGCAGAGAGGAGGAAGGGCTGCATCATCCCATTCACTTGCATGCATTCCCCGCCAACCTGATTCAGAGCCACATTTTGAATCCAGCTAGAGACTGAGAGTGAAAAATCACAAAAACAGTAGTGCTGCAAAAGATCCTTCTTCTGTCACGTCATGTGCTACTTTAATTTCAAGTCACATTCTTGAAGAATGAGGCTTATAGGGGTAATCGGCCTCCATGGTCTTCTCACAAGCGTACTGTAAACTGGGTTATTTTTCTGGTAGAGGATTAATTACTTCCCTCTGCTGTTGTCCCTGCAAGCATGGGGAACCAGGGATTAAGTAGCTCTTCCCCTCCCTGATAGCCTCCTTTGGAACCTGTAGAGAGCTGTCGACAGGGGGATTTGGAATAATAAGCAGTAAGTGAGGGAGATACCAGCAGAGGGAGCTGGAATAACAAATGGTAAGTGAGGTGGGGATTCTGTAAAGAAAACACAAATGAAGGAAGTCCTGAGGTTTCCTGGGACAGCAGGGGACTTGGAGGGGAGGGTAATTGCCTCCCTTCAGTGCAAACAAGCAATACTCCCAGAGTAGGAAAATCCCTCCCCACTTTAAACCCATTTAACCCCACATGTTTGGAGAATTACCCCCTTTTTGGGACGGTAAGTCTCTTGCTTGTGGAAACACAGGGGAACTTCAAGTTGATGTATTTATATTGAAAAAGTGCTCCTGAGAACAAACCCTAAGTAAGATTACCCAGGGGTTAATTTACCATTTTATAATTATAATTTTTGTGTAACCACTTCTATCTACTTGAGAATTACTTTCTGTTGACTGTTACCAGGGGTAGCTTAGCCCTGGAATAAGGCAAGTGTTTGTATAAAAGTTCCCATTTTAGACTGTAAGATCCTCAGGGCAGGGATCATACTAGGGATGTGCAAAAAGCACACCATTCATTTTCATACAACACCCCCCCCTTTATTTGGAGAATTTTCTGTAAAAAAAAATCACTGCACATTTGCAAAATGGCTGCAGGACCATTTTGCACATGTGCACCCTTTTCCAAGATGGTGGCGATGCTGCTCCTCAGGTACTCTGTGGGCTGACTGATCTCCATTTGTGTACCCAGACACCTGAAAAATTAGTACCAGTGATGCCAATTTTTTTATTTTCTGATTACCGCTCAATAAATCAGGACTGAAAGTCAATATTCCGGCACCAAAAGTTGACATTCCAGGGCGTTGGGCACCTGAATTGGGTCAGAATTGGATACCAGTCGGTACCTGATTTTTTTTGTCAATTCAGCTACCAGATATTCAATGGGTATCCTTGTTTTTGAGGAATTTGTTTCAGCAATAGTCCTAATTTCATCAATAGCCTGCAGGGCCCCTTGGTTTACTGAGGGGCTGCAGTGTATGAAACGTGCAGGCAGGAGGCTAGAGCGACACTGGCATCGGACTGGATCTGACTCCGACCGTCTTCTCCATAGGGCCCATTTGTGGTCCTATGTTGAGGCTGTGAGGACGGCAAGGAAGGAGTTCCTTGCTGTCCTCATAGCATCTGCGAAGTCACGCCCGGCGGAGCTGTTCCGGGTGGTGTGGGTGCTGGTTAGTCAGGCCTCCCTCCGCCTGGATGGGGACTTGTCCCAGGCCCGCTGTGAGGAGTTTGTCAACTACTTCGCAGACATGATTGCTCAGATTCAGACCGACTTTGACGTTGGATATGGGGCAGTAGGGGAAGAGCGCAAGGGGACGGAGGTCCCGTCTGGTCCAGCTTTGTGGGGGGAGTTTCAGGAAGTGACGCATGCCGATGCGGTGGATGTCTTGGGGTCTGTGAGGGCCACTTGTTGTGAACTTGATCCATGCCCGTCCTGACTGGTGAAAGCCTCCAGAGAGACGTTGGGGACGGTGCTGGCGAGGGTAGTGAACGCGTCCTTGCAGCAGGGGAGGTTGTCGCCTTGCCTCAAGGAGGCGGTGGTGCGCCTCCTGCTGAAGAAACCATCTTTGGACGTGGATGTGCTCGCCAGCTACCAACCTGTCTCTAACCTTTCCTTTTTAAGGAAGGTTATTGAGCAGGCAGTGGCGATCCAACTCCAGGGGCATCTAGATAGCATCGGTTTCCTGGACTCTTTTCAATCTGGGTTCCATCCCGGCTATGGCACCGAGACGGCGTTGGTGGCCTTGGTAGATGACCTCTGCCGGGAGATGGCTGCAGGATGTTCNTGAATTTTATCTTGAGTCTGTTTGTTTTTTTGCCCATGATTGCTGTGTTTTGTTCTCATATTGGATTCCTGCCGCTATTTTTTTCCTCCCTCTCATTTCCCATTTGCAATCCCTTTCCCCGAGGCTGTGTTGAAGAATGCTCTGTTCCCAGAGGGAGAGGACTAGTGAGTCGATATTTCTCCCATCAGGATGCCACTTTGATTTTTTCTCACCATCAGGGAAGCAGAGAGGAGGAAGGGCTGCATCATCCCATTCACTTGCATGCATTCCCCGCCAACCTGATTCAGAGCCACATTTTGAATCCAGCTAGAGACTGAGAGTGAAAAATCACAAAAACAGTAGTGCTGCAAAAGATCCTTCTTCTGTCACGTCATGTGCTACTTTAATTTCAAGTCACATTCTTGAAGAATGAGGCTTATAGGGGTAATCGGCCTCCATGGTCTTCTCACAAGCGTACTGTAAACTGGGTTATTTTTCTGGTAGAGGATTAATTACTTCCCTCTGCTGTTGTCCCTGCAAGCATGGGGAACCAGGGATTAAGTAGCTCTTCCCCTCCCTGATAGCCTCCTTTGGAACCTGTAGAGAGCTGTCGACAGGGGGATTTGGAATAATAAGCAGTAAGTGAGGGAGATACCAGCAGAGGGAGCTGGAATAACAAATGGTAAGTGAGGTGGGGATTCTGTAAAGAAAACACAAATGAAGGAAGTCCTGAGGTTTCCTGGGACAGCAGGGGACTTGGAGGGGAGGGTAATTGCCTCCCTTCAGTGCAAACAAGCAATACTCCCAGAGTAGGAAAATCCCTCCCCACTTTAAACCCATTTAACCCCACATGTTTGGAGAATTACCCCCTTTTTGGGACGGTAAGTCTCTTGCTTGTGGAAACACAGGGGAACTTCAAGTTGATGTATTTATATTGAAAAAGTGCTCCTGAGAACAAACCCTAAGTAAGATTACCCAGGGGTTAATTTACCATTTTATAATTATAATTTTTGTGTAACCACTTCTATCTACTTGAGAATTACTTTCTGTTGACTGTTACCAGGGGTAGCTTAGCCCTGGAATAAGGCAAGTGTTTGTATAAAAGTTCCCATTTTAGACTGTAAGATCCTCAGGGCAGGGATCATACTAGGGATGTGCAAAAAGCACACCATTCATTTTCATACAACACCCCCCCCTTTATTTGGAGAATTTTCTGTAAAAAAAAATCACTGCACATTTGCAAAATGGCTGCAGGACCATTTTGCACATGTGCACCCTTTTCCAAGATGGTGGCGATGCTGCTCCTCAGGTACTCTGTGGGCTGACTGATCTCCATTTGTGTACCCAGACACCTGAAAAATTAGTACCAGTGATGCCAATTTTTTTATTTTCTGATTACCGCTCAATAAATCAGGACTGAAAGTCAATATTCCGGCACCAAAAGTTGACATTCCAGGGCGTTGGGCACCTGAATTGGGTCAGAATTGGATACCAGTCGGTACCTGATTTTTTTTGTCAATTCAGCTACCAGATATTCAATGGGTATCCTTGTTTTTGAGGAATTTGTTTCAGCAATAGTCCTAATTTCATCAATAGCCTGCAGGGCCCCTTGGTTTACTGAGGGGCTGCAGTGTATGAAACGTGCAGGCAGGAGGCTAGAGCGACACTGGCATCGGACTGGATCTGACTCCGACCGTCTTCTCCATAGGGCCCATTTGTGGTCCTATGTTGAGGCTGTGAGGACGGCAAGGAAGGAGTTCCTTGCTGTCCTCATAGCATCTGCGAAGTCACGCCCGGCGGAGCTGTTCCGGGTGGTGTGGGTGCTGGTTAGTCAGGCCTCCCTCCGCCTGGATGGGGACTTGTCCCAGGCCCGCTGTGAGGAGTTTGTCAACTACTTCGCAGACATGATTGCTCAGATTCAGACCGACTTTGACGTTGGATATGGGGCAGTAGGGGAAGAGCGCAAGGGGACGGAGGTCCCGTCTGGTCCAGCTTTGTGGGGGGAGTTTCAGGAAGTGACGCATGCCGATGCGGTGGATGTCTTGGGGTCTGTGAGGGCCACTTGTTGTGAACTTGATCCATGCCCGTCCTGACTGGTGAAAGCCTCCAGAGAGACGTTGGGGACGGTGCTGGCGAGGGTAGTGAACGCGTCCTTGCAGCAGGGGAGGTTGTCGCCTTGCCTCAAGGAGGCGGTGGTGCGCCTCCTGCTGAAGAAACCATCTTTGGACGTGGATGTGCTCGCCAGCTACCAACCTGTCTCTAACCTTTCCTTTTTAAGGAAGGTTATTGAGCAGGCAGTGGCGATCCAACTCCAGGGGCATCTAGATAGCATCGGTTTCCTGGACTCTTTTCAATCTGGGTTCCATCCCGGCTATGGCACCGAGACGGCGTTGGTGGCCTTGGTAGATGACCTCTGCCGGGAGATGGCTGCAGGATGTTCAACATTTCTCATCCTGCTAGATCTCTCGGCCGCTTTTGATACCGTGGACCATGGGCTGTTGTTGAGGTGGCTGCGTGACCTGGGGGGTCTGGACGGAACTGTTCTTGAATGGTTCCGCTCATTCCTCTTGGGGAGAAGCCAGCGGGTGGTGTTGGGGGATGAGACATCGTGCCCCCATGCCTTATCATGCGGCATTCCGCAGGGTTCTATTCTTTAATGTATATATGCAGCCCTTGGCGGAGGTCGTGAGAGAGTTCGGGGTGCGGTGTCACCAATATGCTGATGATACTCAGCTGTACCTCTCCTTTTCAACTGCTGTCTCGTTGCTACCCCAGTGTCTGGAGGCCATGGTGGAATGGATGTGGCAGAGCAGACTGAAGCTCAACCCCGAGAAGACGGATGTGATGTTGGTGGGGAGAGCGAGGGAGGTAGTGGCTCCCCTGATTGGGGGAGTACGCCCTTCCATAGCTCAGCAGGTCCGGAGTCTGGGGGTGATATTGGATGCAGACCTCCACCTGGAGCAGCAGGTGGAGGCAGTCACTAAGGCTGCCTTCCGCCAGTTGTATCTGGTGCATAGGCTGCGTCCGTTCGTCTCTGACCTGGACCTGGCCTCCCTCATCCATGCCTTCGTCACCTCGAGGCTGGACTACTGTAACGTGCTCTACGTGGGGCTTCCCTTGTGCCTGGTTCAGAGGCTGCAGCTAGTGCAGAATGTGGCGGCTCGTCTCCTTACAGGGACGGGTTGTCGGGAGTATATCACACCTGTGCTCCGGACTCTGTACTGGCTGCCGATAGCGTGCCGAGCTAGGTTCAAGGTTTTAGTGTTGGTCTATAAGGCCCTCCTTCACGGTGTGGACCCCTCATGCCTCAGGGATCGCCTCACCCTCCGCGCCCCAGAGCGGCTCCTGCGGTTGGCCAGGGGTGCCTTCTTGGAGGTCCCCCAAGTAAAGCGGGGGGCCACAATGGAGAGGGCATTCTCTGTGGCCATGCCACGCCTTTGGAAATCCCTTCTGGAGGAAGCCCGCCTGGCCCCAAGCCTGTTGTCATTCCGGTGGTGTTGCAAAACCTGGCTGTTCGCCCAGGCCTTGGGGGGGGGGTTATGGTTGTGTTTTTCTCCCCTACCCTGTTTTATTGTTTTAATGTTGAAATTGTTTCCTGGGGCCCTGTTTTAAAAGTTTTTAACTTTTGATTGTTTTAAAACAGTTTTATAGTGTTTTATATTATTTATTATTGTTGGAAGCTGCCCCGAGCTGTTTTGCAGGAGGGGCAGGGTATAATTGCTTTAAATAAAACAAATAAATAAATAAATAAATAAATAAAATAATTTATTTACTCTCTTCTTGTAATTATGTCATTCTAGACCTTTGATCATCTTTGTTGTCCTTCTCTGCACCTCTTCCAGTTTTACGATGTCCTTTTTGAGATGGGGCAACGAACGGTTAGAGTGACGGTTAGAGTGTACTCAACTTCAGTATTAGAGTACAACTTCACTCTTGTACTAAAGTTGACCGATTGTGACATAGAGTCTGGTTACTTTGCTGGTGGACAGCAAAGTTAAATCCTGACAAGACGGAAGTGATGGTTGTGGGGAAAGCCGAGGGAGTGATGGCTCCAATCATTGATGGGGGTCCGTCCTCTGCTGGTATCCCAGGTCTGTAGTCTGGGGTTGCTCCTTGATCCACAGTTCTGCCTGGATGTCCAGATGGAAGCTGTGGCGAACAGTGCATTTTGCCAATTACACCTGGTACATTGGCTTAGGCCATATGTCTCAGTGACTCGCACCTGGCCACACTCATCCATGCTTTTGTTACCTTGAGATTAGACTACTGTAATGCACTCTACATGGGTCTACCCTTGGTGACAGTCCAGAGACTACAACTGGTGCAGAATGTGGCAGCTGGTTTCCTGAAGGGGATGGGCCGACGCGAGCACATTAGTCCAGTGCTTCATTCTGTGCACTGGCTGTGGATAGACTTCTGGGCCCAATTCAAGGTGTTGGTGTTGGCCTGGGCCCAACCTACCTGCAGGACCGCCTCAGCCTCTAGATTCTGGATCGACCTCTGTGATTGGCCGGGGGCGCCATAAGGAGGGTATTCTCAGTGGGTAGGTTGGGTTAGGGTTTTATTGCTTTGGGGGCGGGGTGTTAATCCTGAGAAATGTTGATTTTAATTAATTTTATTATATGTTTTTAAATGTTGTTAGCCGCCCGAGATGCTTGTAGCAGGAGGGGGTGGCATACAAATGGAATTATACATAAATTATTATTTTATTATTTTATATCAAGCATTTATATAGAGCAAGCAATGTACCTGTAAGGACTCGGGGGCATGAAGCCCCGCCCCCAGGCACCCTGCAGCAACCCGCAGCATCGGCGGGGGCTCCCGCCCCGCTAGCCCCGCCTCC
>QEPC01003849.1:3297686-3319900 GCA_003113815.1 Sphenodon punctatus | reverse complement strand
CTAGAAGCTGCCACTCTAGCCCCAGGACACACCATCATGGATCTGGGGCCATCATTTCTTGCACAGAGGGAGGGCTGTGGCCAATACCTAGAAGCTGCCACTCTAGCCCCAGGACACACCATCATGGATCTGGGGCCATCATTTCTTGCACAGAGAGCCTTTTTACGAACAACCGAACCTAACCAAACACGACCGAACCGAACAGCCAAACCCGAATGCGGCGAACGGACCAAATGGCCGTACTGAACGAGCAAACCGAACCAGACCGAACTGAATGGCCGAACCCAAAACCAACCTGTTCACCCATCCCTACCCTGACCCGCAATGGGGATATGCATGGTCCGTGTGCGCCTGTGCGGCTCCACGTGGGATCCGCGGGATTTGGGAATCAGCCCCGATGACCCTGAGATACCCCTTGAACAGCACCCTCTGTGGGCTGGTTAGTACTGAGCTGCCTCCTGACACAGAGGCTGTTAACCAATGTCACACGGTGACGTCTGGCCCACCTGGGGGCCCGAGTTGTACCGGGCCCACATTTCCCACCCAGCTCCTAGCCAGTCAGGGTAGGAATTGGGCCCACATCTTGCGGACCACAAACTGAAAGTCCAACATGACATTGGCCCAGCTGAGCCAAACTGGGCCGAACTGGGCCAGCGTCATGTATGTTTATACCCACATATAGCTGGGACCAAGGCCCTAGAGAGCTTAGAGCCAAACAGGCTAATAGCAGGACTGGATAGCACATCACCTGAAGCAGAGGGAGAGATTCTGCAAGAAACTGTTCTAGTCCAGGTCAACTTTCCTAGCCCAAAGTCAACATTTTTTGTAACAATGTCTATGAAAACCATAATCCTTCAATTTGATTTTTCCCCTATAAGGGCAAATCCCACCCAAACCCAATCGTCTTCCTCTTGGAAATTTAGATTTCTTCTTAGCAAAATTTTCCAACGTGAATGAACTTTCTGTACAAAAATCTCCCACCAGCTCTAGCCTTCGTTCTTTGGGTTGCTGGGGAGCAAAGGGACAAAAGTTCAGGCAGGGAAAGCAAAGGGAAAAGATGTGTCTTGCAGTAGCACGCTCCTCCAAACTATCCCTGGGCTCAGCAAGTGGGTATCGTAATGGGAAAATCCAGGATGAGCAACTAGCTGGGGAATAGACTCAACAGAGTAACTCAGCAGATGTTATCACAGATGTTTATTAAAGAGAGGAAGTCCTGGAGTCTACTTGGGTTTAGAAAAGGATTAAATAGAGCTTGTTCTGGTTATTAACTTTGCACTTGGAAATGGAGTTCGAAGGGTAATTCTGGGAGGGTCTTCATCAAAGTGGTCAGGGGATGAGACATGACTTTCAGGGGCTGGGACTGAATTGCTAGCCATGGATCATTCCATGATGATTTGTTGAGCACTTCTCTAAAGCAACTGGATCTAGTCACTGTTGGAGACAGGACGCTGGGCTAGATGGACCATTGGTGTGACCCAGTATGGCTGTTATTATTTTTATTAAGTATTTAGACACATTTTTAGGTGAGTGGAATTCACCATATTTTAATTAAGTATTTAGACACAGTTTTTAATGCGCACAGCATGGGGGCGGGGCCATGTGCACCATGTGGGGGGGCGGGATTAAACCAGCTGGCCGGGGTGTGTGCTGGGTGCTCACCCCTGCCCACTCACCACCCACTCCTGCTTCCTCACGGAGCATCCAGAATTTCCCCCAGAATGCTCCATGCATGGGCATGAGTGGACAGAGCATGTCACTCAGGTGAGTGGAAGATGGGTGGACCTGAGTCCTGTTTAAAAACAGCCATTCTGCAGGTAAAGTACCTGGCACTGAAAAATCATTAGAGAAAGGTCTCTGCCCCCAAGGGGCTTACAATTGAATTTAGGGGACATAAGAGAGGCAAGACAAGGGAGAAGGGAACAAAGGGAGAGAGAAAGGAAATACATTCACAAAGTTGAGCTGTCCCAGGGACAGCTTAGCTTGGTTACAGCTAATGTAGGACCGACAAGGGAGAAAGAAACATGGCACAAGTTAGAAGGCATTCACAAAGTTGACAAGTTACCAGGGGATGTGCTTGGCTTTGTTTCAGAGCAGAAGGGGACCCTGAAGGAGCCTCAGTGAGCAGTCTGTGGGGATCACGGGGCTAGGGAAAGCCTGATGGAAGAGGCAGTTTTCAGGAGGGATTTGCTCTTCAGGAAATCCTTGCAAATAAGAAAAAAAAAATGCTACGGTGTTAATAAAAACCCATCTGTCTCTCTACCTCTGTGTAGGTGTGCTGTTTAAATATTTGGCTCAGGCAGGACCCATCCTTACAAACACTTGCACACATTCGTAGAACCACTGCCTTCATCCGTAAAGCTGCACCTAAATGTTTGCAGGATTATTTTAACTGCTGAGATTCTCCTCCCACTCCAGTCACTGAGGACCTTTTCATCATTAATTTGGCAGACAGCTCCACTAACTTGGCTTCTGTTACTCTAACCATCCCAGTTTCCAAATTCTCAGCATCTCATAAGAACATAAGGACCACAGTGGGCGTACTACCCATTTCCATAGCACTACTAGGCATATTAGGGATGGGCGAATGCGATTTGGAAGTTTGGAGTTTGGACCGAACTCAGTCTGTTCGGTCGACCGAACCGAACTTCCGAACCGAACTCGAATTTCAAACCGAACCGAATTTCCGAACTCCGTTCTGTTCGCCCATCCCTAGTGGCAACACATACCAAAAAACCTGGTTTTGAATGGCCGAACTTGGTTCGGAAGTTCGGAATTCAACCAAACTTGGTCTGTTCCGTTGACTGAACCGAACTTCCGAACCAAACTTGAATTTCAAACCGAACTGAATTTTTGAGCTTGAATTTCAGACCAAACCGAACTGAATTTCCAAACTCTATTCTGTTTGCCCATCCCTAAGGCATATGCAGCACTTTACAGTCACAGATTTTGGAGACAACCCCTGCCCAGTGGGGAACACAGAGAGATAAAGAGACACACATATATTCCCATTTTACAGGTTGGGAACTGAGGCCCAAAGAAACCCAGTTAGTTCATGGTTAGGACAGGATTTGAATCCTGGCTTCCCTGGACCAAGGCCAATATCTTATCCATTATATCACACTGGATCTCTACACTGAGAGTTTGTGATTTGCCCAAGTTTATGGCTAAGGCAGGATTTGAATGAGTTTAATCTCATCCAATGAGCTTATGGTTAAATCTGGATTTTCAAGGTCCAAGTCCAGCACCTTATCCACTACACCACACTGGTTCCTAGACTCCATGGTCTTTGGGGTCAGATCATAAGACCATGGAGTCCAGGATCCTGTCTCCAACAGTGGCCAATGTCCGGTTTTCCAGAGAGATGCACAACAGGTTATCCATTTTCTATTGTTCACTCCCAGCCTTCAGCAGTCAGAGGTCTGATCCTCTGGCCACTTTAACGATAGCCATTTATAGCATGAGCGTAACTATAATAGGTGCAACAGGTTCAGCTACACTGGGCCCCGCATGCCTGAGGAACCCCACATGCCTGAGCTCGTTCCCACCTAGCTACACTCCTGATTTATAGACCTACCCTCTAAAAATGTATAATCAGTTATGTCGTTGACCTTGACAACATCCCCTGGCAATGAGTTTGTAACATAGTGGTGCTTAGAGGCAAAGCAGTCCCAACAGAGCTGGGTTAAACTTATTTATTTATATCCTGCCTCTGCTGCCTAAGCAGCTGGAGACGACTTACAACAATTCAAATATTTTAAAATATAAAATATATAAAACACATAAAAGGGAGGCATAAAAGAAATAAAACCCCATCCAGACTTGCTGGATAGCTGTGAGCGGGCAGCTAGCTAAGCTGCTGGAGCTATAAATGAAGGCAACTAACGACTTGCAACCTTAATTGAAAGCAGCTACATATGCAACTCTGGCAGTTAGCTAATTAACTTACAGCTACTAGCCCACAGTTGTAGAGGGCCAAGGAGAGAGGTTTGCATAAGCTCCAGTCTATCCCAGCTAGGGGTGTTTATAACAGGCAGTTAAGGGTTGCCATCTGGGAAGAGGAGCTTGAGGTCCAGAGGAAGGCTGTGAGCCTGGCCAGCCAAACCTCTGCTAAGGAACTGCAGGTGACAAGCCGCAAGCTTTCAACCCCCTGACCAGTGAGCCCACAACCTTGGTCAATGTAGACACCATGGGAGAACCAGGTGGGCTCTTTATTCTTAAAGTGACTCATGGAAAAGGTGAAGACTTTGGTTTGAAACCTCATAAGAGAATTAAGGAACTGAGTAAAGCCAGAAGGGGCCCAGAGTTTGGGACCTGGTCTAGGGACTAAGGACTTGGGAGGGCCTATGAGACCACAATAAGAGGATTACATTTTGCCCAGAAGGGAAGAACTTTAAGTTGTCTGTATTTATGTTTGGGGACTCGCTTATTGGGAGAAGTCCCATAAACCTGGTGGAACAGGCCTAGTTATAAGGGTAGAAGTGGTGGCTTGAAGGGTGTTAAAGCCATAGTCTGTGGTACTAGATCCTGAGGTGACTAAATTAATATATTAATTTAAACTGACTGACAGCCCTGTGAAGGGCTTATGGAGAGTGCCACTGGGCATTATTGTTGATGCCTTAGTAGGAGTGATTAATGTGTGCCCTACAAGCACTAACAAAGGATTGATTTTGTGTGGGCAGGAATGGAGCTAATTCCCTAATGGGCTCCGCTTGAGCTAGAGAGTTGACCCATCCGCAGAGTTCCACAGCTCTCTTGTGTATTGGGGAATATATTGTGGGGTGTGGTGACTATGGTCCTTGGACAGTAGGTGGATCCCCTGTCTCACACTGCCTTCCTCATCCTCTTTCCCAGCTGCCGAGGAAGAGAGAGCAGTACCCAGGTTTGGACCACAGCTGCAGGGCTCATTGTGTTGGAAACTGAGGCTGCGGGTGGTATTTCTGACCACCTGAGAATCAACACCATTTTTCATGGATAAGTGGCCATCTACTATATTTATCATGCCAGCCCCTGTATGAGGTTGGCGAATATAAAAATCCTATTCTGCAGAGGGAGATCAGAGGCACAGAGAGAGAGAGAGAATAAGTGATTTATTTATTTATTTATTTATTTTTCACTTGCTACCAGTAGCTCATCTTCCCCCACCAAAAGCCTAGTGGAACAGCTAGGCCTTGCACTGTCATTGAAAGGAGGGGCAATCTGGGGCCACATGGATCTCTGCCAGGAGTGAGTTCCACGGCCTTACAGGTCACCTGTTGTGTAACTAAAGGGAAACTCAATTAGGGCTTGAATGATAATGGGTTTGATTCTTGCAAGAATCTCGTGAGAATCAGGAACTGTCAGCGAGACCTCAAGAAGGTCTTTGCTAGCAGTTTGAGATCTCTCAAGATTAAGAACGCTTTGCACATGCACAAAATGACCACTGGCTGTTCTGTGCATGCGCAGCCCTTTTCCCAAGGTAGTGTGGACTGCGTCGGTGTCATTTTGAAAAGGGGTAGCTGGTCTGCACATGTGCAGAACCAGCTTACCATTTTCAAAATGGCGCTGATGCGGCCTGCGCTATTTTGGAAAAGGGCCGTGCATGCACAGAACGGCCACAGAGGCCAGTTCTGCATGTGCAGAACTTCTTTTCCCCCGCCCCCCTGGAAATTCTGGCAAGAACAAAGTTGATATTGGCCAATTCTTGATCTCTAAAATCTCATTGAGAGTCACATTCTCAATGAAATTTGTGAGATATACAAAAGTGGATTTCAGCCTAATCTAGACCTCCCAAGTCAGATGTTGGCATCCTAGATAGTGCTCTCTCCTCTCTCCCTAAGGAAGTGATTTGCAATCCACAAAACTTGGCAGACTCCTGGTTTGTTACTGAAATAGTCATGCTATCTGAAAATTCAGAGAATATTTGTGTATGCGGCTGTGCAGCTGCTCACTGGTTTGGGTAGCCATGATCATATTATGCTCATTTTGTATTCTCTGGATTGACTGCCTATAGCGTGGCAGACTGAATATAAGATTGGGTTGCTTGTTTTCAAGGCCATGAATAGTTTAGACCCTGACTGTATTTGAGACGTGTTTCTGGAACCTCACCTTACTGGTTATGTGCTCTCAGATATTTCCTGCTGTTCGCGATCCCACCATTGTGCCTTAAGTCGGTAGGGTGACCAGACATTTGCTGCAGTGGGCCCCTTGGTATGGAACTCAGTCTCCAGATATTACTCTCATTTCCTCCTTCCTCGTCTTCAATTCTCAATGTATTTTTCCCCTCCCTCTTTACCTACCCCTTTAAAACTGTTTAAGTTTTTTATTGTGGTCTATTTTTGTACTAACGTAAGGTGCCCTGAGCACCATTTGGAGGAGATGGAGCTAATTAAATATTATTATTATTATTATTTATTAAATTCACTCTTCGGCTGTACATCAAATCATCCTTAAACAGCAATTTTTCTGCCAACTTTTGAAGAACCACTAGCTTAGGAATTAGGTTTTCTTTTCCAAGTTAACCTTTGATATGCATGTGAAGGGTGCAGCTGGTTATTTTTTGGAAGAGACCATTTCCACACATGAATTTCCAGGTCCATGAAAGTGTAGTGCAGGGGTGGGGAATGGTCCTACCTCCAGGGACCAGACCGGCAAATGGGATGTGGACAGCTGGCGGCGTGGCCACTGGAACACTCCAAGGCTGTGGGGGAGGGGGCTTACTGGGTTAGGGGAAAGAGGCAATCTTGGCCTTCTGGTGTGAGGAGTCTTGGCCCACTGATGTGGGGCATGCTCGGACACAAGGGGTTGGGGACACAGGGAGCACTAGGTTGCACTGGCTTGAGGTTCAACAGTATTTTGTCAAAGGTGTCTAAATATTTATTTATTTATTTAATACATTTATTAGCTGCCCCCCCCCCTCCTTCCCAAAGCCCTGGGCGAACAGCCAGGTTTTACAAGCCCGCTGGAGTGTCAAAAGGCTTGGGGCTTCTACCCCAAACGGCTTGGGATAGAATATGCAGAATTTTACCACAGTCCATGATATCTGTAGGAGAAAATGAATGAATCTCGCTGAGCCCACGCATGAGTTGGGCAATAAAAAAATCTGGTGCAATCCTAATAGCTGCCTGATTAAATATTGAAGGCAATACTTACAATGCAATCCTCCACATGTTAGAGCCAGTGTTACTAGCTAGCATGGGTGCTAGTCCCATTGAAATGAAGGAGACTCACACCTATGCTTACCGCTATCGTTGGTGCCATACAACTGCTGTTAGTGTGCTGGCATGTTTTGTCCTTGATGTATTTTTATGAGCCTATAAAATCTGTCTTGAATTATTGAAAAATCTTCCGATAAAGTAAAAAAGGCCAGGATTTCAATTGGTCTGTCTGTACTATGTCGAGACAGGGGGGCGGAGATTGATAGCAGTTTGTTAGTTCTGTGGATTAGCCAATTCTGACAGAAGAATATACAGCTACTAGAACCTGGCCCACTGCGAGCCGGTTACATCTGCGAAAGTAGGTTTGATTACTTCACAGCTAAAATCTAAAAAGGCTCCAGGGATTGACTTTATCCCAGCTGAGCTCCTAAAAGCCAATATAGACTGGTGGAGCAGGGCTTTGGTCTCACTAGTTACCATTCTAAATGAAACGGGAAAAATACCTAAAACTTGGTTGCAAAGTGCGGTGGTGCCCATTTTTTAAAAAGGGGACTGCAAGGAACCGGCTAATTACCGACCAATTAGTTTGCTGAGTGTAGTTGGCAAGTTATACACAAAATACCTGTTGACCAGATTACAATTCTGGGTCGACTCAAGGAACCTTATAGGGAGAGAACAGGTGGGCTTTCCAAAAGGAGTTTCAACTGCAGATCATATTTTTGTGCTAGATCAATTGATTGCTAAATATGTGCAGCTAAAGGCCAAATCCTGACTACATCTGCTTTGTCGACCTAAAGACGGTCTTTGATACAGTGAATAGAGAGAGATTATGGCAGAGGTTAATGCAGTATCAGATTGACCTTAGACTGCTGTGCCTAATTAAGGCAGTACATGCACATACATCACTCTGGCAAGTTCGAATGAACAGGCAGGGCAGTCTTACACAACCTATAGAAGTCGTAAGAGGAGTTAGACAAGGTTGCATTTTAGCGCCCCTATTATTTAACTTGTATCTAAATAACATGAAGGAGGCCCTTACGAATCCTTCTTACCATCCAGTAGAGCTAGGAAACCAGTCATTTTCTGCCCTATTATATGCTGATGAAACGGTGCTTATAGCTTGTACTGAGATAGGGCTGAGGAGGCTGATGGCAGCTTTTTGCACTTATTGTAGAGAAGAATGATTACAAATTAACTATACTAAGACTAAAGTTCTGTTGATGGGTAATGCCCCGATACATCCTAAATGGTTTATGAAGTCTTATTGTGTTGAACAGGTTCGATACTGTAAATACCTCCTGGAGTTATTATTTCTGCTACTCCTTCTTGGCGACTGCATTATAAATCTACTCTGAAAGTAGCAAGGACCACATGCTAAGGTATTATTGGCTTTTATTGGGCTAAGGGGGGGGGGGGAACTATTTAGGCCAGCCCTGAAATTACTTAAAGCCAAATTGGTACCTCAATTGCTATATGGAGCCTCAGTCTGGAGTATAGCTATGATTGATGATGTTGACGTTGAACAGAATAGAATGTTACGTTCTATCCTACATGCGCCTAAAGGTACACCTGCAATTCTTCTCACAGCGGAGGCAGGTATTAACCAAGTTGCTGTATTAGCTAAATTAGCCATTTTGAAATTTTGGCTATGTTTGAATTTAATCCAGACAGATTCCTTGTCACGGGTGGCCATCCATTCAGTCGTTGGCCAACGGCGAGGCAAGGTTGAGGAAATCCTTCACTCTTTGGGTTTCTCTATACCGTATATTCTATCCTTTCCATTTCTTAGGGCTTGGACTGAAATTAGATCTAGGTTAAAAGATCAGGAGGCTCAGTTCACAAGGGAGCATATTGGCTGTCAAACGGTCTCACAGATGTATACTGATTTTTTTTGACCCCTCTAGAAGGGGCCTCCAATTTGTCCAGTCCTAGAATGGGGCAAATCAGAGTAGCATTTACCTTGGAAAGGTTTGTCTTTCCCTCGGCCTTTACTGAAGGGAGACAGAGAGGAATCCCATGTAATGAAAGGGCCTGCCAATATTGTAGCCTTAAAGATCTTAGAATGGTTCCTGAGATGATCGCACACATATTATTGGATTGCCCAGATTATTCTAATTGGAGATTATTGCACATTGAACCCCTTATTGCAGCAATAAGTTTGTACTTCTTCCCCCCCCCGCCCCCAGAAGGTGGTGTTTCTTCTAAGGGATCAGGATCCTATTGTAACAGCCAGTCTTGCCAGGTTCCTTTCCCTAATTCTAAAATCTAAGCTGGTTTTGCCAAAAGTTTAGGGCATATGATGTATTAGATCAGTTGCCTTGTTTAGCTTTATGGGTCTCCTCAAATTGCAAATATGTTCTTGGCGGGGTTGGTTATCTTTTTGCTTGTTTTATATATTTTTTGTATTTGTATGTATGTGTGTTTCTTTTACGATGGCCATTGGCTATGTAAATAAATAAATAAATAAAAAACTAGAACCCACCTGTAATGAGTTTTGATTTCCCTTTAATGTAGCATCTTCCATTCAGGTCACCACCTATCCATTTTCCTGTATAAATAGCAGTAGGCGTGTACAGCAGGAACATTGTTTGCTTTTGTATACTTTTTCATTTTTATTTACAAAAAGCACTTTGTGGGTTTTCAGAAAGAGAAATTGTCATTTGTGGGGTTATTTGGAGTTTTTTGGTTTTGTTTTTTGTACCGTTCTTCACACGTACAGCATGCTGTGTTCCCATTCCACAACAGGTGACCCGTAAGAACTCATCTTTTTCATCTGTTTTTGGTCTCGTCATTTTTCCTTATTTATTTGTCTTCATATTTTAATTATGATTGATGTTTTTTTAGTTATTTTTAGTAAATAAGAAACCAAAAGCAAATTGGCACACCCCTAAACAGCAGTGAAACAGGTGATATTTGTGGCTTAGAGTGGTACCAAAGGTTTCAGAGAGGTGACTTGCAAAGTAAAGTTGTGCAAATGTGTGCTCGGATGCACTTGGAGAACAAAAGACTGTCACTTGGTTTCAAAATGGTGATGCTGAAATGACTACCTGCTGAAGAGAGCAAACCTGACAAATCTGAACAATCTGACCCAAAATGAATGAACCGAGTAATGAACCAAACCCTACCTGTCTGATCGTCTATCGACTACCTGTTTTTTGCTTTTTCGGTTCATTCATTTCTTCCAGTTTGGTCATTTTCCATTTTTACCACTTCTACCTCTTATTTTCATTGTTCCTGGTGAAAGTGAATGGGAAATCAGAATTGGATGAAATAAGACAAACATTAGGGAAAAGGTCCCTCATCCCTGGGATAGACACTGCCAGATAACTGCCCAATAAAGGAGTAACAATCCAGGCTATGAACTCAGACCAATAGCCCATCAAGCCTGGAGTCCTGTCTGACAGTGGTTCAATGCCATTTGCTCCAACATTTTAACAAATGTCATTCAGGATGACTGCAACCTGCACAAAATCAGAGGGGGTGGGTGGGTTGAATCCTCAACTTGCAAGCAATTATTCTGCTGTTCATTTCACCCCTACAAAATCCCATGCAATTATCATAATGGCTCAAGTTGTAGAGTACTGAGTCATGGTACAGCTGAGACAGGTACTTATTTTAGTGCCCACCGGTAATACCTGCATTTTAAGTACCACGTCAAGTACTTGATGGGCTACCTGGGTACCAATCAAGTACCCGGATACCCCCATAATTGGTAATTTTGTTACTGATTTTTTTTTTTAATTTTCTGATTACCAATTGGTATATTGGGATGGAAAACTGAAAAATTGGAACAGAAATAACAAAACTTGGGACTGGAACTTGAAAAATAGGAACCAGAGGTTAATGTTCCAGGACTGAAAGTTGACTTTCCGGGACAAAAAAAGATAACTAGGTGTTGGAAGTTGAAAAATCTATACAGATTAAGTCAAAAAAATGGTGCCAGCAGTTGATATTCTGGGACCATAAATTGAAATTCCAGGACATCAGGTGCCCCAATCGGGTCACAATCCGGTACCAATCGGTACCTGATGTCAAGTTAAATCTGGCATGGAAATTTGTCGGGTATACCCGTTTTTGCAGGTATGCGTTGCTGCTTTATATTTTAATTTTTTAAATTTATTTTAGACATTTATATAGCGACAGTCGTGTGACCTGGTGCTGTACAGAACATAGAATTAGACGTGGTCCCTGCCGGTGGCTTACAATCTAAAAGACAAGGATGGGGAGACAGGGAGAGGGGACAGTGGGAGAGACAGGGGAGAAGACAGACAAACATTCAGGCGGATGCGAAGTCTCAGGTGCGTGTGCTTGGCTTGGTTACAAAGAGATTGGTAGCAGCAGTCAGCAGAAGAGGGCAGACAGTAAGTGTACGGGGAAAGACTAGCAGGCATTGGGAAAGGCAGCAAGGAAAAGGTGGGTCTTAAGGAGGGATTTGAAGGAGTGGAGGGAGGAGGTAAGGCGGATGTGGGCAGGGAGGGAGTTTATGCCTAGTCTCTGCAGGCCCCCTGCAGAGTCAAGTAGGATCAGAACTAAGGCAAACACCTGGAGAAGAGGTGGGAGTTAGGAGGTGCGGAGTAGGGTGGCTACCTATCCAGGTGTCTCCTGGAGACTAGGTTTTGATCCAGAGCTTTCAGGCTCTGGTGGGAAAGCCATGATTTCTCTAGGTCAACCAGAGCAACCCTGGCTAAGATGGAGAAATTAGGGCAAGTGGGTGGTGGTCACATCAGAACAGGGATGGACTTTCCTGCCTCCTTACTGATGTGGCCCTGCCCCTGTGGAGAGCAATGAGGTTATGATGCTCCACCTGCAAGGGTGGAGTTAAATCCATAAAAGAGGTGAGACAGCCCTTTTGCTCCATACATTGTCCAATGGGACCCCACCCCTTGTGGCGTGTTGGACATCTGAACATTCTGTAAAGGGTGGGATTATGTCAGAAATGGACATGACAACCCCTTTACCATGCTCCCACTGACCTAGCCCAACCACCTCCAAAGGTAACTCCAAAGACTAGAGCATTGGCCAAAATCAAGGATGAGGCAGGCAGGCTGGAATCAAGGCAGGCGGTGCTAAGACAAGGAACACAAGGGAGGACCAGCAAGGAAACAAGGTAGAACCCTGAGCTGGTCTAGGCCTGACAAACTGGGCTTGACCTGATTCAGGGCCGAGTGCAGTTGGACTCTACGAAGCCCAGAACCAGAGTGTCTGGATAGCCCCACCTTCCACAGAATGCCACGATGTTGTTGTGCTCCATAGAGGGAAGGAGCTATGCCCTAAAAGAAATGGGGTTACGGTGTTTCTCCACCCCTGTCCAACATGACTGTGCCCCCAAGGAGCATCATGACGTCCCATCATGGCATTCTATAAGGAGTGGCGCTAAGATAATCACTCCCCGACCTCCACAGAAAACTATGGCATACATGTGAAATGTAGTTCTGGTGAAAAAATAGGTGTTCTCGAACATGAATTTGCATCATTTTGGGATTCTTGCTGAATATTTGTGCAAATTTTTGTGTTCAGGATTCTTTTGGCCTATTCCCTGTTGGTATTTCCATTGACGAATTTCCATGTCAACCCAGAATCTACCTTGTTTCGGCACTTTTGACACGACACTACTTTCATTTATCGCACTTTCATCACTACCGGCAGTTCTGGTTAAGGGTGAAATTTAGTTTTCAACCAGATTCCATTTCCAGCGAAATGCGATTGTTCAATCCATTCCAGTAAAATGTGGAATGAAGAAAAATTCTGAGTTCATTTCCCCAGAGCTGATAAAAAAAGTCATCTGATTTGTGTATGCACAAAACGACTGTGGCCGTACTGGGCATGCGCTAATCATTCAATTGGAAATTTTGACACACACATACACACCCTTCCCATTTCACAGAAAACTTTCAGGATACCAGAACGGTCCGTTTGACCCAGCCCTACTTCTGATCTGATGAAGATGACGAATGATTTCTCAATGAGTACGTAAGAGATCTCAAATCATCAGGAAAGCGGTAAATGGGCCATTTTTGACACTACCAGCATTCTCCCCAAATAATAGTAGTTTCACCTCCAGTAACACGCAATGACCTGGGATACATTCCTTATATGTCCAAAGCCTTATGCTTCTTGACCCACAGGAAGTGGAGAGACGACCCTCACATGTTATCGATTGCTGGAAGGGAAGAGACCTTTGCTGACCTGAAAACAGCCACTGTTTTGTCCAGAGCCCATGAGGCCGGCAGAACTATGCAATGGATTTAAAGGGGACAAATTAAATAGCAATTAGAGATGAAAGCTGTGTTGTTCTTGTATAACCCAGAATATTATTAACATAATAGCATCATTCTCCCATGGCTTGTTGCTCAGAGGAGAGATGACCTTCTAGCAACTAGCCAGTTCTCTTGCAAATTCACATAATTTTTTTTTTTTAAATTAAATGTTGTCTTTGAAAGGAGACCCAAACTGGGGAAATAATGATCTCCCAGCATGAGCTAAAGAGATGGGGACATATCCTGAAAAACAGCCTCTGAGCAACATTTTCTCTCCCTTTCTTGTTTTGAGAATGTGCTCCGGTAAGCCAGATCCATGGATTTTATCATGAATTAACTACCTCCCTTTAGCTCCAGTCTCACAATTAGAAGGACCTAGGGATTAAATAGTTCCTTGACTGATCATCTTCCTTTGGAAATTGCAAGTAGCTTGCAGCAGGGGGCACTGGAGTATCAAGCCGTCATGTAAGCAGACACACTGTGAGTGGCCCATAAAGGATAAAGTACTGTGGTCTGCTCAGAGACCAAAAGCCTGTAGGGAGCAATGGTGCCAAGGGAAATCCCCCTGAAATGTACACAAAAATGTGACCTCAGAGTTGGAACACATTGGGCAGAGGGATTTATCTCCCCTTTGTTCTTGCTTTAACTCATGAGCTTGTATCAAGACAGGCAAGGTTAAAGAGACCTAAGAGGTAGCTAACTTTAAACAAGTCTTTGTCTGAACAATAGGTATGGGAATTTCAGTTTATGATTAATCTGTAACTGCTCAGAATGGGTCGTTATAGGTTAATCCAAAGTAGGGTTAAACCTTTTTTTCTTGTGAAAAACTTACAAAAATAGGCAACCTTTACTGAGATTTTGGGATGATCTCGATAATGGCTCAATCTCAGTTGAGAATTTTTCTCGATATACCGTTTACCATCACTGTTTACCATGTACCAGTTCCATTGACTCTTACCATTTCCAGAGTACTGTGTTCGTCCCAGTCATGTGCATGTGCTACAGCCGTGGTGGCCATTTTGCACATGAGCATTTCCAGGAAGAATGTGGTACACTGTAAACAGTAATGGTAGATGGTAATGATATACAATAATGGTAAATAATAAAGGTATCTCAAGAAAAATTCTCGATTATGAAAATGTCAAGAACTGGGATTTTCTCGATTATTGATTCTTGCAAAAAATGAGCCGAGAACCATGATTCTCTCAGAGAATCACAAGAAAATCAATATCAAGTTTCAGTCCTAATCCAAAGCAATCCGTAATTTAGGCCCTCCCAAATACAGATCCAAGTTTCAGATCCATATTTCCCCCTATCCCCTGGGGCCCTGGCTGGAGTGTACTTACTGACTTTAGAAAGCTTGATTGAAGCACGGCTGCTGTGGTGGGGGCTCAGCAGGCTCCCTCGCTGTGACTCCTCCCTTCTCTAGATCGCATATGTGCAAAATGGACACCATGCCTATTTTGTGCATGAGCAAAAGGGCTGCTGCCCTTAACCAAAATGGTGATTTACCCTTAACCAAAACGATGAAAATGTGAAAACTGAGTTCAGGGGTTATACTCCTGAATAGACTTTGGTTTGGGTTGGAGGCTACTCATCACATGCTATAACGTTCAAGAGTGTCCTACATTCCTGTAAACAATCATGTTGAGCTGCTGGAGACTGGAGACTCCATAGAATTTGTCTGGGATAGGAGGTGCGACAGAGGGGAATCATGGGTGTTGCTAGGTTTGAATAGACCCTGGTGGAGATGACCTAATAATGGGGCCTCCTGCCCCAGAGTTCTAGCAAAAGGGAATATGACTGTGCCAGGGAGTGTAGGAACACTAGACTTGTGGGTCCTGGTGTCACTGCAACAATTTCCCCTATTCTAGCTACTTCCTTGAAGGTGGTGGTCGCAAGCCTGGCTTTATTATAGCAGAAAGCACCCTTAATAGATAGGCTCCAGATATGGCATTTTTGCTCGAAATGAACTTCAAAACTTTTTTGAGAGGAGGTGTTGCTAGTTCTTAGTGCTTCTTGAAACTCATTCATTGTCTTCCCAAGACTGCACCTGTCAGCATTTTCTAAACAGCCAGCATCGAGACACCTACAGCAGCTTTGTCACCTAGCTCACGAATGAGCCGTGGGCTGATGAAGTGTCACTTATCTATTGTTTGGAAGATGTCGAGAGATACCATAAAAGAAAAATGCTGCCAACTTGGAAATTGTCCTGTTTATCTTTGAAGTACTTGAAGATTAGACAGCTCACACTAGTGCTGGAGTTAGAACTTTTGGATAAATTTATTTATTTATTTAAATAAATAAAAAAACTCCAGTTAGAACTTTTGTATTTGAGTAAAAAACTCTACATGACACCCATACCAGCACGTGTAGTCCACTTGCATGGGCAGTCTAATTGATTTCAGTCGACTGCAGGTTTTGGCCTCTCACATGGAGAGGTGTAGAGCTGGTGCAGAAGCAACCGTTCTGGGATCGACCTGAATTTTCATCTTCTTGGGAACTTATGGAATGTTGATGCTATTTTCAAGTTGGGGATTCTTTCTTTTCACCCATTCAGTATTTCCATTGGAGAATTTCCGACAGTGTTAGAACACTTTTTGTTGTACGTTTTGTCAGTTTCGTTATCGCTTTTGTTGTCGTTTTTGACAAAAACGATCAGCACATTCAAAAATGCCAAATGGAAACCCACACAAATGAGTACCTGTTCCCAATTAGGCCTGAAACAACAAATCACGGCAAATGCTGTTTCCGTTGGAAACGGGTCATTTCCTCCATTTGTGCAATGCAGACACATTGGCTTTTCTGTGACTTTTGTCATTTGTCACTATTTTTCATGAGTTCAACAGAGGTGCTACATGGCTGATCCCAAACTCCATGTGCATCCTGTGGATGCCCCTGGGAGCTGTGGAGATCCAATAGTGTTGGCTAAGTGCCAGGGAAATGCTGGAAATTGGTGTAAAAGTGCATTAAGAATGTTAATGTCTCAAAGCGATGAAAAGTCTCCAAAGTGACAAAAAATGCCACAAAGTGATTAAATTGACAGGAAATGATGAAAAACCACAGGTGTCAATACCAACAATGGCAAAAATGCAGAATCACCAGAGACTGATGCTGTACCAATGAACACTCTTAAGCACTCCCAAAAGTTTGGTATTTCCCTGCAGAATGGGAACACTTGCTCTCATCTCAGCCCTATTCACAACTCAAATCCCGTCATAGCTGTGGACTCCCTGGGTGGCCTTGGGCAAGTTACTATCTCCCATTCTTGGGTCCCCACATGTAAAACGGGGATACTAGTGAATGTATCACACAGGGTTGTTGTGAGGATGAGCTAGAGAAGGACTGGAAATGCTGTATTTATGCTCTTAGTGGCGGGTGAATATGAATAGCAGGAAATAGATCACCCCATTTATAACATTTTGTGCACTACTTTGAAGCAAAAAAAATCTGGTTGCTGTCCTAGACCGAATTCTGGGCAACACGGTCTGAGCCAGTCTGACATTTATTTTGTTCTTTGGAACGTCACTTTTTGAAAATAAAATGGGCTGTAATGTTTGCAAATGAATGCACAGAGGTTGCTTTTCAGACTGCAATCTCTTTGTCCCGGAAGTTGCAGATGGCGGGTTGCCTATGCGGTTCATGGAGGACCGTGGAATAGAACTGTTTTTCCTAGGACAGGAAGGGCTGAAGACGAAATTCAGTCCAAAGCAGTCCTACCATTGAAACGGTGCACAACTGACTCTCATTTTAAATGACGTAATTAACATTTATTCATCATACGTTGCAACTTTTAGCCTTTCTTTTTGCTCTTCTAAATGTCCCCACCACCCCATGCCTGGAACTCCCTCCCTGGATACATTTGTTCTGCTCTTTCCCTCCCAACTTTCAGATCCCCCCCCATAACACCTACCTCTTCCATCAGGCTTTCCCTGACTCGTCATGGGAGATAAGAATCTTGTCCTTGTTAAGCACGTCCACTTGCAACCTCCTAAATGTACCCGTATCTCTCCTGATGTTCACCTCTCCCTTGTCCATCCCCCCCCCCTTTCCTTGTCTCTCTTAGATTGTAAGCCCCTTGGGTTAGGGGCCTGCCTATAAATACTGATAGTGCCAGGCACACTGCTGGCTGATCAGTATTATTACTAATCAGTAAAAATACTAATAGTTATAATAATAAATTAATTGAGTTTGTTTTTAAAATCATAAAAGAATTGCCTCTCGTGCATGTCCTAAATTATGAATACAGTATAATTTGTACTTATTACAAATTGTATTGTATTCATACAATATTGTATATTAAACTGATTTGTACTGATTAGTACAATAATACTAATCAGTATTACTAATACAGTAATAATAATAATAAATTTAGATTTAAAAAAAACATAAGAATTACCTCTTGTGCATGTCCTAAATTATTAATACAATATAATTGTGATTAAAATCTTCTCTCCTTTAATTGGGACAACAGCTTATTTGGGAATATTTTATGTCTCCCACGGAATCCTAATAAAGAGGCTTCTACTGCATTTACAAATATCAGTTCTTTTGGGGAGAGGGAAAAGTGATTGCAACATGGGGGTTGAACTCTACATACCTAAATAACCATCTGTTGCCGTATGTTCCATCATGATCGTAGTGCTCATTTGCAAGCTCCCTCATCTCACCATGCCTACACAGTAACAGAGTGCAGAGAGACATTCTAGGTTGCTGCTTCACAGCTCTGAACTCCCTTCTGGACAACTGGAAAAACCTGAGCTTTTTCCAGATGAACGGTAAGGTAAGGTAGGGATGAGACGAGAGCAAGTGTTCCTGTTCTGCAGGGAAATACTGACCTTTTGGGAGCACTTGCACAAGTTCGTCAGAACTTCGTCAGTCTCCATTGAGTCCCTGCTTCCGCCATTGTTGGTAGTGGGGCCTGTGACTTATTCTTTTTTTTTTTTGTCATTTCCCATCAATTTCAGTCCTTTCTGGCATTTTTCATCATGTTTTGACAGTTTGGGACCTCTTTTTTGTCATTTTCCCTCACTTTTTGAAACTTTCTGGCACTTTCCAGGAATTTTACAACAGTTTTTCAGAACTTTTGCGGCAATTTCCAGCCCATCCCCTCCACTTTACTGGCACTTTTGCATCGCCACAACCCCAAGGATGCACGCGGGATGCACATGGGGCTTGGGATCAGCCCTGTAGCAGCTGACGGCAAATAATGACAAATGGTGAGAAAAGCGGAAAAGCTGGTAAGTTTATGCGTTGCGTGAATAAAGGCTAATGACCGGTTACTGTTGGAAACAGGATTTGCTGTGATTTGTTGTTTGTCTACGGTAAGCCCTGTCTATTTTGCCAGGGTTCAGGGTGCAGTTTTGAACAGGAAGTCCACATTTTAACGTTGTTTGCATTTTCATGGGGTTTGTACATTTTGAAAATGTCATTACCCATTTCCAAGGCTTTGGGGGAAGTTTTGGGTTAAAATTCCAAATATATATATATATAAATAAAATAAATGTGCAGAGTAGCTTAAAACAAAACCTTGCGTATCGGAAAGCACGCTCATCTCCCAAACAATCAGGGATACACCATGCAAGCCAGATTTCCTCCCTGTGATAAATTAGTTTTAAAGATCAGCGGGGCACATCTGGAGGAGTGAAAGTGAAGCTTGTAATTAAATCTGTCAGGAAGTTAAACTCGGAGCTATTTATATCCCACTAATGAGGAAATGCTTAAGTAAACACAGTCAGGTATTAGGATGGAGAAGGTGCCTAGTGATGCAACAAATAGGGAAGAGAAATCAAAAAGATTGGAGTAAAAAATGAATCGTACTTTCCTGGCGTATGGGGCCCAAGCCAGCTCTGAATGGACTCAGTGGGACTCTTGACATTGACTTCAGTGGAATGTGAATGAGGTTTTAAGGAATCTGTCAGGACCCCAGCACAAAGGCAGCAATGGGGAATGGTGAGTGGGTTGGCAGTCTTTTGTTGTTTTGGTTATATCATTTTGGCAATATTTCCATGATTGTGTATGTACAATTTCCAAAAATGACAGAACTGAAATACCAAAAAAAGCTACACAATTGAAATTGGTTTGGGATCACAACCACTGTCTGCATTAATGTCCCAAGAAAACTGAGTCACCCCATCTGACTGAAAAGCTTGTCCTGTCAGGGCCGCCCCATTTCCCTGTCGCTGGGGGTTCCACCATCAGGGGACCCTGGGCCGCCTGGGGCCTTGTGCCCTGACTTCCTTCCCTGCCATAACCTCCCCAGCACCTCCACGAACTGCACAAATGCCTCCGGAGGTTGCCAAGGCGATGCCGCCACAGGACACTGCCGCAGAGCCCTCCCCCAACGCTTCACAAGACACGGGCAAGGCCAATGCGACTGCGCTGCTCTTTGTGACTACAGGCACAGCAGAGGGCATGGCACACTATAAACACTGGCACTGCAGGACATAGTGCCAGCGATCAGAATAAACTGGCCCCTACTGAGCTAAGTGTATTGCGTTGTGACTTTTGTCTCTGTGTTGTGTTCCTTCCTCCCCCACCCCCCTCCTGGAGTGCTGGAGCTGCGTGGGTGGTGAATGTGCTAACCTTATTGTATTCTCCTTGGAGTGGGAGGGTGATTGGGAGAGTGAGAGAGCAAGTGCGTGTCGTCGTTCTCCACCTCCCTTGTCAGGGTGACAGCCCTCTTCCCTTCCCCCACAGAACGTAGGTCCTGGTCCTTCCTTTCCTCACAGTCCACACTCACGTCTTCCTCCCGTGTGGTACGTATTGGGTGTGCGTGGTGAGTGAAAGGCAAAGGGAGTACTACAGTGCATTCTTCTTGGTGCTCTGATGATTAGGGATATGCAAACAGATTGCGGTTCAGGTCCAGTTGTTTGGTCCAGTCATTCGATTCAGTCGCCAAGTTCGGGTTCAGCCATTCGGTTCGGGCTTTCGTAAACAGGTAGGCAGACTTCCTCTCTCTCTCCCTCCCCCTTGGCAGCAACCTGGGCAGGCAGACAGGCACCTTGGCATGAGGCAGGAAGGTGGACTGAGGCAGGTTTTGAGCTTGGCGACAACCTGGGGTACAGAACCCTTGGCACAGACAGCATAATGTAGGTAGGTGACACTGGCAGCAGCAGGGTACAGAACCCTTGGCACAGACAGCATATAGGCCTGGAGGCCATTGGCAGCAGCAGACATTGGTGACCAGGTTATAGAACCCTTGACACAGACAACATGTAGGCCTGGGGGCCATTAGCACTAGCAGCAGCAGACATTGGTTGCCAGGGTACAGAACCCTTGGCACAAACAGCATATAGGACTGGGGCTGGGCCATTGGCACTAGCAGCAGCAGACATTGGTTGCCAAATTTTCCAGGGTACAGAACCCTTTGCACAGACAGCATAGAGGCTTAGGGCCATTGGCACTAGCAGCCGCAGAGTAGTAGACATGGGTTGCCAGGGTACAGAACTCTTGGCACAGACAGCTTAGCGTAGGTAGGCAACATTGGCAGCAGCAGCAGACATTGGTTGCCAGGGCAGACAGGCAGCATGGCATGAGAGGCAGTACTTCAGGCAAGCTGGGACATTGGCAGCAGGGCACTCAGGCTAGCAAAGACTGTGCAGTGAAAGAGAGAGCCAGTCAGTGTCACATAGGCGAGCCGAGATCGTGTAGCCATAGGCCGACTGGCAGGCTTACAGTTCATTTCCCAATGCCAACCTGCGTCATGAGGTCAGTCAGATACGGCAGCTAAGGCCGTTGTGTGTGTGAGAGATTGGAGGGGGCAGGGTGGGTGCCAGGCATTGGGAGGGAGAGCACCTCAGGAGCAGTAGCCCTAGCTCAGATTGAGGAGGAGGAGGAGCCCTGTCCCAAGACTAGGGATGGACAAACGTGGTTTGAAAGTTCGGCCCAAACTCGGCCCATTCGGACGACTGAACACGAACACGAACTGACCAAACCGAACTCCATTCCGAATGTCGAAATGACCGAACAGCTCAGTCAGTTCGGATCGCGCTCGGGTGGCTAAAATGTGTCACTGCAAGGCAAAAGGTGACAGGGAGGGGGGAGTCAGCTGAGGAGCAGACTTCCAGGCACCAGGGTGGAGAGGCTTGGAGTAGCAGCCAGTCTGCCTAATCACCATCCCTTTTTGCCTCAGACCACTGGCTTTGCGGTCTGCGATTGGCCATGGGCTAGGCTGCACGGAGCCAATGGGGCTTGCGGTGAGGCGGGCACAGCAAGAAACAAAGCTGATTGCCTCCCCCCTTCCCAACACCTTCTATTTAGTCACTTTTCCTGAATAGCAAGCGTTTCAGAAGGCTCCCCCTGTCCCAGCAGTTTTTGTTCCTTCCTATTCCTAATCCATTGCCGTGCTCCTCCTATTTCACCCATCCAACCCAGTTACCTCCATGTTATCATTTATTTAGATTATATTAGATAGATTTAGGTGGTTTTTTGTCTTTACCCCTCCCTGTGTTCAATCTTCCTTCCTCCCTCCCCCTCCATTGAATCCTTTCCCTCTCCCTCGTATTCCATCCCTGATTATTCCCTTCCCCTGTTTTTAAGTTTTGGATTTATTTAGAGTAGGAATATTATTTGTTTTTCATTTCAGTTTTGTACCCCTCCCTGTGTTCTTTGTATTTTCCCCTGTGTAATATTGTATAGACAGATAGATATTAGATAGACCGTTACTAGATATACATAGTAGTTAGCTTAGTTATAAAGATAGACAGAGATGCAGTGTGTTTGTAGGAAAAGGTCTTTGTAGTTAGTTAATAGGATATTCCATTTAGTTCAATAGGTTTTTAGAATAGTTAACAGCAGTTAGATTTTGTGTGTGTGTGTGTGT
>QEPC01003849.1:3261157-3295955 GCA_003113815.1 Sphenodon punctatus | reverse complement strand
TGATAATATGGAGGTAGATGGGTTGGATGGGTGAAATAGGAGGAGGATTGCAATGGACTGAGGAGAACAAAACTGCTGGGAGAGGGAGCCTTCTGAAATGCCTGCTGTTCAGGAACAGTGAGTAGCTCAGAAGGTGTTGGCAGGGGGGAGGGCAATGAGTTTTGTTACTTGCTACAACCGCCTCACTGCAAGCCCCATTGGCTCCATGCAGCCTAGCCTGTGGTCAATCACAGACTGAAGCCAGTGGTTTGAGGCGAAAATGGATTGTGGTTGGGCAGGTTGGCTGCTACTCCAAGCCTCTCCACCCCTGGTGCCTGGAAGTCTGCAGCTGACCTCCCTGTGTCAGGCTGTGGGTCACCAACGGACTGTGGTCATGTTTCTCCCATCCGAACTGTTTGGTCGTTTCGGAGTTCGGAATCCGCTTCGGTTCAGTGGGATGTGGGCCGAACATCCAAATCACGTTTGCCCATCCCTAATGATGATAGAGGCCTACGCTCTTGCAGCTTCCCTGGCCACCATTCTATCTTGACAGGAATTCTTCCTAGGGATGTGTGAACGCGGTTCAGATGTTCGGAGTTTGGACCGAACTCGGTCTGCTCGGACGACCGAACCGAACATTCGAACTGAACCTGAACTGACTGAACTACACTCGATCCAAACTCGAGAACGAACAGTTCTGTCACATTTGGGTGAGTTTGGATGAGTTTGGGCTGGGAAAATGTGAATGGAAGTTTTTTTATTCAGGAGGGAAAAACGTGACTGGAAGGCCCAGGGTGGGGGAGGCAGCTAAGGAGCAGACTTCATGGCAACAGGGGTGGAATGGCTTGGAGTAGCAGCCAGCCTGCCCAATCACCATCCCTTTTCTCCTCATACTACTGGCTTGGAAGTCTGCGATTGGACATGGGGGAAGGGGGGGGGGGCTAGACTGCACAGAGCCAATGGGGCTTGTGGTAAGGAGGGCACCACAAATAACAAGTCATTGCCCTCCCCCATTCCAACACCTTCTGAGATAGCCACTGATCCTGTCAGCAGACATTTTCAGAAGTCTCCCTCTCCTAGCAGTTTGTGTACCTCCCAATCCATTTCCATCCTCCTATTTCACGCATACCACACATTTGCATCCCTAGTATCATTTATTTAGATTAGATTAGATAGATTTAGGCATTATTCTTATTTTGCACCCATCCCTGTGTTCTTTCGCCCTACCCTCCACTGAATCCTCCCCCCGCCCCTCCTCCTCCCACTATATATTCCATCCCTGATTCCTTTCCCCTGTTTTGGGATTTATTTAGAGTAGGATTGATTTAGCTTTCATTTCAGTTTTTACACCTCCCTGTGTGTGTTGTGAGATGTCTGTGTTCCCCCACCCCCCAATCCGGGTGGATGGATGGACGTAGGAGTTAGGGTGTGTGTGTGTGTGTGTGTGTGTGCACGAGAGAGAGAATGTGTAGTGATTCAGTTTTATAGTGTGTTTGTAAGACTAGGCCTTTGTAGTTGTTATATATTCCATTTAGTTCCATAGGTTTTAGAATAGTTAATAGCAGTTAGATTTAGTGTAGATCTATAAATATTAGATAAGAAATTTGAATTTAAAAATATATAAAATCTGTGTGCATTCTTTGGGTTGGAAGACATCGAGAAGGGAAGTAGGAGAGGCTGGTCTGCTGCCCGTAAAGTGGGCAATGGGGCACGTGGGAGAGGTGGTAGGGCCGTGCCAGTGGAGTGGCAGCATGCAGCAGCAACCAGAGACCATCACCACACCCCAAACTCCACAGGCCTGACTTTTTGGAGACATGATGTTCCTCCAGGGCCACCAATGTCCCCCATTATTGATGTTATTCCCAGCAGTCCTCCTGTGGGGCTGTCTGCAAGTTGAGCCCCTACCAGCACATCTTGGGGTCTGTTCGAGCCACAAGTTGTGAATGAGATTTGTGACTGTCCTGGTTGGTTAAAGCTGCCAGGGAGACATCGGGGTCGGTTCTGGCGAGGGTGGTGAATGCATCCTTTCAGGAGGGGAGGTTGTCGCCCAGTCTCAAGGACGCTGTGGTGCATCCCCTGCTGAAGAAGTCTTCATTGGATGTGGATGCACTCGCCAGTTACCTTCCTGTCTCTAATCTTCCCTTTTTAGGGAAGGTTATTGAATGGGCGGTGGCTCTGCAGCTCCAGGCGCATCTGGACCATATCGGTTTCCTTGACCCTTTTCAATCTGGGTTCCGCCTTGGCTATGGCACTGAGACGGTGATGGTGGCTTTGGTGGACGATCTCCACTGGGAGATGGATGCAGGATGTTCTACATTCTTGATCCTGCTAGATCTCTCGGCCGCTTTTGATACCGTGGACCATGGGCTGCTGTTGAGATGGCTGCGAGACCTGGGGGGTCTGAACAAGACTGTCCTTGGGTGGTTCCACTCATTCCTCTCGGGGAGAAGCCAGCGGGTGGTGCTGGGGGCTGAAACATCTAGCCCCCGGACCTTGACCTGCAGCGTTCCGCAGGGTTCGATTCTGCCTCCACTTCTGTTTAACGTATATATGCAGCCCCTGGGGGAGGTCGTGAGAGGGTTCGCACTGCGTTGTCACCAATATGCTGATGATACTCAGCTGTACCCCTCTTTTCCAACTGACCCAGGTCCTGCTGTCTCGTTGCTCTCTGTGTTTGGAGGCTGTGGCGGATTGGATGTGGCAGAGCACACTGAAGCTCAATCCTGATAAGACGGAGGTGATGGTGGTGGGTATGGCGAGGGAGGTGCCGACTCCTATGGTTGCGGGGAGGGTCTGCCCTCCCATAGCCCAGCAGGTTCAGAGTCTGGGGGTGGTGTTGGATCTGGGCCTCCATCTGGATCGGCAGGTGGAGGCGGTGGCTAAAGCCGCCTTTCACCAGTTTCATCTGGTGCGGAGACTGCGCCCATACATCTCTGGGCCCGACCTGGCCACTCTCATTCATGCCTTCATCACCTCGAGGCTAGACTACTGCAACGCGCTCTACGTGAGGCTTCCCTTGATTCTGATTCGGAGGCTGCAGCTGGTGCAGAATGCAGCGGCCCATCTCCTTACGGGGATGAGGCAACGGGAGCACATCACACCTGTGCTCCGTACGCTGGACTGGCTGCCTATAGCATACTGAGCCAGGTTCAAGGTGCTGGTTTATAAAACCCTATACGGTCTCGGCCCCTCATACCTTGGGGACCGCCTCACCTTCTGCGCCCTATTCCATGACAATAGTCATGGAACTCATTGCCAAGAGGAGGCTGTGAAAGCCGGCACCATGGAAACGAGAGAAATTCGTAGAGGATAGAGCCATATATGCTGACTAGTTGGGGCTTAACCACTCACCTACTGGTAGTTGGGATTAGGGGTGTGCAATTGTTTGGTCGAATGAAGCATAATTAGTTTTTGTACTTAAAATATGAAAATGGATGAATAAGCAAATGGTAAGTTTTCATTTCACAAATAAAAATAAAACAAATGAATAAGCAAATGATTATCATTTGCCATCAATTCTCATTTTACAAATAAAAAATATAAAATATTTTTTTTTAAAAAAAAAATCTCTGAATGTGCAAATGTTCACAGGAGTCATTCTGAACATTTGTGCGCTCTTTTCCAAAATGGTGCCAGCAGTCCCTGCGGTCATTTTGGGGGTGAGCAGTGATTTATTTTTTTTTCATTTTTCATTTAAAAAAATAATTGTAAAATGGCAGAGCATGTTCCAAGTGGCCACTGGACCGTTCTGTGCATGTGCAGCCCTTTCCCAAAATGGCAACGCCATTGGCGCAGAATGGTCCTGTGGACATTTTGCACATGTGCAGTGATATTTTTTTAATGTTTTTCAATAAAATAAAGGGGGGGGATACAGAAAATGGTAGGGTTGTTTACAAAAACCCCATAAAACTTAGGTTTTTTTTTTGTAAATGAAAAGAAAAACTAAAATGAAAACTAAAACAAAAATGGTAGGGGTGCCTTGTGCACACCCCTAGTTGGGAGCAGTTACCAGAATGTGGGTCGCACCTCCATGACCTGGACTTGTACTTGAGCTACTATAGCTGACCACTGTTGGGGAGAGATTCACGCTGGCTTGATGGACCATGGGTCTGACCCAGTATGGCACTTTTTATGTTCTCATGAGTCTCCCAACTAACTCTGCTACAGGGGTTTTCCAAGGAAATCATGAGTTTCTTATAGTTAGTTCAGCTCCCCACATTCTGACTGAAGAAACACCCCCTCCCTGAAACACCCCCTCCCTGACATCCACTGGAAATACTACTCGGTGTTCCTTTAACGCTGCATCCTCTTATCTTTGTATAAGAACTTATACAATCCTTTTAAAAAACCCAACTACACTACTGGCCTTGATCACATCTTCTGGTAACAAATTCCACAAGTTAATTATGCGCTGTGTGAAAAAATACTTTCTTTTATTTATTTTTAAATCTGATGCCAGTTAGTTTCTTGGAGTGTCCCCTAGTTCTAGCACTTCACTTAGGTGCAAAAAATCGGGGATGGGGCATTCCCGAAGTACATGCTCTCAGAAGCAAGGGTTACTCTGTGATGGGTGAGGGGGCATTCCCTCCTCCCCAAAGTGTATGCGCTCACAAGCAAAGGTTACTCTGGGATATGAAAAAAATCAGGTCCCCATTAAAGCTGAAATTATTCTGTGTGGCAAACACTATTTTCATTAAAACCAGCCAATTTTCCATCTTCCCGACAATGCAGGAAACCCATTTATTTGTTTGGGTTTCGTGTGGTCTTTTCATCAACACTGAAGTGCCAAAAGTGTTGTATATGCAAAAACTGGCACAAATATTTGGCAAGGTTCCCCAAAAGGTGAGAATTCATGCCAATTTGGGATGCCAATTTCCGCATTAGTTTCCACCTCTGATTTGTGAATGAAATCTAATCAGGAATTGAAACCTGGTTTGTGGGATGGGCTGTTCTTTGCATTTGATTGATCTCAGTTTTTTTTAAAGCTTAGGTTTAAAAAATAAACAAGGAAGGGACCAGGACCTGGAGGACACCAGCAGTTGAGCTGTCCCTACTCAGACTGAACTACTGTTACTTCTCTGGCAGCTAATCCTTCTTTTAATTTCTTGTTGCAAAATTATGCACATGACACCAGTGCTCCAATTGCTGCACTGACTGCTGATAGTCTTCTGGGCCCAATTCAAGCTGCTGCTGATGACCTTTTAAAGCCCTAAATGGCGTAGGCCTCCTCTATATGAGGGATCACCTGGCTTCCCGTGTCTCATTGTGGCCTCTGTGATTGGCTGGTCTGCCTTCCTGGAGACTCAATTTTTTTTTCACTGGATCTTGACTGAGGAGGATGTTCTCAGCTGTTGCACCTTTGTTGGGGAACTCCCTCCCGCAGGAGTTCCACCTGTGTTCAAGTCTGGTGGCCTTCCAGAGGCAATGTAAGACTATTTTGTTCCGTTAGGCTTTTGGCAGCAGGGACTGAATTAGGGTGTGTGCATTTAATTCTATGGGGGAGGATGGGGGATTAGGTCAGAGAGGGTGGGCGTGGGTTGGGTTTGGGTGGGGGGAATTGTATTTTAAATGTCTTTTTTGTAAGCTACTCTGAGCCTTTGGTGAAGGGTGATTATTTTTTATCTATCTATATATATAGTTTACATTCCCCATGTATAGTTTTAAGATATTTGTATTTTTATATGGTTTTATATTTTTTATACTTTAAGCTGTCCCGAGCTGCTTTTGCAGAAGGGGTGGGGTATAAAGTTGTCAAAATAAATAAAATCATTTAACACTTTGATAGGTTAAAAAGCAAACATCTTGAAAGATGTAGTCAGACTGGAGGCTCTGGACTCCACTTGATTTCAGATGCTGCTACAGTTGGAATAGTTGAGATACTGGGCAAGATTCCAAAACTGGGAAAGCTCTTCTTGTCTTGTTCAGAGACAGTTGAAATGCCACAATATTTCCACCCACCTTGATTAGACAAATCTCATCATGAAATGAGGTCTCATTCCTCTGTGGCCTTCATTTCCATTAGAACCTCCTTTTATCTCAACCTCGGTGAACTTCGTTCCATATGAGTAATTAATGAATTTCTGGAGTGCCTGTTTGCACATAATTCAATTACAGAGAAAGGCAGCCATATGAGCCCCTTGACACAACATTCCATTCACTGAAATCTGGAGAGGGTTTGGCCAGCTAATCTCCACAGTGCCAAGTGGCTTGATCTCTCCACTCAAATAAGGGTTAGAGGGTCCCACCTCAGCTGCCTATGCCTTCATGTACCATACAGCTGAAACCAGATCTGACATAGGTACTTGATTTGGTACCTGTGGGTAATACTCACATTTTCAGGTACCGTTTGGGGTACCCAAATCAGTGCCCGAATACTGTTCGAGTACTTGAGAAACTGAAATTTCGGTTACTGATTTGTTGAGTACACAAAACTACTCAAGAAACCATAATACAAAAAAATCCTGAAATTTAGGATGAAATCTGCATTTCAGTATACCAGCTGTTTTTGGTTTTATTCTAGTACTGGAAATGGCTATACATTTGTATATATCTGGCAAGAATCTTGTGAGAATTAAGAAACATTACTGAGATCTCAGCATCCCAATTTTTGGGGGTGGGCTGTAGCTCCACTGGTAGAGCGCATGTGTTGCATGTATGAAGTCCAACTGTTAACACGAGACCCCCTGCCATGTGAGATTATTGGGGGGTTGGTTCCCCAATATCTGCTCTTTTTAAATTTAGGGGAATTAGCCAAGTTAGGGGGGGCCCTTGTGTTCAAGGGATCAAGCTGAGGACAGTACGCGCTACAGCAGTTTATGTATCCTCCCCAAATAGAAAGAGAGAGAAGGAGACAGGTATTCAAAAACAATTGGTTTATAACACAGAAACACAGCCCCGGTCTGCCTGGTGGGGTTTAAAACACAAGCGGCTTGTGGGGATGGTAGGAGAAGAGAGAGAGGTGGGGGGGGATTCCGGTTCTGGCTCAGTGAGGGGGGGCAGAGAATGCGATAGAGAGAGGAGGAGACAGGGAGGAAGAGAGAGATTGCTTCCCCAGTTTTCTGGGAAAGTCTGGACCTGTAGTTACCTTTTCCTGGCCTGTTGAGATGGGACAGGCAGCCCACGGATCCAGCGGAGTTCAGGGGATGGAGGAAAAAGCAAAAAGGGCAGACCAAAGTCTGGAAGAAAATCCTTAGCACAGCCACGTGCAGAGCAACTGCATGTAGCTGCATTCCAAGATTTCTCAGAGGTGGAAGGGAAACTGTGGGGCAGTTATTGGGTACTGAGAAAGGGCTTCTGGGTGGCTACACAGGATTGCTTGGGGTATACAATAGGCTGATGAGGGGAGGGTACTTCCATGACAGAGGGCTATACTAGATGCCCAAGATATCTTTCACAGGGAGAAACTATAAACAGAAGATGCAGGGAGGGGAGGTAAGGCTAACGATGGTCTTTAGAGTACAATGGGTGTGTGTCTGGTTTCTCTTGGGGAATGCAGGGATTGGGGGGGTTTCTGTACTGAGTCCTGGCCACCAGTTCCTTGTTACAATCAGGGTGAGCCCTCCTTCTTAATGACCCCATTCTTTACTCAGAGGGCCCTCCCTTCCAGTCTGTTTTTCCACCTTTGGCTAGTATCTTTCCATGAGTGTCTCCTTGTTGCTATGGCTAGGGTGCCTGGGCCCAATCCTTACTTTCTATCTGTTTTCATCTGCACCCCCACTTTCTGCTTGTGCAAATCGTATGGGGACGCTTCTCTGTCAAGCCTCTATCCCTATGTTCTCCAGTGTCAGTTGGTTCCTGGGGGCTTTTTGAATGCCCTTCTCAGGTCCCTTGGCCTCAGTTTACATAGCAAGAGTGGGGGGGGTGGTACCCATTGTAGGGGAATTTCAGGGTCCATTCGTATCACAACCTTCAATCCTGGCATCTCTGATTTAGGATCTCTGGTAGCATGCTGTGGTGAGGCCTTTGCCAGGGATCCTGGAGGGTCTTGGGTAGCATGCCTGGGTGAGGCCTGTGACGGGGATCCTGGAGGGTCTCTGGTAGCACGCCTGGGTGAGAACTCTGCCAGAGTCCCTGGAGAGCCAGATTTGAAACCCTGTTGCTGTGTCAGGTTATGACAATACTGGGCTAAAATGGACCATTGGTCTGACTCAGTTAGGCAGCTCCTTATAAAGATCTCAATAACATTTCAAGATCTTGCAAGTATCTCGAGAAAATTTAAGAACACTCTGCACATGTGCAAAATGGCCACCACGGCCGTTCTGCGTATGCAACAGACTGTCTCCGAGATGGTGTGAGCCATATAAGCACCATTTTGGAAAAGGGCAGCTGGTCTGCACATGGGAAAAATCAGCTGCCCTTTTCCAAAATGGCATTAATGTGACCTGCAGCATCGTGGAATAGGGCCATGCACTCACGGAATGGCAATGACAGCCATTTGTGCATGCACAGAGCATTTTTTTAGTTTCTCAGGAATCTTGTGAGAACGGGTCGAGAATCAGCTAATTCTTGACTCATTCCTGGAATTTTTTTCGAACTTGGTTCTTGATGAGATTTTCAAGAATATTGAAAGCAAGTTTCAGCCCTACATGAAATGTAACCTCTGACCTATGGGAGTTAGGAGTAAATAGCAGGGAATGAATCAATCCATTGTGACCAGTTCTGCATTTCTCTGAAACGAAAGATGAAGTTGGATGTCAGAGCCAGGATGCTGGGATAGGTGGACCATTGGTCTTACTCAGTATGGACGTCTTATGCTATTGGGTGAATGATGTAGTAGTTGAAACACAAACTCTGAACTAGAGATGTGCACCAGGGGCCCATGTCACTTTTTGTTTTAATTTTTAGTTTTCATTATTTAAATCTGTTTTCATTTTCATAAATATCAAATTTTCGTTTTTGTTTTTGCTTTCATTTTCGTTTTCCATTGGTTTGAATGGAAAACACATTTTTTGCTTTAACCGTTCGTTTGTCATTATATTTGGCTGAAACTTGGTTAAAGTATACCTCCAGTTGAATGCAATATGTGTACCAAATTCTGAAAAGATTGGATAAAGAAATCCAATTTTATAAGCCGTTGAATTATATTATTTTGCAAACATTTTTGTATACATTCTTAGATGTAACTTCTTTGCCTCACATTTAATGTAGATTAAACTTGGCAAGTTTATACCCCTTTCCATATTTACTATCTCTGCCAATTTTCAGTACTAGATAATGGGTCCTGGTGGTATAAGCAGTGAACTTATAAATGTATGTCTGACTGTAACATCTTTGTAGTCCAACCAGTGTACATGAAATTTGGCAGAGATCTATATAACACTTTTACAATCATCTCTGCCAAATATCAGAAATATTTGATAAAGGGTCCCAATTATATAAGCCTGCAGAGCATATGCAGAGAAGTCTATGCCAGGGATTCTCTTATGTGTCACCATGGTAAAAGACCGGTTTGTGATGCCAATTGGGTAGAAGAAATGTCAACCAAATATCCTCATTCTGTGCTTTTATCATCCCAACTTCTCTCCCCCACTTGTTACTGGGAAGTCAGAAGCATCTGTTTAGGAAAGAGCTAATAGAGATTCTCTTATGTCCTCTGTCACAGTGCTGCAGGATGTGATCGTGATAATTGTCCAGCCGGGATGTGTAAACTATGTCTCCTGATTGCTGTGATGCTACTGCCAAAGTCCCAGTTATGTCCCGTCTATGCCCACCTGAGGGCTGCTCCCTATGCCCGCTTTGAAGTTACTACCAATTGGTCCTGTAAAGCTGGAAGCATGCAGTAATTGGCCAGTGAATGTGTCTGTCAGTCTTTTGGGTTCCTCCACAGCCTCCCCCCTACAGCCTCCCTCCCCCTGCCATGTTAGGTGGCTGATTCAAATTCAAATGTATTTGACGTGGCCGTTGGCAGGTTGTACACAGAGACCAAACATACAAAACCAGCAATAAATCTATAAAACAAACAACATTATACAAAATATAGTCTATCCCTCAAAAATTAAAATATAAGCTGAAACCAAAACCAACATTTCCAGAAGAACATTAAGCACAAAGATGTTAGTCAGGGTTTACCAAAGGCTTAAACAAAAGAAACTTTTTCCTCATCTCATAGCCGCAACTAAAAACTTCATAACATCAGAGGAAACCTCTGAGTGAACATCGCAAAGAGCCATATAGGTCAGAAACTGATGCATCCCTCCCGAGAATTCGTCTATAAGAGGCTGAAGAAATCTTAAACGCAGGGAGTCATACAGCCTACACTCAAAAAGTACATGGTGAGTAGACCCTGTAGACAAAGTCATAGGGACACAAACGATCCCCAAACAAAATCCCTAAAAAACATCCCTCTAGGACATTTGTAGCTAACACATTAACCTCTGCACAGAGGAAAAAAAACTTCTCTCTAAAGGTGGCAGTAGAAGAGAGATAATGGGCCATAGAACTCGACTGTGGGGCCAGTAAACGGAACCCAGCCATATGTTAAGATCCCTCAATTATAGCATGTTCCTCTTGATAACTAACATCTCTAGACCTCTGAATGATCTCTCGCCTTGCCACAAGGAGGTCCTTAGTTACCAAATAAGCCTGGGAAAAACCCAGGTGGCTGACTCTGACTGGCACTGCATGTGCTGCTTTTTATCTGAATAATGGTCTTCAAGGGGACAACTTCAATTGCTTCTACAATTAGGTCCCTTTATCAAATTGTCCTGTAGTTTAGCAGAGATGACAGGGAAGGTATGTGATACATTCATGCCAAATGTCTTGTAAACAGTATGGAATATAGAACTGTTACAGCTGGAAATGTATTATTATTATTTATTATTATTATAAGCACTTGTATAGCACCAGCTGTGTACCACTTTATAGAACAATGAGATGGACGTGGTCCCTGCCTACGGCTTACAATCTAAAAGACTCGGAGGGGGGAGACTGATTCATTTTAGTTATTGGCAGCAAGCTTTTGCTATTGCCCCTTTTTTATACACAAAAGTACAATAATAATAAAATAGAATAAAACAGAATAAAAATGAGTAAAATACATAAACTAAGGTATGGTGATGAGTAGGTCACCCAATCCCATTGCATTCTTTGGACAAATCTACTATATTTGTTCAAACAATTTAGCACCGACCTCATACAGAATTTCTCTATAAGGGCCTACAGTTCACTTTGAGCACGAAACATCAGGTAACCTCCACTTCAGTATTGCCGATTTGTCGTATAGCTAAATAGGCTTACTGATACACCTATTATGTATACATAGCAATATTCTAGGACCATACCTCCTAAATAACCTATTACTTGCTCCCCAAGCTGTTTCTTCCCTTGACCTACTTATCATCCAAATTGCCTATCAATCTCGTAATGAATTTCTTTCCTTGGTAGCAAGCCAGACAAACGTTGCAATGGCCACCATCTGTTTTACCTCTACTAGGCTCATCAAATGTCTATAGTTTCGCTCAGCTATATTATTTGTACCTTCTTTTAACAAGGGTGTCAGCCAAACTGCACGGAGACCATCAAAATGGGAACAGTGGAACAAGAAATGATGTATTGTCTCTATCCCTCCCCATCTACAGGTACAACGTCACTGATTGTAGGGAATATACAACTGTCTCCCTTCCACTACTGCTGTTTGGATTAGGTGGAATCGAGTCATAGTGTAACATCTATGTAAATTAGGATCTCTTATTTCGTCCACGTATGGCTCAAGCTTGCCATTGGCTTTAATCTGACTCAGCCTAGGTGCTACTTTCCAAGCTTTCAAAGTACTTAAATTCTCTTGTAGGGCAATATCCTAGGGAGAGACAAGGACAAAACATTCAAGTGGATGTGAAGTCTCAGGTGCACGTTCTTGGCTTGGTTGCAATCAGGGGAAGGCAGACTGTAAATGTTGAGAGGAAAGTTCTAGCAAGCATTTGGAAAGGCAGCGAGGAAGAGGTGGGTTTTGAGGATGGATTTGAAGCAGCGGAGGGAGGGGGAAAGGTGGATGTGGGTGGGTAGGGAGGGAGTTCCAGACATGGGGGGGCAGCAAGGGAGAAGGGACGAAGGCGGTTAGGGGAGATGAGGGAGAGCAAAGGAGGGGATAGAGGAGCAGAAAGTGCGTGCCGGAGTGTGTAAGGAGATAAGGGCTGAGGGGTAAGGGGGAACCAGGCTGTGAAGGGCTTTGTAAGTAAATACTAGGAGTTTGTATAGGATGCGTTGGGGAAGGGGGAGCCAGTGAAGTGAGGAAAGAGGCTGCACGTGGTCGAAGCGACGGACCAAGTGGTTGACCCTAGCAGTGGAGTTTTGGATGGAGATAAGGGGATAGATGAGAGTGGGATTGGCCAGCAAGGAGGAGGTTGTGGTAGTCAAGGCGGGAGATGACCATAGCATGAACAAGGGTTTTGACTGAGGAGACAGAGAGAAAGTGGCAAATCCAAGCAAAACCACAGGACTTGGCAACAGTGTCGATGTAAGACTTAAAGGAGAGGTGAGTATCAAAGATGAATCTCAAGCTATGGGCTTGGGGAACAGGATGGAGCTACGGGTTTGGGGAACAGGATGGGTGGTGACATCATCAATAAGGATAGATAGAGAAGAGCAGGAAGAAGGGAAGGGTAAGAAAGATAAGGAGTTCAGTCTTAGCCATGTTGAGCTTGAGTTGGCGTTGGGACATCCAGGCGGAGATATCAGAGAGACAGTTGATGAGGCGAGCTTGGACAGAAGGGGAAAGAGAGGGGGTGGGGAGAGAGTTGAGTGTCATCAGCATAGAGATGATATTGGAAGCCGTGGGAGGCAATGAGTTTGCCAAGGGACAGGGTGTAGATAGAGAAGAGGAGAGGGCCCAGAACAGAGCCTTGGGGAACCCCTACCGAGAGGGGGAGGGAGGAGTAGGTGGAATTGGGAAGATACACATTGAAGGAACAGTCAGAGATGTAGGAGGAGAACCAGTCCAGGACAAAGTAGCAGAAGCCCAGGAAGGGAAAAGAGTTCAGTAGGAGTGAGTGATTGACAGTGTCAAAGGCAGCAGAGAGATCAAGGAGGACAAGAATGGAGTAGAAGTGCTTAGATTTAGTCACAAGTAGATCATTGGTGATCTTGGCAAAGGCAGTTTCAGTGAAGTGAAGGGGGAATCTGCAGAGGGTCCAGGGAGGAGTTGGCAGAGAGGAGTTCTAGACAGCAGGAGTAGACAATACGTTCCAGAAACCTAGAGGCGAAGGGTAGGAGGGAGACCGGCCAGTAACTAGAGGGATCAGAAGGGTTGAGGGTGGACTTTTTGAGAATGGGAGAGGCAGTGGCATGTTTGAAGACAGAGGGGAAGGAGCCCATGGAGAGGGAGAGATTAATGACCTATAGGGGGGGGCAACTGGGAGCAATGGAGGTGAGGAGACGGGAGGGGATTGCATCGAGAGGGCAGGTGGAGGGGCTGGAAGAAGAGAGCAGGGAGGAGATTTCCTCCAGGGAGGTGGGAGGGAAGGAGGAGAAGAGAGTGGGGGGAGGGGTGGAGAGGGAGCAGGGAGGAGACGGGTGGGAGGCAATGTGCTGGTGGATCTTGTCAATCTTTGAGGTGAAGAATGACACGAGATCCTGAGCAGAAAGGGGAGGGGGGGCTTGAGAAGGGAGTTTAAAGGTGGAGAAGAGGCAGTGAGGGTCACGAGAGTAGGATTCAACCCGGGAGGCATAGTAGTGTTGCCTCGCCAGGGAGATAATGGAAGAGAGGGAGGTGAGGGAGAATTCATAGTGGAGGAAGTCAGGGTGGAAGTGGGATTTGTGCCAGAGGCGTTCAGCAGCCCAGGTGCAGGAGTGGAGGTAGCGGATAGTAGGGCTGAGCCAGGGACGGGGGTTTGGGGGCCAAACAGGGCAGGAGGGGGACAAGGGAGTCAAGGGTTGTGGCAAGAGAGGCATTGAGGGAAGAGGTGGCAGTGTCGGGAAGAGGAGGAGAGGACAGGAGGAAGGAAGCAAAGTCTAAAGGGGTAATTGCCTGCAGGTCACGGAAGGGGCGTGGCACTGGGGAAGAAGATGGGGGTTGGTGGGGAAGGTTGAAGGAAGCGAGGTGATGGTTGGACAGGGGGAAAAGGTCAAAGGAGAGGTCCTCAACAGGACAGTTTCTGGAGAAGATGAGGTCGAGAGAGTGACCGTCGGTGTAGGTGGGGGAATCAGTCCAGAAGCGGAGATCAAAGGAGGAGATTAGGGAGAGAAAGCGGGAGATAGAGGGCTAGGAAGGTGCATCAACATAGATGTTGAAGTCTCCAAGAATGAGAGCGGGGGTATCAGAGACGAAGAAGGTAAGCCAGGATTCAAAGTCCGGGAGAAAAGAGGATAGGGGGGCAGTAAATGACAGCGACCCGAAGGGGGGAGTAGAGATGCACAGGGAGCCTCGAAGGAAGGACAGGGAGGGGAGAGGGGATGGAATCAACAGGAGTTGGTAAGGAGAAGGCCCACACCACCATCCCGGCCCTCAGCGCGGGACTGGTGAGAGAACGAAAGGCTTCCCAAGGAGAGGGTGGCAGGAGTGACAGTCAGTGGGAGGGATCCAGGTTTCTGTAAGTGCAAAGAGTTGAACGTGGTTAGAAAGGAAGAGGTCGTGAATGAAGGGGCTTTGGCAACAGCAGAGCAGCAGTTCCAGAGGGAGAAGGGGAGTTGATCAGGGGGAAAGCAGGGAATGTGGATACCATCAGTACCCTTTTTTCAATCTCTCTGGAAACTGGCAGGAGTATTAAGCTTGTGGAGGGACATAGTATTCACAGGTTTCATACAAATTGGATAGACTATAAAGAACTTGTAGCCATGAACTTGTATGGAGCTTTTCTTACAATCACAATGTTCAATTGCTTCTAGAATTGTTTCAGAAATTGGTACACACAGTGCCCTCCATTGCAGGTACAAGCCCCCCAAGTTGCATCAGAATTGAATAAGAATCAAAAAAGATAGAGCCAGAAATACAACTTTCAGTTTTTTCCCTTTATTCCAAAAACAAAATTATTTCTGTTTCTATTTTTGTTACTATTTGTTACTTTCATAATTGTAATTGGAACAACAAAATACATTTTCCTTATCGTTATTGTAATTACAAAAATGACATGCACACCCCGAGTCCGAACACTTCACCACAATTTTCTGATAGTTGTATCTATAAGATCAAAGGCCTAGAAGAGACCTCAGCAGCCATCTAATGCAGTGTAGCAGGATTCACAGCTAAGCCAACTTTGACAAGTGTCTGTTCAGCCTTTTCTTAAACACTCCAAAAAAGTAAATGCCACAACAAGCTTAGACAACTTGTTCCATTGCCCAGAAATTGTAAACAACTGAGGAACTTTTTCCTAATACTCAACCTAAATCTCACCTGTGACTTAAACCAATTACCTCTCATCCTGCTGCCCGTGATGCTGAAGAAATATTATTCTCCATCTTCTGTATGAAAGCCTTTTGGCCCACCTTAATCTTCATTTCTCCAGGATAAAAATTCAGGCTGAAACAAGATCTTGTGTTTCTCGAGAATCTTGTCGAGAACCCGCTTCTTGGAATGAGAACTAACTGAGAATCGGACAGTCCTTCACCCATTCTCACCTTAAAATACCCTAAATACACTCTGAACATATGTTTTGAGAGATTCTTGGTAACCTTCTTGGTTAGAAAAAGGGTTTTTCTTAGGGGTTTGGTAACCTCCTTGGTTAGAAGTGGGTTCTGTTAGGGTTTTGAGATTCTCGCAAAATTCCTGGTAACCTTAAACTAGCCTTAAAAATGCTCTGAGCGCTGTGGCCATTCTGCACATGTGCAGCCCTTTCCCAAGGTGACATGGGACAAGTCTGCCATTTTGGAAAAGGGCAGCCAGTTCTGAGCATGTGCAAACCAGTTGCCCTCCTCCAAAATGGCGCTACATGGCCTGCACCATCTTGGAAAAGGACAGATTAGGCACAGAAAAGCTGTAGCAGCCATTTTGCACAAGTTCAGAGCATTTTAAAGGGTTTTTTAAGGTTACCAAGAATCTCTCACGAATTTTAAAATCCTAGCGAGAATGTACCAAGTTCTCGCTAGGGTTTCTCGATTCCTGCAAGATTTTTTTCAAGAAGCTTATTGGCGTCTTGTTTCAGCCCTAAAAGCTCATTCCGTTTTCCCTCATATGCCTTGCATCCCCAAACCCTTGATCCTCTTGGTTGCTCTCCTCTAAATCTCCTCAGGTTTGACTACATCTTTCTGAAAATTTGATGCCCCAAAGCAAAAGCTGCTTTTAGATGAGATGTGTGCCGGCTCAGGAAACTCATGAGCCCCGGTGGTGTGGTTTAGTCAAGACAATACACACCTCATTGCTGCTCGCACATCCCTTTAAGCCTGTGAATTAAATACCTCGATATTGAGGTATTTAATTTGTGGCCTTAAAGGAATGCATGAGCGGCAATAAGGCGCATGTTGTCTTGTCTAAACCACGCCACCGGCACTTCTACTAGGTGCGTGATTTTCCTGTGCGAGTGCACGGCGCGCATCTGAAAGCAGCCTTAGACAGTACTTTAGCTGAGGACTAACCAAAGTCGGGTGGAGTGGTACTACTCTTTCTGAATCTTGAATACGATGCTTCTGCATACCTCCCAAAAACTATTGACAAGAGAGAGTCCCTCTTTGGGTGCTGAATCCCATTGTCCTTCTTTCAGAAGTCAGTCCCTCTTTCAGGAAGAGAGACCCAGACAGAGAGACTGGTATTCAAGGCTCAGGCATCTCTTTCCTGGTTGCCTCCAGGAAAAGCACTTCAGGGGGCAATGAGGAGATGAGGAACGACAAGAAGATAAGAGGTATGAAAAGTAGGGGAGTTTTTGTCCCATTTTATGTTCTTGGAATGGACAGGGGTGTGTGCGTGTGTATGTAACTGTGTGGGGAGGTGGACCTAATTCACTGAAGAGTGGAGCTTGAGTCAACAGGGTGGGACTTGTACCTCCTTGTGTTTCTCCAAATGTTGCAAGTTATGTTTCTGGTAATGCAACTCAAAATGCCATTTCTTGGTTTTGAGATAGCATGGTACTGTTGGCTCATGTTTGTTTTGTGATTGACAATAACCTCTAAATATTTCCTTGGAGGGCTACTACCCTGCCCAGTTATCTGTCGTGTGTTTCTGCATTTAAGAAGAGAATTGGGTCCAGAGGACATTTAAATCTGAGACTGAAGCAAATTCTTTCATGTCTGAAGCGCTGAAGGAGTTGTTTTCCAAGTCCTTTTTTGGTGGAGGAGAACATTGCCACTACAATGCTAGCAAATGTCACTGCATTTTAAAAGATTCTCTGAAGATTTTGGTTAGAGGGTTTTCCCCCCTCAGCAAGTCTCTCTAGAGAAATGAGAGATCTCAGGCTGAGAATGTGCTGACTCTATTTAACACCAAACATGTTCCAACTCCATTGGAAAGGCAGCTGGAAAGACTCTGTTTTGTCAAAGGGCAAAATCACTCAAATGCTGCAGAGTTTAGCATAAATAGTCCAGATTTTTAAGGCATGAAAGTCCTAACAAGGTACTTGGCTGGGTCCCTTCAAGAGAGGGGAGGCCAGACTAAGTGGGTACACATTCTATCTTGCCTAGGTAGCAGTCTGGGGCCCACCTCAGGTGAGCGAGCGTGCCCCAGTCCCTCCCAGACCCTTGCAAAACTGCATCTCTCCCCGGAGGGCTGCCAGACCGCAGCCTCTGACCCACCTGCTTGATTGTATTCCCTGCCTCAGGTGAGCGAGCGCACCCCAGTCCCTCCCAGTCCCTTGGAGAGCTTCATGTCTCTCTAGAGGGTGGCGACAAAAGGGCACTGGCCATTTTGTGGCCATTGTGAGGCCGGAGCAAGGCCAGCGAGGAACCAGCGACGCAAGCCGTGCATCGCAGCCTCTCCCATCCGTCGTGAGGACTCTCCCACCCCACCCGCAAGCCTGGTATCCCTTCCGCTGCCGTGATTACCACCACTGAAATGTCATCCCACACTCTCACCCTCCATCTCGCCTCTCCTTCTCCCAGTGCTGCTGTCTCCCAGCGTCTCTCTCTTCCTCCTCCAACACGCTTTCTCCAACCTCCCCTCCCCTCCTCACCCTCCCTTAACCGTTCCCTGCAAACTCCCCTCCACCCACCCTCGTCCCGTCCCTGCAAGTCCCGTCCCTCCACATCCCCCAACCTCATCCACATTCCCTGCCTTCTCCCTGATCAACTCCCCTTCTCCTGCTCCCTCTGGAACTGTCGCTCTTCTGTTGGCAAAGCCCCCTTCATTCACGACCTCTTCCTTTCTCACCACTTTCAACTCCTTGCAATTACAGAAACCTGGATCCCTCCCACTGACTGTCACCCCTGCCACCCTCTCCTCTGGGGGCCTTTCATTCTCTCACCAGTCTCACCCCGACAGCTGGGGTGGTGGCGTGGGTCCCCTCCCTCTCCTTTCCTTCCTTCGAGGCTCACTCTGTGCGTCTCTACTCCCCCCTTCACCTTTGGGTCACTGTCATTTACACACACCCCGGCCCCCTATCCTCTTTTCTCCCAGGATTTGAATCCTGGCTTACCTTCTTCGTCTCTGATGCCCCCGCTCTCATTCTTGGAGACTTCAACATCCATGTTGACGCACCTTCCCAGCCCTCTATCTCCCACTTTCTCTCCCAAACCTCCTCCTTTGATCTCCGCCTCTGGACTGATTCCCCCACCCATGCTGACGGTCACTCTCTCAACCTCATCTTCAGAAACTGTCCTGTTACTGACCTCTCCTTTGACCTTTTTCCCTTGTCCAACCATCACCTCGTTTCCTTCAACCTTTCCCACCAACCCACATCTTCTTCCCCAGTGCCACACCCCTTCCATGATCTGCAGTCTATTACCCCTTTAGACTTTGCTTCCTCCCTCTCCCCCTCCTGTCCTCTCCTCCTCTTCCCCTGGCACTGCCATCTTTTCCCTCAATGCCTCTCTTGCCATGACCCTTGACTCCTCTAGTCCTGCCCTGTTCGACCCCCAAACCCCCGTCCCTGGCTCACCCCTACTATCTGCTACCTTCACTCCTGCACCCGGGCTGCTGAATGCCTCTGGCGCAAATCCTGCTCCCACCCTGACTTCCTCCACTTTAAATTCTCCCTCTCCTCCCTCTCTTCCGCTATCTCCATAGCGAGGCAACACTACTATGCCTCCAAGGTTGAATCCTACTCTTGTGACCCTCGCCGCCTCTTCTCCACCTTTGACTCCCTTCTCAAGCCTCCCTCTTCCCTCTCTGCTCAGGATCTCATGTCATTCTTCATCTCAAAGATTGACAAGATCTGCCAGGACATTGCTTCCCACCCGTCTCCTCTCCCCACTCCCTCTCCACCCACTCGCCTCCCCTCCTGCCCTCTTCTTCCAACCCCTCCACCTGCCCTCTCAACCCAATCCCCTCCTGTCTACTCACCTCCATTGCTCCCACCATTGCTTCCCCCTTCTACATGTCATAATCTCTCCCTCTCCACTGGCTCCTTCCCGTCCACCTTCAAGCATACCACTGTCTCTCGCATCCTCAAAGTCCACCCTCGACCCCTCTAGTTACCGGCCAGTCTCCCTCCTACCCTTCACCTCTAAGCTTCTGGAACGTGTTGTCTGGAACTCCTCTCTGCCAGCCCCTCCCTGGACCCTCTCCGATCTGGCTTCTGCCCTCTTCACTCCACTGAAACTGCCCTTGCCAAGATTATCAATGATCTGCTTGTCACTAAATCTAAGCGCCTCTACTCCATTCATGTCCTCCTTGACCTCTCTGCTGCCTTTGGCACTGTCGACCACTCACTCCTACTGAGCTCTCTTCGCTCCCTGGGGTTCTGCAGCTTTGTCCTTCACTGGTTCTCCTCCTCCTTCTCTGACCGCTCCTTCGATGTGTCTCCTCCCAATTCCACCTCCTCCTCCCTCCCCCTCTCGGTAGGGGTTCCCTAAGACTCTGTCCTGGGCCCTCTCCTCTTCTGTATCTACACCCTGTCCCTGGGAAAACTCATTGCCACCCACGGCTTCCAATATCATCATTATGCTGACGACACTCAACTCTATCTCTCCACCCGCTCTCTCTCCCCTGCTGTCCAAGCTCGCCTTGATGGTGTCACCATCCGTCCTGTTCCCCAAGCATATAGCTTGGGATTCATCTTCGATACTCATCTCTCCTTTAAACCTTACATCGACTCTGTTGCCAAGTTATCTCCATCCAAAACTCCACTGCTAGGGTCATCCACTCGGCCCATCGCTTTAACCACGTGCAGCCTCTCCTCACTTCACTGGCTCCCCCTCCCCCAATGCATCCTTCACAAACTCCTAGTATTTACTTACAAAGCCCTTCACAGCCTGGCTCCCCCTTACCACATTCCTACCTAATATGGCATTAAGGCCACTTTCACACATGCCCCCCACCCCCTGCACATATCTCGGCTGCGGGAGGGTATGTGCAACCCAGGATGTGTNCCCCCCCCCCGGGCATGGCTTTGCCAGTGAACACGCAACAATACAGAGCTAGAAATCCAGCTCTGTATCGGTACTTGTGTTTGCCAGCAAAGCCGCACCAGGGGGGTGGGCTTTCAGACCATCTGAATCCCGTGCATATCCTGGCATGTGCATTCCCTCCCGCAGCACAGATATGTGTGTGGGGGACTGGGGGGAGAGGAGCACAGGTGTGAAAGTGGCCTTAGTTTCATTTCCTAGCTCAGAAGCTAGGGGGTCAACTGTCTGGGTCACTCCAGATATGTGCACAATGGTGACAGCACTTGATTGAGGCTTCCGAAGTATTCCGAGGACTGGCCTTGGTCCTCAGGACTTTGGACTTTGGAAATTTGTAACCAAGTACTGGAATCCTCAGTGGCTTCCAAAATTTTCCTAAGACTATTTCAACCCTAGAAAATACCAGCCTTTTGGGAGCACTTTTGGCCATTAATCAGTATTTTCTGTTTCTGTGCTTCTGGTTCCGTTGGTATCGGTGCCCTTGATTTCTCGTCATTTTTTGGCAATTTCTGGTACTTTTCAGTAATTTCTGGTAATTTTCAGTATTACTGATAATACTGGAAATTACAAAAAAAAATACTGATAATACGAGAAATCTACCAAAAATGATGGCAGAAAATAGTGGAAAATCAGAGAAAACTGATAGATTTCCTCCTCACGCGAATGAAGGCGAAAGAACGGTTTCCATTGGAAACAGTACTTGCAGAGACTTTTCATTTCAGCTCTGCTTTTTTGTATCTACATCACGTCTCTGACTAATATTAAGTCTAAAGTCTGACCAGTGATGACTAGAGTGTATTACTTCCACTGATTTGGACACAATACTCGTGGCAATGCAGCTTAAAATTGCATCAAAAGTCTCCTGTTTCATTGGCTGGCTGCCATTCTTCCAGTTTCTAGTAAGTCCAAGCTTCAGTTAAAGTTTGCTTGAGTCAAGTTGGGCCGCATGCTTGTCCAGATACTGCCAACAAAAGTGCAAATCCCATTCACTTCAAAGGGACTCCCATCGATGACATGTGCTGCTGCTATGCAATCAGAGATCCTGCCATCAGTAAATATTTCCACATAGGGAACTAAAACGGTAAGAGATATCGATTTATCTGTGAGGGACTGGGGCCCCAAACTAGTATCTCCAGGTTTCTAAGTTAATGTCTGACTCTCGTAAGGGTGAGACTCGAGAGATTATCGGTTATCTGATTTACCAGTATCGAATCTCCTGATATTGTATTTATCGGTATCGGACACCGCCAGTCCTTGACTTTGACCCAGAACTCTCCCAATAAGCCCTTTTTTCAAGCCTTTTCTGCATACCCTCTGCTTCCTGATTGGCTGTCAGCCCTGATAAAGGTCCATCAAGCAGAAATAGGTGGGGGTGGATCAATGCACTTGAACCTGTGTGTGATGACAGTTTAGCGTTGCCTATATTGGGCTAGCTGCTTACCAGCCTGAGCGGGGTCATGTTATACCTTAAGAGATCTCCTGGCTATTGTCCCCTGTGGACACCACCTTCCTTCCCCTCTCCTCCAATCTTGACACTGTGAGCCTGTCCTGTGTGCTGTTCAAGTCCAGTTCCAAGTCCTCTAGCTTCATGGACCCAATCCTTATTGCGGTCTTGAATCTGATCCTGATTCTAATCCTGCCTGGACCTGAATCTGCTACTCTGCCCCCAGGGGCCAGATTCTGTGAGTCTTCCCACATCCCAGACAACCCAAGCAATATAATATTTTATATAATATTTTTAAGATGTTTTGTACGCCACACCGAGCTGGCTCTTTGGCAGGAGGGAGCAGGATAAAAATTTATAATAATAAATAATGACAGTGCCCCCGGGGGCCATTTTTCAGGACCTGTTGTAATCAGGTGCCACGCTTTCCATTTGCAGTTTTAGGGAAACAGAGATGATTTGGACTGAGTCACACTCAAATCTGTTTGAGCCAATGTAAAACAGTTGATCCCCAGCTACGATGATAGCTACCATATGGCACTGAATCTAAATTTGTCTGAAGCCGGGAGACTTCCAGAGATCCACGATGTCACTTTTATTAGAGCATTTGCCAATTTACCAAGACAGAAAATGAATTTCAGCAAACTAAGAGGAGTCTTCAGCTGCTCATCTGCTGTGCCAGAAGTGGTGGAGCAGTGTCAGGAAGGGCGTGATCCAGCAAACATTTACTACCAAGGCTACCGCTCTCCTCCAAGACAGGTGCCACTAACTTGTCAACTACTGCACTGGATCATGCCTTCTACTTTTTACAGGAATGGACTAATCACTCAATTGGTTGTCTATCTTGTAACCTAGGGGATTTGGGAACCCCGGTCATGGACAGAGTCTGGCCTTCCTCGGTCACACAGGTTTGCAGTCTTAGGGCGCTCTTGCTGCTGCGCCTGGATTGTCAGGTTGCAGTGGTGGCCAGAAACATTTTTTGCCAACTTCATCTGGTGAGAAGTCAGTGAAGTTTTTTTTTTTATCAGATTCAGATCTGGCCATTGTCATCCATGCCTTCATAACCTTGAGGTTAGACTACTGCAGTTTGCTCTACGTGGGACTGCCCTTGAAGACTGTTTGGAAGTGGCAGTTGCTGCAGAACATGAGTGGCCTGCTTTCTTTGTGGTTGGGTCACTGGGAGAGCACATTACACTGATGCTCCAGAGTCTCCACTGGCTGCCAACAGTTTTCTGGGCACAATTCAAGGTCCTAGTCTTAACCTATAAAGCCCTAAGCGGCCTGGGTCCCAGGTATCTGAAAGGCCACCTCTTCTCCTCTGTCCCATCACAGCCTCTGATGTCGGCCGAAGGCGCCCTCTTGTGAGTGCCAACTGTCCATGAAGTTGCTACATCAAGGGCACGCAGGCCAAGGTCCGGGGTGGGCGTGGGGGGGGACATTCTTGGTTGCTGCCACACAATAATGAAACTCCCTCCCCTTGGAGGTCTGCCTAGGCCTGGGCCTGTTCGTCTTCCGGAGGAGATGTAAGACCTTTTTGTTTGGCCAGGCATCTGGCAGGCAGGGATAGGGTTTGATGGGATTGGTTAGAGGGTTTGGGGAAGGATTAGTGTTTGGCAGGTGGAGATAAAGGGTCGGGGTGGGATGATGGGGGTTTTAAAGTGATTTTAATGTATTATTGTATTATATTTTGATTTTTTAATTTCAATGTTGAGCTGCTCTGAGTCTCCAGAGAAGGGTGGGGTAAAAATGTAACAATAGATAGGGCATTTTTAAAGTAGCTGCAGCTGTAAATGTGACAGGCTGCCATGGAAACCAAGTGACCACAGCTGCCTGGAGCAAAGCAGTTTACCAGGAGAACCTTTTACACACACATGTTTTGGGAGAAGTTTCATGCCGAAGTTCAAAGATCCAGATGTTTAAGATCTGGATGAGTGATTTAGACACACACAAAGTTCAGGATGTAATAGCAAACATCCAGGAGAAATGTGTGTGTAAAAACACCCATTGATAGATAATTTAGCACTTTGGTCCTGCAGCAACCAAACTAATAACAATTGATTAGCGAGCGGTAACTACTTGATTTACTAACTATTTGTGCTGGCCTGTTTTCTGTTCTGCTCCAGTCAGTTTTTCCGTTCTGTTCTGGTTTTCCAGTCTATTGCTTTTTTCCAGTCAGTTCCGTAGTTACTGACTGGAAACGTAGTTTTCGCAGTTCCAGCTAGTCCCGTATACCCACAATTCCATTCCTGCTTACCCCCAGACCAAGGTTTCAAGTTACCCATTGGGTATCTCCTTCAGCTCTGCTGGATGCAGCTTTGTTATTGGTCTGGAAGTAAAATGGAAATGATGGGACACAAAGTGGTAAATTGATTATTCTGTCATGTGGTAACAGCTACAAGATCCCTGATGACTGGCTGTCCAGTAGGGCTGAAAGAAGAACGCTTTTGCATTCTCGCAAGAATGCACAAGATTCTCGCAGTCCCAGCAAGATCTTGCATATTGTTGCCGAGGTTTTCAAGAATCTCACGAGGTTCTTGAGAACATAAAAAAAATATTTGAGAACATAAAAAAGTGCTCTATACATGGGTGGGGCCCCGGCGGTCATTTTGCCTATGCACACAGCATTTTTGGGGGTTTCTCGCAAGATTCGTTAACCCCCCCCCAAACGCTCTGTGTAATGCACAGAATGGTCAGTCTGTCTGTTTTGCGCACGTGCAACCATCTGGTGGCCATTTTCGAGACTCTCGTGAGAATGGCGGCGAGAGTGCCGATTCTTGTGAGCTTCTTGACCTAGAAAATCTCAGCAAGAAGCCTATTCTCACCGAAACTTTTGACCAGTGTGAGAATGAGTTTCAACCCTACTGTCCAGCCTCTGCTTGAAACTCTCTAGTGGTGGAGAACCTAGGACCTTCCTGGGCAACTTCTTCCATCGTCGCACCACTCTTACTGTTGGCATATCTTTACTGATATGTAACCTGAAATCTTACTGTCTCATAATTTGAGCCCATTATTTCTAGCCCTCCCCTCTGTAGCAATGAAGATCAGCCCTTTAGACATTTGAAGACTACTGTCATGGCTTACCTTAATCTTCTCTTCACTAGGCTACGCATACCCAGCTCCTTCAACCTTTCCTCATAAGACTTGCTTTCCAGTCCCACTCCCTTGATCATCTCAATGTAACCAAGCTAAGCACGTGAACCTGGGACCTCTCATCTTCATGAATGTTACACCCCTTGTCTCTCCCGCTGTTCCCCTTCCTTTGTCTTCCCCTACCCCTCTGTCTCTCAGATTGTAAGCTCTAGGGCAGGGACCGTGTCTATTCCATTACTTTGTAAAGCGCCAGGTACATTGCTGGCACTATATTGAGGCATCTCAAAACTGTACACAGTACTCCAGGCAAGGTCTGACCAGTGCTGAATAGAATGGAATTATTAGGCTCTGCTGACTTGGATTCTGGTAATGCAACCTAATTGCATTTGCCTTTTTTTCAGCCACATCCCACTGCCGACTCGTATTCAGTCTGAGATCACCCACAACCCCTCGCTCCTTTTTGCACATGCTGCTGCTATGCCAGGTATCCCCTATGGCTGGTTTGGAATAACGGTTCCATTTTCATGGAACACTTCCATGAAAACAGAACGGCTATTGACTTTTCAGTCGGAATTCCAATTGGAACATGCATGCCGATCAGAATCCTGACTGAAAATAATAGTTAAAAAAATTAAAAATCCATTGCACATGTGTAAAATTGCCACCGGCACCACCATTTTGGTTAAAGGTGGTGGCCATTTTGCACATGTGAAATTAATTATTTTGCAAAAAATATTTTGTCCAATTCCTATTGGAATTGGAAAAAATATTTCCTCTTCCGATTTTTCAATTTGAATGGGTGAACTGGCCGATTTTGATAGAAAATCTGAACCAGTGAAATTCCATATTCACCTCGGTATCACTTACCTTAACTCCCATCTTATTATCCTACTGCAACATGCAGTCGCTGACTTACAAGGACAAATAAAAAACAGTCCTAGGCTGTCTTTGTCCTTCTGGATGGAAATTCCCCACCGGTGTTCTAGACGGAAGCCCGGCCTCCCACGGTAGGAGACGCAGGGATCAGGGATGAGAGCACTCGGAAGCGCTCATTGATAAGTTGAGAGCTTTGTTTCTCCCGCTTGTTTTGCAACTGGCCTCATTATGCATTTACATCGCCCACAACAACAGTTGAATGCTCTGACATCTTCCAGCCTCCGGAAGAGCAGAGAGCGGAATCACCAACAATGAGTGAGCAGGAGCACCCTTGATAATGAACGACTACAGGATGTCAGCCAATATTCTGAGCGAATCGTGACCTCTCGTCACCAGATAGGCCCCATTCAGAAAACAACTGCTCTCCTTTCCCTCTCCAGAGCAAGCTGCTGTTACCTCACGTTGAAACATCCTCTTAAAAGAATAGAAGCTCAATTCAGCTGGAACAAAAGCGTGTTGAAAGCTAAGTCGTAAGGGAGTTTGCTTAACTTTGGTAACCACTCTTCATGAAATGAGATTAATCGCCGCGTTGGAAGAGATCTCAAAGATCATTTCGCTCAACCTTTGATGCAGGAGGTCCACAGCTCCAATAAACCTGGCAGACAGCTGTCCAGCCTCTGTTTGAAAATCTCCAGCAATAGAAGACTTACACCAAGGGCAAGAAACCTCAGTCTGCAACAAGTTTTTATGTGACCCCGTTCCTGGATCTGGCCCCTAAATCCAGTTCCTATTTTCAAGCACTGAACAACAGAGCAGGGTAAGGGAGCAGAGATGAGGGTATATGCACACAAGGATAAGGGACAGATCCATAGTCTGAACCCTACTTTTCTAGAGTGTACCCCTGCAACCAACTTCTATGTGGCCCTCTGAGCTTGTACTAATGGCCCCTCGGAGGGAATATGTTCCCCACTCCTGTGGGGGAAAAAAATCTCCAACAATGGGAGCATCCTTGGGTAGGGCTAAGACAAGAGCAAGTATTGCCACTGCAAAGGGAAATAACCTTTTGGGAGTGTTTACAACTGTCCGTTGGTGCTACTTTGGTTTCTGGTGATTCAGCGATTCCACTATTTTTTGTCACCTTCAGCACGTTCCATGACTTTCCGGGTCTTTTTGGTCACTTTTTGGGGAATTTTATGACTGTTTTATGGTAATTTCAAGCACTCTTCCGGTGCTTAGCCGACAGGTTTTCAGCTGCAGAGCCATGTGGGGGTTTGGGACTGGTACATGGCCAATGTGTTCAATGTGCAAAAAATATAGGAAAACGGTGGGGAAAGTTGGTAAGTTTCCATGTCACATGAATCTCGGCAAATGCCCTGCTTCCAACAAAAGAAGAATNCCCCCCCCGATATTTAACCAAAATCTTCCATCTGTGATTTGAACCCATTAGTTCTAAACTTGCCCTTTTTGGCAACAGAGAACAGTTTCTTGCCACCTTCTTTTTGACAACCATTAAGATATATGAAGACTGCTGTCATTCATGTCTCCCCTTAGTCTTCTCTTTGCTAAGCTAAACACACTGACTTCCCTCAACTTTTCCTAATAAAACTTAATCTCCACTCTCTTTATCACCTTTGTAGCCCTCCTCTGAACTGGATCAATTTTTATAATGTTCTTCTTAAAATGAAGTGCCCCAAACTGGACACAATACTCCAGGTGATGTCTCAAAAGCAGAAATAAACTAGTATTTATTTTATTTATTTATTTATTTATTTAAGTGTATTTTTATCCTGCCCCTCTGGCCTAAGCAACTCAGGGTGGCTTACAATCTTTCTAAAAGATAATACAAAAGAAAACAATAATAAATACCACAAAAATAGATATACACTTAAATAAACTTAAATTTTTTGAAGTATAACATTAAAAACCCCTCAAGTCTCCCAATCTCTGTGGAAAACAATCCCACCCAACCAGCTATCCCATTCCCCCTGCCTCCACCCTCTGTTCCCCAATGCTTGACAGAAGAGCCAGATCTTATAACTTTGATGGAAGGCAAGGACATCTGGACTGAGGCAAATCTCCACTGGGAGAACATTCCGCAGAGACGATGCAACTGCTGAGAATGCCCGTCTGTCCATTTGGACCTGCCTATAGCACAGGACCTCAAGGAGGTGCTCCTGGATGGGTCCAGATGTCTTGATTTATTGGACCAATCTCTGTGAGCGTATGCAAGCTTTCAGGTCAGATGGAGCCCTTTCTCAGGCATGATCGGACTGGGCAAATGGAAACTTTGAAAGGGGCTGTTAGGAAGAGACTGAAAGATGAAATGGTTATCTGTGTGCATATCAGTAACTGTTGGATTTGTGGTAAATGAACTGATAGAGATCAGTTACCAAGCAGTAACTTTATTAACCGATGTACTGAATTGCTGTATTACCGCTAGGAGCTGTTTACCTTGTCATCACATTCTGTTTTCCAATCCGTTTCATGGTTACTGGCTTGTTTCGTTTCCCCCAAATTCCTTTTCAGTTTCTCACCGCCACCAGTCTGGTTTGAAGTTTAACTCGGTTCCCCATTGGATACTTGGTTCAAACCTTCTGGATGCAGCTTTGCTGTAGACCTAGAAGTAAGCAAAAAATGACAGCATTAAGGGGGGAAATGCAGATCGGTTACAAGGTAAATTGGTGATGTGGTAACAGTAAAGTAGCGTTTTTGGTTAATCAGTTTACCCCTGCGGTAAGCAGTTACCAGTCCGTTCACCTCAATGGCTATTCTGCAGCCGTGTGGCACCTGGCGGACATTTTTCTTGCTTGTGCAGAACATTTCTAGATTCTCAAGAATCTTGTGAGATTCTCTAGAAAACTAAAACATTCTGCACATGCAAATAATGGCCACCCGGGAGCCATGCATGCGCAGAATGACTGCGGTGACCGTTTTGTGCATGCGCAGAGCATTTTAGAGAATCTCATGAAATTCTCATACACCATAGTGAGATCTTGTTGGTTTTTTAAAAAAGATTATTATTATTATTATTATTTATATAGTACCTGTGATGTAACTAGCACTGTACACAGAGTCAGTAGTTACACAGGTCCCTACCCCAAAGGGGTTACAATCAAATACTTTTCTTTTCTGGGACTGGCAGCTGTCTTGGTGGGAAACTTCCCAATCACACATTTTCAGAAATTTCTGGCATTTTGGGTAGTTTTTGGTATTTTCCACCAATTAATTTCTGGCATTTTCTTTACTTTCTGAAATGTGATGACAGATTGCAGCATAGAGCTAGTTTGAAAACCTAGGTTGTGGCTGTGCGGGCAGCAAAGAAGGGTTTCTTTGCTTCCCTCATAGTGTCTGCAAATTGTTGTCCAGCTGAGCTTTTCCGGGTGGTGAAGGTGCTGGTCAGTCCGGAGCTGCAGTTTCCACCTGGAGCTGCAGTCTTCCAGAATTCACTGTGAGAAGTTTAAGAACCTAAGTAGTGCCATACTGGGTCAGACCAATGGTCCATCTAGCCCAGCATCCTGTCTCTGACCGTGGCCAGTCACGGTGACTAGGGAGAAGCACCCAACAGGCCACAATGGGGGATCCATTCCCTGCTGTTTTCCCCCAGATCATGTCCTGTTCCCTGATCCTGTCTGGCTAATAGCGGCTAATGGACCTAGTATCTAGGGATGGGCGAACGCGGTTCAGAAGTTCGGACCGAACTTGAATAGTTCGGTTGACCGAACCGAATTTCCAAACTTGGTTCTGTTCGTCCATCCCTACTAGTATCTTCCAGAAACTTGTCCAAACCTCTTTAAAGTCAGCGATAGTACTAGCCCTTACCACAGCCTCTGGCAGTAGATTCCACAACCCAATTATACGCTGAGTGAAAAAATATTTTCTTTTGTTTTAAACTTGCCACCCATGAGTTTCATGGAGTGTCCCCTAGTTCTAGCACTAGCTGAGAGGGTAAGTAACTGTTCCTTGTTTATTAGTTCCACACCACTCATGATTTTATAAATCTGTATCCTATCTCCTCTCAATCATCTCTTCTCTGAGCTGAAGAGCCCCAACCTACCAAGCCTCTCCTCATACTGGAACCCTTCCATGCCCTTGATCATTTTTGTTGCCCTTCTCTGTACCTTTTCTAGTTCAGCTGTGTCTTTTTTGAGATGGGGCGACCAGAACTGCGCACAGTATTCGAGGTGTGGCTGCACCATTGATTTGTATAGAGACATTATGACATCCTCCATTTTATTCTCTATCCCCTTCCAAATAATTCCTTCCATTCTGTTTGCTTTTTTGACTGCTGCCGCACACTGCTGTGGATTTCATTGCATTTTCCACAACCACCCACAGATCCTTTTCCTGAGTGGTAACTCCTGGCATAGTATCCAGCATTGTGTATTTATAATTCGGATTATATTTCCCTATGTCCATCACTTTGCACTTGTCCGCATTAAATCTCATTTGCCATTTAGATGCCCAGGCACCCAGTGTCGTAAGATCCCATTGCAGTTCCTCACAGTCTGCTCATGTTTTAACTACCTTGAATCATTTGACTATTTTGCATACAAAATTTCTCACATTCATCCCAGCGTCGATGCTGCATTTGATATAATAGGGGAATGAATTCCCCATTTTGTCCTGTTCTGTGAGATCAGTTCCAGTCTGTGTTGTCTGCTGATACTGAGGATGTCCTGGAGTCTGTGAGGGCCACTTCTTGTGCACCAGATCCATGGTCAAGGCCAGCCAGGAGACATTGAGGCCATTGCCGGCTGGGATTGTCAGTGTCTCCCTTTGAGAGGACAGAGTCCCGGGTGCCTCAAGGAGGCCCCAGTGCACCCATTCCTCAAGAAACCATCTTTTGATGTTGACTCCCTGGCCAGCTATCAGCTGGTCTCTCAACTTCCCTTTTTTAGGGAAGGTTACTGAACAGGTGGTGGCTCGGCAGCTTCAGGTACATTTGGATCCGATCAGTTTTCTTGATCCCTCTTTCTGGCTTTTGTCCAGGTTATGCCACTGAGACTGCACTTGTGGCCTTAGTTGATGACCTTCACTGTGAGTTAGACCAGGGTTGTTCCACCCTTTTGGTCCTGTTAGATCTGTCAGCTGCTTTTGATACCGTTGCCCATGAGATGTTGGTGGCCTGCTTGCAGGATCCACACTGGGGTCAGCGTAATCACTCTTGAATGGCTCTCCTTCCTGGCCGGAAGGACTCAGCGTGTGCTATTGGGGGACTGTTCTTCTTCCCCGCACATGTCCATGTGGTATGGGTTTGGGATTGGCCGCACTGGCAAATGGGAACTAGTGAAAATAGTAATGAGCACAGGCAAATGGTCTGTTTTGGTTAGAAACTGCTTTCGCTGCATTTGCTCAATTCAGCACTAATTGTGTGTCTCATCTCTCTAACCCAGGGATGGGACTCTGGGCAAAATTTCAGTTTTGGTCAATTTCAGTTTCGATTCTCATGAATTTCGGGGGGGTTTCGGTACTATCGGACGCAATGTTAAAAATCCGGTACACAAATCAATGCAAAATATCCGATCTTACCGAAACCAACAAAGAACCAAAATTTCAGGTTAATCCGAAATGGCTATTTTCGGGTATTTTCGGTTTTATCCAAAACCGAAATTCCCATCCTTGCTCTAACCCTACAGCATGTTGAAATAATACTACACAGGTTGTCTGATGGATGTCAAGCAGTTCAAGAAAGCTCTTGCATCGACTTTCATAGGCATCAAGAAAGTGAGCAGAGAGTGGCCTCTGCAGGCAGCAGTGAGGCACTGAAAGCTAATGCTGCCCTGAAACTCGATTTCACAGTTCTCGCTTTTCTTGATGAGAATCCGAGTTCTTGACTCGTTCTTGCAAGTGAAATGGAGCCAAGAATTGTCTGGATTCTTGCTGAGAAAAGCGAGAATCTTGAAAACAGCCCTCCCCCCCCCCCCCTCAAAGGACCAGGAAAGGGCCTTTTGCAAAACCTGGCTACACTTGCAAATAGCCGTGTATGCCACGTGTTCACCGGGACTGCTCCAGGCACCCGGTCTTTCTCCCCACTAGCTTCTCCACATCAGGAGGGAGGGAAGCGAGGTCGCAAAAAAGGGTGGGGGGAGAAAAAAAAACACGGTGAACGGCGCCACGCTTGCACAGAACTGCCCTTTTCCAAAATGGTGGTGACGCCGAGAGTGCCATTTTGGAAAAGGGCTGAGGATGTGCAGAACAGCCCCAGTGGCCATTTTGCACATGCATAGATTTTTCTTTAATTTAAAATGTCTTTGCAAGATACCTTGCGAGATTTCACATCAGAGCTGAATTCTCATGAGATATCTCGCAAGAATTCAATTTGATTCTCACTTCAGCCTTAGCCAGAATGTATTCTTTTGCAGTGCAACTTAGGCAATTGCTGCCTTTTCCCTCTTAGCTCAGAGCCTAGAGGAAAGAACATCTTGTGTCATGCTCCCATGTCAGCAGAAGAACTGAGGGCTCACATTACAACAGAGGTGGGTAAATACTAGCGATGGGACACGGGAGAATACAGGATACCGGATTTACCAGTATCGGATCTCCCCGGTATCCGATTTACCGGTATCGGCATACTGGATTTTTAACATTGGCTGCTTTACCAGTTTTTTTACATTGCGGCCATTGACTTCAATGGCCAAAATGTAAAACAGGTAAAGAGGCCAATGTTAAAATTCCAGTATGCCGATACTGGTAAATATCAGATTATCGAATTAATCCGATACACCTGATTATCGGGTGTTTCAGATTTATCCAATACCAATATTCCCACCCCTAGTAAATACATCATTGGGCATTTTTACCCACACCTTAAGTTCTGGATTTTTCAATCTTCGCAGTTTACAAGTCCACAAGTAAGTTTCGGATGCATTTTTCACACACACACACTGCCCTGGGGCAGTTCCTGGATGCATTCTTCACACACACGCTGCCCTGAGGCAGCCTAAAGTAGACACAACTGTAGACATGACAGGCTGCCATGGAAACCAAGTGACCACAGCTGCCTGGAGCAAAACAGTTTACCAGAACTTTTGATAAACAGGCAGCAACAACATTACCACCCCACCAGGCTTGACTATAACCAGGTACTGAGCCCCCTTTTGGGCACATTTATGCCCTGTCCAACCCCGAGCTCGAAACTCTTCTCTTATACATTGACGACACCTTAAAAATGGCTTTATTCATCACTCATATTCCCCTGCGGGAGCTCCCATCTTCTTTGTACCGAAGAAGGATGGGGGCCTCTGCCCATGTATAGACTACCATGGACTTAATCAGATCACCATCAAAAATAGCTATCCTCTTCCCTTGATCCCTGAACTATTAAACCGCCTGCAAGGAGCAACCATCTTCACTAAATTAGACCTTCGCGGGGCGTACAACTTGGTCAGGGTTAGAGAAGGCGATGAATGGAAAACCACCTTCAGGACTCGCTATGGACATTTAGAGTACCTTGTCATGCCCTTCGGCCTTGCCAATGCCCAGCTACGTTTAAACACTTTATAAATGATATCTTGTGGGGCCTTCTGGACATGTGTGTTTGCATATCTAGATGATATTTTAATTTACTCTAATACTAACAGCATTTAGAACATGTACGCAAGGTCCTCCAATGACTCCGGACACACCAGCTATACTGCAAACTGGAAAAATGTGTCTTTCATCTTACCACTGTGGCCTTCTTAAGCTTTACTTAACCGCTACCGGAATCCAAATGGATTCCCAGAAGCTGGAAGCAATCCAACAATGGATCGTGCCAAAGGCGGTAAAACCTTTGCAACACTTTTTAGGCAGTGTCAACTATTACTGCCAGTATATCCCCATTATGCTGAACTTACAACTCCCCTAACCTGGCTCTTAAAGAAAAAACAAGGATATATATGGGGGCCCGAACAACAACGAAGCTTCCAACATCTAAAGAAAGCCTTCGTAACCACCCCGCTTCTGATTCACCCTGATTTTCAGCAGCCGTTTCAAGTGGAAGCTGATACATCCAGTTCCGCCTTAGGTGACATTCTTTCCCAGGCAACTACGAAGGAAGGACCTATGCGACCATGTGCCTATTATTCCTGACAGCTTACCCCAGCAGAAAGGAATTATTCTATTTTTGATAGGGAACTGCTTGCCATTAAAATGGCATTTGATACCTGGTGACACTATCTAGAGGGAGCCAAGTACCCAGTAACAGTGGTAATGGATCACAAAAATCTTGTATATTTACAGACAGCCCAGATCGTTCATGCCTGGTGGACCCTCTTTTTTGCTCGGTTCACGTTCGTTATCCGTTCTCGCCCAGGAAAATTAAATACCTTAGCAGACGCCTTATCCTGCTATTTGGAGGATTCCCCCCAAGGAAGGCATACAGCCAGGTCCTATTCTACCCCAGAGCATCTTTGCTGCCACCTACTTGTCCCAAGAGCAACTGACACAAGCTACCTCTCAGGAACTCCTACCCATGCTCGACTCTTCCTACCTCCTGGAAAAAGGGCTAGTATGAAAGGATGGACGCATAGTGGCTCCTCGGTCCTGTTGTTCCCAAATCCTGTGGGCTCATTATGACTCGCCCTTAGCCGGACATCCCGGAAAAGACCGGACCTGTCGGCTAATACGACGAACCTTTTGGTGGCCCTCGTTGTCCCAAGACACCCAAAAATATGTTGCCAAGTGCACTACTTGCGCAAAAACAAAAGTCCCGCGCCAAGCCCCCCAGGGTCTCTTGCAACTCATGGAACCCCCGTAAGGACCCTGGCAATGGATTGGGATTGACTTCATTGTGGAAATTCCCCCCTCCCGGGGGTACACAACTGTATGTGTGGTCGTAGACCACTTTTCCAAGATGGCACACTTCATTGCCTGTAAGGGACTACCAACAGCGCATCACATGGTCCTCTTATTTATTCACCATGTTTTAAAATTACATGGATGGCCGCTGGAAATTATTAGTGACCATAAATCCCAATTTGTGTCGCATTTCTGGAAAACCCTATTCACTGCCCT
>QEPC01003849.1:3235040-3257310 GCA_003113815.1 Sphenodon punctatus | reverse complement strand
TCCTGTCTCCGACAGTGGCCAATCACGGTGGCTTGGGAGAAGCACCCAACAGGTCACAATGGGGGATCCATTCCCTGTTGTTTTCCCCCAGCTCCCGTCATGTTCCCTGATCCTGTCGGGCTAATAGCTGCTAATGGACCTATCTTCCAGAAACTTCTTCAAACCTCTTTAAACTTAAGTATAGTCCTGGCACTTACCACAGCCTCTGGCAGTAGATTCCACAACCCAATTATACGCTGAGTGAAAAAATATTTTCTCTTATTTGTTTTAAACTTGCCCCCCATGAGTTTCATGGGTGCTTGACCCTCCTTGAACCAATTTAGATTGTTCAGTTCCTTGAACATGTCCCCTAGTTCTAGTACTAGCTGAGAGGGTAAATAACTGCTCCTTGTTTATTAGTTCCACACCACTCATGATTTTATAGACCTCTATCGTATCTCCTCTCTGTCGTCTCTTCTCCAAGCTGAAGAGCCCCAACCTACCAAGCATCTCATATAGGAGCCCTTCCATGCCCTTGATAATTTTTCTTGACCTTCTCTGTACCTTTTCTAGTTCAGCCATGTCTTTTTTGAGATGGGGCGACCCCTGCACACAATATTCAAAGTGTGGACGCACCATTGATTTGTATAGAGGCATTATAACATCCTCAGGAATTATTCAGAAGGGGATAGAGAATAAAACGAACATTCTGATTGCTTTTTTGACTGCTGAGTGGTAACTCCTAGCTTAGTACCCAGCATTGTGTACGCATAGTTTGGAGTATTTTTCCCTACGTGCATCACTTTGCACTTGTCCACATTAAATCTCATTTGCCATTTAGATGCCCAGGCACCCGGTGTCATAAGATTCTGTTGCAGTTCCTCAGACTGCTTGTGTGTTGACTACCTTGAAGAATTTGGTGTCGTCTGCAGATTTAATCACCACACTTTTAATACCCTTTTCCAAATCATTAATGAATGCATTAAACAGCAGCGGTCCCAATACAGATCCCTGAGGCACACCACTTTTTACATCTCTCCATTGTGAAATCCTTTGCTTTCTATGTTTTAACCAGTTTCTCATCCATAGAAAGACATTCTCTCCTATCCCATGACTTTTTAACTTTCTCAAGAGTCTCTCATGAGGGACCTTATCAAACATTTTCTGGAAGTCCAGGTACACTATATCTAATTATCTACTGTGTCTCCCCGGAAGGCCTAGTAGCGTGCTGAAGCCGGCAGCCACAGCCAGCGCTGAAGCAGCCGCCGGACCGCCGGAGCTCAAGGTAGGAGGCAATGGCATTAATCCCTGGGTGGGTAGGTAGGGTGATCCCTGGGGTGGGGGGTGTTAAACCACCCCCCTCACCAGGGATCAGTACAGTACACTTACCTGCTGGCTGCTGCAGTGCTGGTGCGGGCTCTGGGCCGCTGGCGGCGGCCCGGAGCCCGCACTAGGGGACTTGGGGGGAATTATTTTTGGTGTTTAAATCCAGGGTGTGTGGGGTGTGTGCCCCCTTCCACCCGCGCAGCCTGGACTTGGGGAGGGGGGAGGTTTTTGTTTTTTTCATTGATTTCAATGGGGACAGTTCCCCATTGAAATCAATGGAAAAGATCCGGTACCGGTAAACTGGTATTAATCCAGTAAACTGGTTTTTGTAAATCCGGGAACCGGTAAAACCGGTACCCAGTATTTGGCCTGATGCCCCACCCCTATTAAATGCTACTTCTGTTTGTCTTTCTCCCTCCAGAAATTACATAAAATGGGATCATATTATGATCACTATTGCCTAGTGGCTCTGCCACAGTTACTCCTTGCACCAGGTCCTGCGTGCCACTCAGGACTAGAGCTAGAATAGCTCCTCCTCTCATTGGTTCCAGAACCAGCTGTTCTAGGAATCAGTCATTTAGGGCGTCCATAAATTTGACCTCCACATCCTGCCCTGAGGAAACAGTCACCCAATCAATATTAGGGATCGCCCCCCTTGTGTGGCTTCTGCTTGCTTATGGAAAGTAGCTGCTTGGCAATTTGGACCACCAAGTGGGAAGTTAATGAGGGGGTATCTTTTCAGTAATGTTTGCTGCTAATCTTTATAATCATTTTTTCAACTTATATCCTGCCTGATCCCAAAATTGGCTCAGAGCAGCTTACAACAATTGAAAAAACAATATACATAAAATACATATACAATAAATCCCACTCCTCCCTATACCTACCTCTGATCCTTAACTCAACCCCAAGCAACTTACAATAATTGAAATAATACATACAATATTGACCCCACTCCTCCCCATACCCATTCCTGAGCCTTAACTCACCCCCAAGCACCGAACTCTCCCCACTCCACCCATTCTCAGCTCCCTTTCCTCTCCTACAAAGGAGTTCCCAATCAGCACATCATATTTGTTGTGAAACGCTTTGAGCGTCATTTGGCAGAGTGGGAGGCACTATAGAAATGAAATTATTAGTAGTAGCAGTGTTAAAGGCCCTTTTCAAACAGGTGCAAGTGCGTGGGACAGCGGGTGGGCGTCATGGTGCGTGGGCAACCTGTTGCACAGATGCCCACTCACCTCCACTCAGCTTCACACATGGAGACACCTCTGTTGTCCCCAGTGCTAGGGATGTGCAAATGTGGTTTTGAGTTTGGACCGAACTAGAATAGTTTGGTCAACCGAACTGAACTTTCGAACCGAACTCAAATTCAACTGACCTGTTCAATCGAATCCGAACTAGTTCGGAAGGCCAAAAACCCCAGTTTTGAATGTACGAACTCGGTTCGGAATTCAACCGAACTCTAATAGTTTGGTCGACCAAACTGAACTTTCGAACCAAACTCGATTTTCAAACTGAACCGACCCGGATTTCCAAACTCAGTTCTGTTCTCACATCCCTACCCAGTGCCCCAATGAGAGACTCTCTCCCATTTACAGCCATTGGTACAAATTGCACAGAGTGTTAAGTGGAAAAAGCCCAGTTTTTCTGATGGCGGCAGGCTAGAGAAATGCAACTATTTGATCCATTCAGTTTGTAGCCTTGTTTACGCCTCTAATTAAAATGTGGCTTGCGACAGCACTTGAAAATGACGTATGGCTCTGGTTGTTCATTTGGAGGGAAGCTCCAAGATGCTGTTAGCATCATAAATGCAGCTAATTACTGGCTGTTGGGGTTTTTGTTGTTGTTGTTTGACCAAAAATAACTGTAATTGCAGTGAAGAGCCTTGCGATGGGGAAGGTGGAGAATTAATAGGATTTCATTGATGGTTTTCATTATATTTATATAGTTCTGGTTTGGGAGCCACTGCTGATACCCATTTATATATTTTAAGCTAATTTATTCAAGGGATAATTTACTTCTAGCCAAAGAACCAGCAGGGACTAACGCTTCACATTTTGCCACCCTTGGCAAACTATAAAAAATGTACCCCCCCTGCCATGACCCAACTGGGGACTTGAACTGGTTAAGGCTAGATTTTATTGTTGTTGTTAAGCATTTTCAATGTTCAAAGTGCTTAACAGTCCTTACCTACATCACCCTCAAAACAACCCAATGACCCCTACGTCATTGATTTCCATTTTACAGATGTGAAACTGAGGCTGAGAGAGATTAGTTGGCCTTTGGCGAGCCATTGAGATCACAGGTAAGACAGAAGTAAAATGCTGATCTCCCAGGTCAAAGTTCACCACATGATCCACTAGGTTTGTTTGTTTATTTATTTATTTATTTAAGAAACTTGATAACCCGCCCTTCCTGTCTCTGCATTTCGGGGCGGCTTACAATCATAATAAAAACATTAAAAGACATAGCTGAACTAGAAAAGGTACAAAGAAGGGCAACAAAAATGATCAAGGGCATGGAAGGGCTCCCATATCAGGAGAGGCTTGGTAGGTTGGGGCTCTTCAGCTTGGAGAAGAGACAACTGAGAGGAGATAGGATAGAGGTCTCTAAAATCACGAGTGGTGTTGAACTAATAAACAAGGAGCAGTTATTTATACAGTCTTTTCATTCTGGATATTTGATTGTGCTGAAACAAATCGTCCATTCCCAAATTGATGGCAATTCTTGACATTTCAGGAACCTTGCTAGATTTTCACATTTAAGATGAGTTTTGCACATTTGCCACTTTGGGTATTTCCGTCAGTGAATCACTTTCCATCACTTTCACCATTTCCAGTTTTCTTCCATCTTCGTCCATTCATTGAGGGTAGGAGTAGGAGATAAGAATTTGTTACTTAGAGATCCCAGGAATTAGGAGGTAGGAACTTGTTACTGGTCAAGATGAGGACTTCGGGCACAATCCAGAACACACTCTCATACATGATGGAGGCATCTATACATGAATTCTGCATGATCTGATTGTAAGCCCTAGGGCAGGAACTGTCTATTCCATTGCTGGCTCTATATAAATGCATGATGATGATGATGATGATGATTAATTTCTAATCCTGGCTCTCTTGAATTTTCACAATTGAATACAGCACAACCACAATCTCACTTCAAGTCAGGCATTTAGTGGGAGGGAGGGATGGGTTGCGGGGGGTTGATGGTTATGGGGGGTGTTGTTTTAGGCTTATATTTTTATGGCTTCACCATGTTTTATATTGCTATTTTATATTTATGTTTTAAATTGTAAGCTGCCCTGAGCTGCTCTGCAGAAGGGGCGGGGTATAAAATTGTAAAATAAGTCTCAGAAACGTATGTTTTTCTATACTGCAAGCTGCACAGACCCTTAAGGGAATAGTGGAATAAAAAAAGTAAATACAAATAAAGAAATGGAGTTGGAAGGGGTGGTACCTTCAAGGCCATCTAGTCCACCTCCTACTTGGATGCAGGATAACTACAGCTAGAACATCTTCACCACTGGCTATGGGTGAAAACAGACATGACTCTAACCACCCTTTAACCACCCTTGGTGGTTATTTATGCATGTTGCAGGGCTGTATTGGTGCCCTATGCAGCCCTGAAACATGCATAAATGACCACCAAGAGTGTTTTAAGGGTGGTTAGCATCCTGTCTGTTTTCACCCAATGACTGTCCAGCCTCTGTTTGAAAACATCCCATGACAACTTCTTCCGTCACCGCGCAGCTCTTACTCTAGCCTATAATTTGAACCCATTTTTTTTTAGTTCTGCCCTCCATCGCAATGCAGAGCAATCCCTTGCTATTTTCTTAGTGGCAACCCATTAAATATTTGAAAACTGCCATCATGTCTCCCTTTAATCTTCTCTTTGCTAGAAGCATATCCAGTTCCTTCAAACTTTCCTCGTAAGACTTGTGTTGTCTTTGTTGTCCCTCCTTGGAATCTGCTCCAATTTGTCAATGTCCTTCTTGAAATGAGGTGCCCCTAAACTGGAAACTATAATCCAGGTGAGGTTTGACCAGTGCTGAAGAGAGTGGAATTATTACTTCTGGTGATCTTGGAAACAATGTTTCTGTTAATGCTGCCTAAAATTGCATTCCCCTTCTTTTCAGCCTCATCCCATTGCTGACTTGTGCTCAGCTTATGATAAACCACAGTCACGAGATCCGTCTCACATGTGCTGCTGTCAAGCCAGGTTGTTGCTTTTCTATAATGATTTTCTACCGTGAGTGTGATCCTTAAGCCACTGAATATAAGGGGAGCTTGGTAAGTAGTGAAACTACCCGACTGTTCTCCGATTGATGGGGATTGTTGGCATTTCCACAACCTTGCTTAATTCTCACAAGAAATGCTGCATTGGCCATTTTCAGGATTTCAGCCAGCAACTTTCCATCACTTGTAACCATTTTCAAAGACTTTCATCAACTGTAATGACTTCTGTCCCAACGATGCTGAACTCCACAGATGACCAAAAAAGTTGACAGACAGATGGGGGGGGGGGAGAGGGGGGGAAGAAAAATGTAACACAAACATCAACAACTACTAAAGGGTATTCCCCACTGGGAATCTGAATGAATCACTGTGAAAAGTTTCGTCTCACTGACAATATGGCAAATTGGCCATTTTTGTAGGAAAGAGCATTCACAGTGAGTATCTGCTTCATCTGTGAGCGTGATGGCTTCCTCCAAGCTCACACAGGATCGGTACCTCATTTTCCTCCAAGTAAGTGCAGACATGCAGCCCTTCAGTTACTATTTCTATATTTCATACAAAAAATCCATTTCCTGCACAACCCCACACAAGGTTGCACCAAAAATCATTAAAATAATATCTTCTGTTGAACCAAACTCTGTTGAGTTGTGCACATGACTTTTGAATTCCGTACCGTTCTTCTTCAGGCACCTCTCTTTTTCAGAGGGCCAGTGTGGTGTAATGGCTAAGTGTGCAGTACTTGGACTGGGGAGTGGGGGAGCCCCTGGTTCTAATCTCACCTTAGACAGAAACTCACTAGGTGACCTTGAGTCAATCACATTATTCTCTCAATCTAACCTACCTCACAGGGTTTTTGTGTGGATTAAATTGTATGTAAAGTGCTCTCAGTGCCATGGCAGGGGGGAGGGGCGACACTATATAAAAATAAAGATTTATCAGTATTGATTAATTAGTAGTATTGATTATTGTGCACTTTGTTTTCATTCTTTCGATAACAAATGTTTTTGTTACAGTAATAAAAACGATAACAAAATCAATAACGCAATTTCATTTTTTGGCATCAGTATCACACTAAACTGAACATTTTGTTTTCAGTTTTGTTTCCGTTTTTGTCAGCACATGAGGGGGGGCTGTGCGTGTGTGGGGCGAGCCAAGAGATGCAGTCTGCTGGCACTTCTCACCCACACACCACACACCACTGTAAATGGAAACTGAAAAAAAATATTTCAGTTTCGTGCGATATCGATACCAATAACGACATCCATACAGATACCAATAATGACATCAATCACAAAAAATGAAATTATTAACAAAAACGAATGAGTTTTTTAATAATGAAAACCAAAAACGAATAGACATGGGTCCCTGGTGCACATCTCTATTATTGATAAGAGGTGTGCACTCTGTCGCTGAGCTGGTCCAGCATTGGAACATCTTGCTGGGGGAGGCCATTGACAGGGTGGCTCCGAGACACCCTCTGCCTCTGTCTCGTCACTGCAGAGCCCCTTGGTTTACTGAGGGACTGTGGTGTATGAAGCGAGTAGGCTGGAGCAATGCTGGCATCTGACTCGATCTGACTGTGACCGACTTCTCCATACGGCCCATTTGTGGTCCTATGTTGAGGCTGTGAGGACGGCAAGGAAGGAGTTCCTTGATGCCCTCATAGCATCTGTGAAGTCATGCCCGGCGGAGCTGTTTCGGGTGGTGCGGGGGCTGGTCGGTGCGGCCTCCCTCCGCCTGGATGGGGACTTGTCCCAGACTCGCTGTGAGGAGTATGTCAACTACTTCGCAGACAAGATCACTCAGATTCAGAGCGACTTTGATGCTGGATTAGGGGCAGTAGGTGGAGAGCGCGAGGTGGTGGAGGCCCTGTCCGGTCCAACTTTGTGGAGGGGACTTTCAGGAAGTGATGCCAGCCGATGCGGTGGATGTCATGGGGTCGGAGAGCCACCAGTTGTTAACTTGATCTGTGCCTGTCCTGGCTGGTGAAAGCCTCCACGGAGACATTCGGGATGGTGCTGGCGAGGGTGGTTAATGCGTCCTTGCAGAGGAGGTTGTCGCCTAGTCTCAAGGAGGCTGTGATGCACCCCCTGCTGAAGAAACCATCATTGGACGTGGACGCACTCACCAGCTACCGACCTGTCTCTAATCTTCCCTTTTTAGGGAAGGGTATTGAGCGGGCGGTGGCGATCCAACTCCAGGCGCATGTAGATAGCATTGGTTTCCTGGACCCTTTTCAGTCTAGATTCCGCCCCGGCTATGGCACAAAGCCAGCATTGGTGGCCTTGGTCGATGATATCCGCTGGGAGATGGATGCAGGGTGTTCAACATTTCTCATCCTGCTAGATCTTGCAGCCGCTTTTGACACTGTGGACCATGGGCTGTTGTTGATACAGCTGCGTGACCTGGGGGGTCTGGATGGGACTGTTCTTGAGTGGTTCCGCTCATTCCTCTTGGGGAGAAGCCAGTGGGTAGTGTTGGGAGCTGAAACATCTTGCCCCCGCACTTTATCCTGCGGCGTTCTGCAGGGTTCCATTCTGTCTCCGTTGTTGTTTAATGTATATATGCAGCCATTGGGGGAGGTCATGAGAGGGTTTGGGGTGCGGTGTCACATATATGCTGATGATACTCAGCTGTACCTCTCTTTTTCAGCTGACCCAGACCCTGCCATCTCGTTGCTATTCCTGTGTTTGGAGGCCGTGGCGGAATGGATGTGGTAGAGCAGACTGAAGCTCAACCCCGATAAGATGGAGGTAATGTTGGTGGGGAGAGTGAGGGAGGTGTCAGCCCCCCTGATTAGGGATGTTTGCCCTCCCATAGCTCAGCAGGTTTGGTGATTCTGGATGCAGATTTCCGACTGGAGCAACAGGTAGAGGTAGTGGCGAAGGCCGCTTTCCGCCANGTTTGTTTGTCTTCTCCCATGTCTCTCCCACTGTCCCCTCTCCTTGTCTCCCCCTCCTTGTCTTTTAGATTGTAAGCCACAGGTAGGGACCACAGCTGATTATATGTTCTGTACAGCGCCAGGTTGTTGCTGGCGCTTTATAAATGTTTAATAATAATAGTTCAATAATAATAATGGATGTGGCAGAACAGACCGAAGCTCAACCCCAATAAGACGGAGGTGATGTTGGTGGGGAGAGCAATGGAGATGTCAGCCCCCCTGATTGCGGGGGTTCACCCTCCCATAGCTCAGCAGGTTTGTTGTCTAGGGGTGATTCTGGACGCCTGGAGCGACAGGTGGAGGTAGTGGTGAATGTCACTTTCTGCCAGTTATATCTGGTGCGGAGGCTGCGTCCGTACGTCTCCGGGCGAGACCTGGCCTCCCTCATTCATGCCTTTGTCACCTCGAGGCTGCACTACTGCAATGCGCTCCTATGTGGGGTTGCCCTTCTTCCTGGTTCGGAGGCTGAAGCTAGTGCAGAAGGCGGCAGCCCAGCTCCTGTTGGAGACGGGCCGTCGGGAGCACATAACACCTGTGCTCCGGACTCTGCACGGTTGCCAGTAGCGTGCCGAGCCAGGTTCAAGGTATTGGTGTTAATCTATAAGGCCCTTCACGGTCTGGGCCCCTCGTACCTCAGGGACCGCCTCGCCCTCCACACCCCAGAGTGGCTCCTTCGGTCTGCTGGCGGTGCCTACTTGGTATTCCTGGTGGCTGGGCTGTGCCTTTGGAATTCCCTCCCAAAGGAAGTTCACCTGGCCCCAAGCCTTTTAACATTACAGCAAATTTGCAAGACCTGGCTGTTAGCCCAGACCTTTGGGGAGGGGGGTTAGGGTTTTTTTATCTCCCGCCACCCTTATTTATTGTATTTTTTTACCCTAGCCTGTTTTATTGTTGTGATTTTATGTGTGTGCTAATATATTTTTATAATTGTATTTTATGTCCTTGGAATTGTTAGTCACCCTGAGCTGTTCTCAGGAGGAGCGGGATATAAATTGAATAAATAAATAAATATAAATAAATATGGATGGAGCTGTACCTCAGCTAAACACAAATATCTGTAACCCTCTCAAACCTGACTGAGGAAGAGCTCTGCATAGCTTCAAGTCTTGCTTGCTCGTCAGTGGAAGATGGTACCAACGTAAAACCTCTATCTCTTGTCTCTGGGTCATACAGGGATTATTATTATTACTATCATTTGCATTTATATATAGTGCCAGAAATGTACCTGGCGCTTTACAGAGAAAAAAATAGACATGGTCCCTGCCCAAGAGCTTATAATCTAAAGACAAGGCAGGGGGGAACAGAGGGAGAGACAAAGGATGCGACATTCATGAGGATGCGAGAGCTCAGGTACACGTTCTTGACTTGGTTACAGTAAATAGGAGTTTGCAAATAACAAGTAGGGGATAATCCTGTGTGGGGGTGATTAGCAGGAGTTAGGAAAGGCAGAGCTGAAGAGGTGGGTTTTGAGGAGGGACTTGAAGGTGTGGAGGCAAAGCGGACAAGGGCAGGGAGGGAGTTCCAGGCGTGCGGGGCAGCGAGGAAGAAGGGGAAAAGGCGGTTGGGGGAGCAGGGGAGGCATGGAAGGGTGAGGGAGGGGATGGAAGAGGAGCGGAGTGCTCGAACAGGGGTTCGGGGGGAGATCAGGGCAGAGAGGCAGGGGGGAGCGAGGTTATGAAGGGCTTTGTAGGTGAATACAAGGCACTCGTGCAGAATACGCTCAGGAAGGGCAAGTCCGTGGAGGGAGGAGAGGAGAGGCTGCACATGGTCAAAGCAATTAAAACTATTTATTTTCATAGCTCAGACTCACAGAATCATCTTATCAATTAACTATGAGGAGAAGACCCAGGTGTATAAGCCGATCTTGTTAGACCTTTTCAATGACGTCCATAATGAGATGTTGTTGATTTGTTAATGTGTTTTTTATTAATGATGGTGCCCAGAGCCAGCTGCCTTTTCATTTTTGCATAAATCAAAATAAATACTTAAATAATGTGCACTAATTCCACCATCGCAGCTGGACTTTGTCAGTTACATTTAGTTCTTAGGTATGCTTACGTACACTTGGTACTTTGTAAAGTGCCAGGTACACTGTTGGTGCTATATGCATGTTTGTTAATAATAATAATAATTAATAAATAATTTAGTTCTGAGGTACAGGATTCAGAAGAGAAAAAAGGCCTCTAGGACAATTGAGGACAAGCAAGGCTAAGGAAAAGTTCACAAACCATCAAGCTGCCCTTGGGGTCACATGTCCTCCTTTACCAATTAGAGAGAGAGAGGTATATTCTGCACCCTTCAGACCATGCTCTGTTGTGGCTCCTGTGGTCGGCCAGGGGCATCCTGTTGTGGATTCCCCCTGTTACTTTTGTTCATTCAGTGAGGACGCGCAAGAGGACATTTTTGGTTGCTGTCCCGATGTTATGGAACTTCCTCCCTCTGGAGGTACATCTGAGTTGGACACCACTTTTAGATGAGGGCACTGAAAGCACCTCCGGAGCCGCACGTTAAGAGAGAAGCTACACCACACTGCCGGAAGTGACCTTCTCCCTGTTGCCGGCAACAGGGGTGGCCAGAGATGTGACGCTGTTCAGAGGAGCATTCTAGAGATCTGAAAATTGAGGTCTCTAGAACGCGCCTCTGCACAGCTCACCCTGAACCCTCTGATCACCTCGCCGAGCGGCTGCATATACACCTTTAACAGGAAAGGGGACTGTCATGGGGATAGGACAGCCTTTGCAGAGAGTGGATACAGATACAGGGGCACCTGTGAAGCAGAAGACAAGGGGAAAGCACCCTGGTCTGACCCTGGTAGAGGCAGAAACTAGATACCTAGAGGTCATGACTCTAGCTTCTACAGGGGCCACTGTGGCTGCTAATGGCCTGATAAAGATTTTTTTACCGATGGGTTTTCCATCAGAGATATGGGATGACAAGGGATGAAATATCCTAGCAGAGGTAGTAGACTGTCTAGGGAATGACAAGAATTCCCGACCACAAGTAATATGGAATAATAAAGGAGGAAATTCCCTACCAGAATGGAAGGAATTCCTAGCAGAGGTAATGGTATGCCTCAGGAATGACAACCCCAGATTATTCACTTGAAAATTGGAGGGCAGGCCTCAAGAATGACAAAACCCAAAATTATTCCCTTGAAAATTTGAGTTTTGTCATTCCTGAGGCATGCCCTCCAAAGTATTCCTTGGAAAGCTTATTGGAGGGCCTCAGGAATGACAAAACTCAAAAGTATTCCCTGGAAAGTTTATTGCAGGGCCTACGAATGACAAAGGGAAAAATCATTCCCTGGACAGCATATGGGAAGGCCTGCGAGGTGACAAAGGTGGGAATTCCCTCGCACTGACAATGGAACGCTTAGGGAATCCTTTAGACATGGGGATAGGGGATCTCTCTCTGCCTGAGGAGATTGGACCCCAAGATAAGGAGAAACTGGGAGGAGTGTTTCTCTACCACATTGCATTCAAGTGCATGTCTATTGTGTATATGATGGGGTACGTGTATTGTTTATTAACCCATTTCACGTTTTCTGTAACAGTACACAGACTGACATGTTGCAGAATTGGGAGTGACCCAACCCTTCTCACATGTTCTCAAAGGGGGGGATGTGTCATGGGGACATGGGGGCAACACACCCATTTGGGGGAGATAACGCACCCTTTTGGGGGGATATGTGTAATGTAATATAAAGAGTAACAGATTGTAAGCTCAAGTGGAGCAGAATGCTGAAACCAGTTGCCAGAGTCGGGGAAGGTATTCCCTTTGTTATGGCAAGTGGCCACTTTGTTGCCAAGCAATGCCCAGGTCATCCTGCCACCTTGATAACAATGATAATGCCAAGGACACACAGGAAATGACCTAAGGCTTCCTGTGAGGAAGAAGGAAATTCTTCTTCAAGAATTAACTCTCTTCCATTTTGGACTTCAACAAGTTAACAGCTCAGGAGAAGAGCTGCTGCATATTGCAAACTATGAACTAATGACTTGGTTATGAACTAAGATTTGAACCCGGTCTTCAACATCAAGGCCGAGACAACAACTGATGGACCTGTATTGTGCCTCTTAGGGTAAGAGACAGTCAGGGAATATCAGTGGAGTTAGAATGCGTGTACTTTCTTTGATTTATTGACTTGCACTATCTGATCAACAGCCTTATACTTGTATGTATTCAATATATGTTTTATAATCAAGCCTAGCATGCTTGTGTCGTTATTTGGCCATGGGGAATTCACTTGGGAGTACTCCTATCTAGATGCGAGCCTAGACGAACCTTTTTCATATAAGACAACCGCACTGCAAGGTCTTCCAAGCCACAGGTGGCCAGAGAACGTTATCTGCATTATGGCTGGGCGGGGAGATAAAAGGGGAGGCTTGGCTAAGGGTGCGGACCTCTGAAAGCTCCCTGATTGCAGTGGAGGTTTTTCTGATTACGTTGGGGACCCACGCAGGCACAGGAAACTGGGTTGCAGCTGGCCTGGTGGGTAAACAGGGGGCAGCCTCTAATGAAGAGAGGGCCCCAAACCCATCCCCCCGGTGACAGGGACAAAACAGAACCCTCCGGAACTCCACACAAGAGGTCTTGGTAAGATGAAAAACAATCACAGAGCACCACCCGTTGAGTTCTTCCAGTGAGGAATGAGAGGAACCATTCGAGAACAGTCCCACCCACCCCCACACTGTCCCGTAGGCATGTCACTGACATCTCATGGTCAACAGTATCAAATGCTGCCGAAATATCTAACAGGATCAAAAGGTCGATTGACCCCGATCGTTCTCGCAGCGGAGATCATCTGCCAATGCCACAAGCACGGTCTCAGTGCCATAACCTGGACAGAAGCCAGACTGAAAGGGGTCAAGATGCTCCTGGAGCTGTTGGACCACTACCTTTTCAATAACCTTCCCTAAAAAGGGAAGGTTAAGATACAGGCCAAAACTGGCAGGGGAGTCAACGTCAAGCAATGGTTTCTTGAGCAGAGCCTGCACCACTGCCTCCTTGAGGCAGCTCGGCACTCTGCCCTCCTGAAGGGAGATGTTGACCACCCCGACCAGCAACGGCCCCATTGTCTCCTGGCCGCTCTTAACAAGCCAGGATGGGCATGGAGCTAATTCACAAGAAGTGGCCCGAACCACCCCCAGACCTCCACCACATCAGCGGGTATCACCAACTGAAATTGATAACACAAAATTGGCCATGACGGGGCTTCTACAACTTCTACCTCCTCCACTGTATTAAGTGTGACATCGAAGGCGTGGTGAATATGATCTATTTTATCCACAAAATAATCCACAAACATGTCACAGCGGGAAGATGATGACCTCAACTCCAAGGTCGAGGGAGGTCGGACTGACCAGCCCCCACATAACCTGGAACAGCTTCACCGCATGGGATTTCGGACACTATGAGCGTAGCAAAGAACTCCCTCTTCGCTACCCGCATAGCCACGACATAGGCTCGTAAAGTAGCTCGGTGCTGAAATCTTTCGGCTTCAGCACAAGAACGACACCACCGTCGCGCCAACCATTGCCCAGTTTTCTTCAGCCTCTGCAGCTCCTCAGAAAACCATGGAGGTCTGTGGCATCTCCACCTAGGTAGCGAATGCCTGGGAGCCGTCCGATCGATAGCCTCCATCAGCAAGGTGTTCCATAGCTTAACGAGGTCATCGATGAGACTGTCGTCAAGGTCAAAGGGTAACTCCCCCAGAGAACATAGAAACCATAATGGATCCAACAGCCTCTGGGGGCGGACCATCAGAATAGGTTCCACACCCTTCTGAGGGCAGACGTGTACTAGAAGGGAGGTCTGCAGGAGATATGTCACAGCATACCATGATGGAAGTTCATCAAATCCCTCTGGCAGGGATTTATTTCCTATTGCCCTGCTTGCATTGAATATCCCCGTAAAGTGCTGTATGCAGATATTTTGAGTAATTTTAGGTTAATGGAGTCTATACCCGCCTGTCATCATACCATTAATAATTTTCCAAAATAGTTGAGTCTTTTGCCACCAGGGTATCTTGCAAAGAGCTTCATTGTTTCTTGCTAAAATTGTATTTTTGTACGTAATAATTTTTTGTACAATCAGGGCCAGCCTTACCATGGGGCGGCTAGGGGTGGCCACCCAGGGCCCCACACTTGAGGGGGGCCCTCAGTTCAGGGGCTTGATTTAAAAAATAAAATTACAAAAATATTCGGGTCGGGGGGGAGGGAGAGACTCGGGACAGATGCACGGTGTCAGTGGTGTGGCGCTAGCAGAGCGACAGTTCCGCGGGGCCCCTCAACCTCCTCCATAGGGCCCCACCAACCCCCATCTGTCCCAAGTCAACCCCCACACCCACGGCCCCACCTACCTCATCCTCCATCCTCAGCTCAGTCGTGGAGTCGCGCAGCCGCAATCCTTCTCCAACCTGGCGGGTGTGGCCTCCAGGGTTCATGTGACCCTGCCTGATCCCTCCTTCTCTCTCCCTCCTGGAAGTTGCATAAAAGCAACTTCCTGGATGGAGACAACCCATGGGCACAGCATGTGGAGCAGGCAAGTAGCAGTAGCAGGTTACTGCTGCTGCTTCTGGTTTGCTTCAGAATGGTGCCACTCAGAGTGACTCACTCTGCAGCAGCAACAGCAGCAGTGCAGAAGGAGCAGCGGTGGAACAGAGGAGAGGAGGAGCAGCACAGCGCCAGACTTGGAGGGAGCAGCAGTCGACGGAGGCAGCAGCAGTGATCCAGGGACCCAGCTCAGCAGAAAGGCAGTCAGCAGTGGTGACAGGATGAGTGCAGAGCAGCGGAGGAGCAACGGTCGTCAGAGCAGCAGGCAGCGGTGACAATCCAGCGGCTGAATATACAGCAGTGGAGGAGGGTGACGTGGGACACCCTGGCTGGAGTGGAGCAGTATAGGACCCCGAGGCAAGGTGGAAAAGTCAACACACAGCGTGTGACCTGAGAGACAGTAGGACTTGGGAGTCAGGAGCGGCGGAGGAGCAGCAGGCAGCGGAACAGTGGAGGCAGCAGCGACAGTCGAAGGGAGAGCAGAGGGACCCCATTTTTGTAAGTTCAGGGCCCTGGAGGTTGAGGGGTTGGTGCTGAGGGAGGCCTGGGCTGGGCAGGGTCGGCAACGGCAGAAAGACCTGGTGATGGTGAGGTTGCGGGGCCCGAAGAGGCCTAGCCTCATGGGTGGGGGGGGGTCTCGCAGTGGGGGCTGGGCCCTGGGTACATGGGGGGGCAGCTCACTGGGGGGGGTGAGCCAAGGCCTAGTGGCAGGGGGCAGGCGGGTGAGGCCTGGCTGGCCTAGTACTGGTGAGGCCTAGAGGTGGTTGGGGGGTACGGTGAGGCCTAGTCTCATGGTGAGGCCTTGTGGGGGAGACGCCTATATTGTGTTACAGTATCCATATCAATTCCACAGGGTTCCCTTTCCTGTAGAGAGAGAGAACTTGAGGCACCAGCAGCAGTATCTGGTGGGTAAAGCAACAGCAACAAGTAGGAGAGAGCAGCGCAGCTCTAGGGGGGAGCTGGAGGTGTCATTGGGGTCTCTGCCTTCCAAAGAGATGGCCAAGGTAAGGTTTGAATGAGCTGCAGGGATGTGCGAACCGTATGCTGTTCGGATGTTCGGTCGTTCAATTCGAAACCCAAGTTCGCGTTCAGTTGTTCGGTTCGGCGGAGTTTGGTTTGGTTGAATTTGGCCGAACATTCGAAAATAGCGCTATCGATACTGATTCTAAATTTGAAGATTTTTTTCGGTTTTGGTATCGTTTGGCCCTGAAACAACCCCTGGTCTCCACCCCTGGTGCCAGGAAGTCTGCTCCTTATCTGCCTCCCTCTTCCAGTCACGTTTTTCCCACCCCCGAACTCATCCAAACTCACCTGAACATGACCAAACTGTTTGGGTGTTTTCAAGTTCGGTTCGGACGTCCAAACAGACCAAGTTCGGTCTAAACTCCAAACATCTGAACCATATTTGCCCATCCCTAGTGAGCTGCACTGCACAGCTACAGGGAAGGAAAGGAAGTAAGGAACTTAACTGTTGAGTAGCCACTGCGTGAGAACTCTTGTCTGTGTGCCCTTGCTGTTGGACTTTATCATTCTCAGATTCTTATTGTCTTCTCCTCCGCAGTTTAATGATGGAGTCACCTGCAAGAGTTATATGGATGATTGGAGATTCTTTCTTCAGTCATTTAGAAAACTTTTGTCTGCAACACAACACAGAACTATGGGTATTTTCAGACATTACGAGATCACAGTCATCCACAGTGAATCTGCACATGGTGAAAGTGATCCCGTAACGTCTGATGGGGGGGGGAACGGAAGTTTCCCCCAGATGTTGATCACAGTCAATTGTGGTGGGGATTGCCACGCGATCAACACCGGCCCTGCGGGCTCAGCCAATCGCGTGGCGAATGTGATTCCTCGCCGTGATGAACTGAGCCATCTCATCTGGATGGCAGCCACGGCCCGGAATCCCCGCCGGGATTCCGGGCCGTGGTCAATTCGGGCAGACGCTGCGACCGCATTGGCTGCAGCGCCCGCACATCTCCCCGCCCGTCTCCCCAGAGGACAGGCGTGGGGGCGGGGCGTGCAGCCACATGTTGCGCCACGTGGCCCCGCCCCCTCCCCGATTCCCCACCGAGATCCCCCGGCACGTCTGTTGGCCGTGCCGGAGTGATCCTGGCGGGGAATCAACGGGTTGTTTCCATGCCGGGGCAAATGGGCCCTGTCACGTCTGAAAATACCCATAGTCTCGGAATTGCCAATGCTACAGTTGTCTGGATTAAAAAGGGAGGAATGAATTGGGAAAATATTTTGCCCAATTTAGAAAAACAAAAGCCAAAACTCACCACAGTCACTCTCCAGACATACTTGTTATACACTCTGGAGGAAACAATATGCGAAAAATAAAAAGTCTGGAACTTCTAAATGACATAAAGAGACAATCCCAAATATCTTACTGATGTTTCCATTTACTAAAATTGTCTTGTCTGAACTGATACTTAGGCATAAAAACATGTATTCGACCAACATGAAAGCTATCCACAAGGCAACTAAAAATGTAAATAAATGTATTGGGGCATATTTATCTGACCATGGCATTTGTAGTACTCGGTACAATGATTAGGATCCACAAAACAATATTTTTTATGCATCAGATGAAGTCCATTTATCTCATTATGGATTAACTTTAATTCTTGAAAGGCTTGCATTTACAATTTCCTCTGTCATTAGTTCAATGTAGATTTTGAAGAAGAGATGTAATATAAACTCTGTATGCATTTACAAAAGCTTTCATATTTCCTGTTTTCTGCCGCTGCATCACCGGTTTCACGTCCACCATTTTCATCTCATCTTCTTTCTTTTCCTCTTTCATCAAAACTTACAAGATTTGGTTAATGGTTTCTCTCCTGCGTGGATTCAGAAATCTGTGGGTGTCAAGTGTCTATTGAAAGTTTGTTCTCATTTCTTTCAAGCTTCAACAAAATACAGTTTCTCTTACTGCACACATCCTCCGAAATTGTCTACCACGATGATGAGCAGAGAGAGATGCAAATCTGAATTATCTTTCTGGATCCGCTAAAAGAGAGAGAGAGTACGCATAGGAACTATTTGAATGCTTTCAGCAAGTATCACTTAATCATTTCATTCAGCCAAAAAGGCAAAACGTCAGCAAAGATGATGCAAGTACGTCTCTTGTCGACAGTACATCTCCTGAAAGAAGAAGCCCAGAAGCAAGAGTAGATGTGAACATCGAAAGTGGTCATGATGTGGAAAGTTGCCACCAGATTCTAACAGAAGGTCAATTAGGCCCAGGTGTAACAGATGAAAATACTGACCTCCTGGATGATGCAGATGATCAATTAGAAGTGGAGATTGGAGAAGAGTGATGCAGAAACCATCTTCCATACAGTTGAAGAGGAGACTATTGTGCTTGAGGATTTGGCCCCAAACCTTGAAGACCCTGGACTCTGGCCAGAAAGCCNGGGGGCTGGGCCCTGGGTACATGGGGGGGCAGCTCACTGGGGGGGGGGAGCCAAGGCCTAGTGGCAGGGGGCAGGCGGGTGAGGCCTGGCTGGCCTAGTACTGGTGAGGCCTAGAGGTGGTTGGGGGGTACGGTGAGGCCTAGTCTCATGGTGAGGCCTTGTGGGGGAGACGCCTATATTGTGTTACAGTATCCATATCAATTCCACAGGGTTCCCTTTCCTGTAGAGAGAACTTGAGGCACCAGCAGCAGTATCTGGTGGGTAAAGCAACAGCAACAAGTAGGAGAGAGCAGCGCAGCTCTAGGGGGGAGCTGGAGGTGTCATTGGGGACTCTGCCTTCCAAAGAGATGGCCAAGGTAAGGTTTGAATGAGCTGCAGGGATGTGCGAACCGTATGCTGTTCGGATGTTCGGTCGTTCAATTCGAAACCCAAGTTCGCGTTCAGTTGTTCGGTTCGGCGGAGTTTGGTTTGGTTGAATTTGGCCGAACATTCGAAAATAGCGCTATCGATACTGATTCTAAATTTGAAGATTTTTTTCGGTTTTGGTATCGTTTGGCCCTGAAACAACCCCTGGTCTCCACCCCTGGTGCCAGGAAGTCTGCTCCTTATCTGCCTCCCTCTTCCAGTCACGTTTTTCCCACCCCCGAACTCATCCAAACTCACCTGAACATGACCAAACTGTTTGGGTGTTTTCAAGTTCGGTTCGGACGTCCAAACAGACCAAGTTCGGTCTAAACTCCAAACATCTGAACCATATTTGCCCATCCCTAGTGAGCTGCACTGCACAGCTACAGGGAAGGAAAGGAAGTAAGGAACTTAACTGTTGAGTAGCCACTGCGTGAGAACTCTTGTCTGTGTGCCCTTGCTGTTGGACTTTATCATTCTCAGATTCTTATTGTCTTCTCCTCCGCAGTTTAATGATGGAGTCACCTGCAAGAGTTATATGGATGATTGGAGATTCTTTCTTCAGTCATTTAGAAAACTTTTGTCTGCAACACAACACAGAACTATGGGTATTTTCAGACATTACGAGATCACAGTCATCCACAGTGAATCTGCACATGGTGAAAGTGATCCCGTAACGTCTGATGGGGGGGGGAACGGAAGTTTCCCCCAGATGTTGATCACAGTCAATTGTGGTGGGGATTGCCACGCGATCAACACCGGCCCTGCGGGCTCAGCCAATCGCGTGGCGAATGTGATTCCTCGCCGTGATGAACTGAGCCATCTCATCTGGATGGCAGCCACGGCCCGGAATCCCCGCCGGGATTCCGGGCCGTGGTCAATTCGGGCAGACGCTGCGACCGCATTGGCTGCAGCGCCCGCACATCTCCCCGCCCGTCTCCCCAGAGGACAGGCGTGGGGGCGGGGCGTGCAGCCACATGTTGCGCCACGTGGCCCCGCCCCCTCCCCGATTCCCCACCGAGATCCCCCGGCACGTCTGTTGGCCGTGCCGGAGTGATCCTGGCGGGGAATCAACGGGTTGTTTCCATGCCGGGGCAAATGGGCCCTGTCACGTCTGAAAATACCCATAGTCTCGGAATTGCCAATGCTACAGTTGTCTGGATTAAAAAGGGAGGAATGAATTGGGAAAATATTTTGCCCAATTTAGAAAAACAAAAGCCAAAACTCACCACAGTCACTCTCCAGACATACTTGTTATACACTCTGGAGGAAACAATATGCGAAAAATAAAAAGTCTGGAACTTCTAAATGACATAAAGAGACAATCCCAAATATCTTACTGATGTTTCCATTTACTAAAATTGTCTTGTCTGAACTGATACTTAGGCATAAAAACATGTATTCGACCAACATGAAAGCTATCCACAAGGCAACTAAAAATGTAAATAAATGTATTGGGGCATATTTATCTGACCATGGCATTTGTAGTACTCGGTACAATGATTAGGATCCACAAAACAATATTTTTTATGCATCAGATGAAGTCCATTTATCTCATTATGGATTAACTTTAATTCTTGAAAGGCTTGCATTTACAATTTCCTCTGTCATTAGTTCAATGTAGATTTTGAAGAAGAGATGTAATATAAACTCTGTATGCATTTACAAAAGCTTTCATATTTCCTGTTTTCTGCCGCTGCATCACCGGTTTCACGTCCACCATTTTCATCTCATCTTCTTTCTTTTCCTCTTTCATCAAAACTTACAAGATTTGGTTAATGGTTTCTCTCCTGCGTGGATTCAGAAATCTGTGGGTGTCAAGTGTCTATTGAAAGTTTGTTCTCATTTCTTTCAAGCTTCAACAAAATACAGTTTCTCTTACTGCACACATCCTCCGAAATTGTCTACCACGATGATGAGCAGAGAGAGATGCAAATCTGAATTATCTTTCTGGATCCGCTAAAAGAGAGAGAGAGTACGCATAGGAACTATTTGAATGCTTTCAGCAAGTATCACTTAATCATTTCATTCAGCCAAAAAGGCAAAACGTCAGCAAAGATGATGCAAGTACGTCTCTTGTCGACAGTACATCTCCTGAAAGAAGAAGCCCAGAAGCAAGAGTAGATGTGAACATCGAAAGTGGTCATGATGTGGAAAGTTGCCACCAGATTCTAACAGAAGGTCAATTAGGCCCAGGTGTAACAGATGAAAATACTGACCTCCTGGATGATGCAGATGATCAATTAGAAGTGGAGATTGGAGAAGAGTGATGCAGAAACCATCTTCCATACAGTTGAAGAGGAGACTATTGTGCTTGAGGATTTGGCCCCAAACCTTGAAGACCCTGGACTCTGGCCAGAAAGCCTGCGTTCACAAGACACAGAAGCTATTGTACGCCACAGTCCATGCAAGGTAATAGACTACAGTTTTCCAATCTCTGCATCTGATGGCAGATGGGATCGTTGTTTCTCCCCTCAATACTACTATCGGATCCTGTCCAATGGTGAGAAAGTTGAGAGGCGTTGGCTTGTGTACTCGAAGTCAAAGGATTCTGTCTTTTGCTTTTCATGCAAGCTGCTTCAGGAAGGTCCCAAACATAGTCTGACGCACAGTAATTATAGTGACTGGAAGCACTTATCGGAAAGACTGACAAGTCATGAGAAATCAAAGGTACACATGGAAAGTATGCTAAAGTGGACCGAGATTCACAGAAGACTTACTGAAGGTACAACTATTGGCCAAAATACAAAGGAACTCCTTAGAATGGAGACTAATTGATGGCGCAAAGTCCTAGAAAGGCTGTTCGCTATAATAAGATATTTAGCAGAGCATAACTTGGCATTTCATGGTACCAGCGATACACTGTATAGCCATGACAATGGGAATTTCCTGGGACAGTTGGAACTCATGGCTCAGTTCAATTCTGTCCTAGAAGATCATCTGAACCGGATCAAATAACAAGAAATCAAAGACCGCTATCTTGGGCCACGGATTCAAAGAGAACTTCTCTTACTGATGTCTGAAAAAGTAAAAGATGTCATACTGGATAGTGTCAAGTAGGGGCGGGAAACCGGTAAAATCCGGTATCCGATAATGCCGGTACCGGGCGTACCGGCATTATCGGATTTGACCCGGTAATCCGGTCCGGGGTACCGGATTCCGGGTACCGGATTTTTTACATTGCAGCCATTTAAAAATGGCTGCAATGTAAAAACTTAAAGCCCCAAGTTTAAAAACAAACAAACCCCTCCCCGAGTCCAGGCTGTGCGGGTGGAAGGGGGGACACCCCCCACCCACCCTGCCCAGCCTGGATTTTTGTTTAAAAACAGACTGAGGGGAGCCCACCCCCCAGCACCAGCGGCGTCCCCACAGCCGCCGGTAAGTATGACCCGATCCCTGGGGGGG
>QEPC01003849.1:3203451-3218116 GCA_003113815.1 Sphenodon punctatus | reverse complement strand
GGCCCGCTGGTCGGTGGAGCTTGGGGCAGCAGGAAGGCCAAGCCCCAGGAGAGTCGTGGTGTCCTCGAGCGATGATAGCCGAGGATGCTGGGAGCGTATGCAGACGAGCTGCAACCTCACCAGTCCTAAATGGATGTGATCTACCACCTGGGGAATCGGTGAGAGAACCAAAGTGAGTCAGAGCTAAAAAATGCATTTTTAATTTCAGAAGCTTCTCAAGTAAAATAGAATTGATTGTATCTGATGTTGGGTGTACATGCTCATTAAGTTTCCTAATGCTAGACCCTTGGCAGATTTATCGGGGCACCCAATACCGCGCTACAACCAATAAAGGGATGGCATTTACTGGCGAAGGAGGCAATTAGAAAGTGCCTAAGATTTCAGCCTTTGCGAAATTTGTGCACATGGGCTTGTGAATTACACTGAATTGCTCCAGGCCTCGAAACAGCTGCACTTGCAGCCCACTGCAGGAATCTCTGTATAAAAATCATGTTCCCAGCCAGTCCTGCACTGTGCTTATTATGATTATTATTATCTTTCTGCTTAAATCCTGCCCACTGTGTGCAGCTCTGATTGGCTTACAATATATTCATAAAATACAACTAACACACACAAAAAACTCCATTCTACTCTTATGCCTCTCACACAGGAGGGTCTGTACCCCCACTTCTCTAGCTCTCACCCCATGCCCCACCCCTTCTTACCCATTTAATCCCATGCTTCTTCTCCACCACCACCCCTCACATTGGGGTGGTGGTTGTCTCCAAATCCCACCCACGATGCCTGTCTCCCAATGAATACATAAAATGTTGCAAAAGCTACCTCACCCACCACCCTGTCTGCCCTATGACATTACTGAAGGGTGGTACCAAAGGGGGTCCTTTAATGTCATCCTCCGGTAGCACCATGCCATGGGTACCCACCCCAGATAAGCTATTTTATAAGCCAAGATAGGCTATCTGGGGTGGACTGACTGCCACTACACACTGCGAGAGAAAGGGTCCTCTGGGGCTGCAAGGTGTCCATTCCAGTGCCCGAGCTGGGGCACACTCCTCCTCCTTTCCCCACATCCCCTCTGCTAGAAGCAGTTGTATGGCGTGCAGAGGCATGGGCAGACTCAGCAACCAGGAATGGGGTGTTAGAGTTGGGGTGGGATCCAGAATTCAGAGCAGGACAAGGCACTTTGCATGGGAAGCAGAGGAGTAAGGACTAGGGATGCCACTGTCAGGCCAGGTGTTGCTTGCTCCAGGAGCTCCCGAGTCAAGGGTTCAAGACCTGGATTCTGACATCCCCCAATGAGTATCAAAACAACATCCACAACCAAAATGGGTCCTCATGTAGCCAGGATTTTAGATATAGCATTTCAGGATTTTGGTTTGGTTATTTATATTTGCATCATTTCCACCAACTGCACATGCAGGATAGCAAAATATAACCAAAATGGAAAAAACAAACACAGACTTGAAATGAAATAACAGAGATCCAGCAGAGGACAAACCGATATTGGTTAATACCTGAACCACCATGTTTGGTTCCGATAGTATAGATTGATGGGATTATTACCCATTTTGGGGAACTCGTTTCAGCTCTGGACAAAGTCTTTCTTATTTATTTATTTATTTATAAACAGCTAAAAAATCCCCTTAACTCTCCCTAAATCCTTTCCCTAACCCGCCATCCCACCCAACCCTATCCCTGCCTGCCAAACACCTGGGCAAACAAAAAGGTCTCCCATGACTTCCAGAAGATAATCAGGCTTGGGTTTAAACAAACCTCCAAGGGAAAGGAGTTCCGTACTTGTGGGGCAGCCTTTCTGCATGCCCTTGTTGTAAAAACGTCATGGGCAGGTGTTACCTGTGAGAGGGTGCTCTCAGCTGACCCCAGTGACCTCAGAGGCTGCGCAGAAACATTCAGGAAGAGGAATTCTTACACGGGGTCCAAGTAGGTCTATCTTCCAGCACAAAGGGCCCTGATTTTCTTGGGTGTTACTGTGACGTCTGCTGCTTTGGCTGACCCAAAAGGGATTAAGCAAAGACCCTTCAGACTCAAAGATGTGATTCTCTATAGTTTGAGCTAAAGAGACAATAGTAACAGTTGAATACTGGATTAACCTTTAAGTTATCATGCAGGATATGCAGAAAGGGAACCCAGCCTTGCGTATGTGCAAATAAAAGTATAGAATCAAAAATAATGATGATTTGTAGATATCGTTTAAGACCACTCAGGCCTTAATAATCAATCGTAAAATCCTAAATCCTAGAATAACAACCATGTCCACACAATCCCAGAAGTCTCTAGTCTGAGGTTGCCTTCTTGAATGGGGCCAGCTTCCTTTTCCTGCAATCAAATGCATTGCATGAAGGGATATTGTATATCATTTATATATAGCACCTTCAGTGTTCATAGTGCTTGACAATCTTTATCTCATTCACTCTCATGACAACCCTGTACAGTAGGTCACTATTGTTCCCATTTTACAGATAGGCAATTGAGGCTGAAACGGAGTGACTTGCCCAAGCCAACCAGGAAATTCATGACTAAGAGGAGATTTGAACCCCAGTCTCCCAAATCCTAGTTCAATGCCTCAGCCACTAGTGCAGGCTATACCACCCAACAGCAACTGGGAGCATGGGTGAAATTTGATTTTTGACTAGGTTCTGATTTTGATGAAATCCAGTCATTTGATCCATTCTGACGAAATGTGAATTGCACAAACATTTTGGCTAGAATGGATCAAAAACCTTTTGTATGATTTCTGCATGCACAAAATGCTGGCACAGTACGGCTGCTGTTATTTTGCACATGCAAAAATTGTTTGGTTGAAATTTCAATCACCATTCTGATCTTCTGGAAGATTTTTGCTGAACCAGAACAGCTGATTAACCCATCCCTGAGTAGGAGGAGACTATCAAGTAGCTACAGAAGTGCATTGGCATAAACGTGTTCATTTAGCTATGTGCCCAGGATGACCTTATCAAAACCAACCTGCATCAAACGTGCATGTGCGTATCATTACGTCTACTAACAACACCTGCTGCTGAGAAGCTGGGGATTTGGCCATTGCAGAATATTTCCAAAGTCACTCACTTTGCAGCAGTCAATTTTTCCCTTCAAGAAACATTACAATTTGCTGAGAGCAGTGACTTTACTTCAGTGATGGTAGTATAGCCTACTGGCTAAGGCCTTGATTTTAGACCTGGGAGACCAATGTTCAAATCCTGCCCTAGCTGGGAACTTAGTCACAGGAAAGTCATTTTATCTCAGTTCCCCATCTGTAAAATGGGATTAATAATAACCCACTTCTCAGAGTTTGATTGTATCATTAGCGTATAAGAACCAGAACCTTGTATTCATGCATAGTCCAGTTTGGTCTGAATCCTGGATCAGACTGCAAGTCTAGGCCCCTGTACAATTATGTACAGTATTCTGATAAATTCAGCTTGCCAACACTACATGTGGCCCGTCTCATTGGCACTGGAACAGAGAGGAGGGATTGCTGTACAGAATACCCACAGATGCTAATTCTGCTCCTCTTCTAAACACTCAGTCTATGCCAAGATTTATTTCAGAAATAAAATTCTGGTAGTATTGGGGCAGGGTTCACATCAATTTTGGGGTTCTGGTGCAGTTGTACCCCTAGTTTGGGTAGAGATGCCCCTAAGAACTGTTTCCAGTCCAGATGAACATCATGTGGAATGGAACATCAAGACCATTCCAATGGACCTTTGATTCATGTGGATAACCACTAAAACACAGGACTGTTGAGGAGTCAAACTATTCTTTACTAAGGATACACTTGGCGGAAAGTTCACCTTGTTGTATTTAAGCAGTTGGTTGAAGACAAAGAATTGACACACCACCGATTCTCACTTGCTGCTGTAAACGGAATTAATTTTTCTACAAGACCAAGCACTCATTTGGGAAACGGTTTTAATTTCCTTGAGGCAGGAAGTAAGCAGTCTTGACAGCGATGAGCAAGCACTTTAAGCTGTTGCTACCATTCTTCTATTGTTCCCAGAGACAAAAACACAGATCAGGTTATCCATCTTTGAAATTATTTCCATTCCTGTTCAGTTCTTCAGTTCCAAATACCTATAACAAATGCATTCAGTGCCACGCTGTTGAAAAGAACTTCCGTTCTGCAGGGGGAGAAGTAGCTTCTAACAGACCAAGAGTTCCATGTTGTTTTCCTGCAAGCTTAAACCTGGGGCCTAAACAAGATATCAAGATTACACAATCTCATTGAAATCTTGCTGTTCAGTTTGACCCGGGAAAAATAGCATTGCATATGTGCAAAATGGCCCCCAGCCCATTTTGCTCATGTTCAAAATGGCTGCCACCATTAACCAAAATAGCGGCAATAGCATCACTACCATTTTGGTTAAGGGCAGTGTCTATTTTGTGCATGCACCATGATTTTTTTTAAAAAATGTTTCTCACTGAGAACTTGTACTGGGACCCATATCTCAACGGATCTCGGTTCCTGTATTTGACACATAGTGAGAAATGCTAATGATAAGCAATTTAGCTGCTCATTTCACCCCTACTTAAAATATTAATCTAATACTGCACAATCCAGTCCAATTATGCAATCCAGAGGTCACTTTCCTTCTGATTCTGAATTATCTCCATTGCCAGCCCATTCTGTTCCAGTCTCTTCTGAGCTTTTACAATTTGTCAAGTGGGCCCAATTTCTCACTTTCAAATAGGGATGGGCGAACAGATCGCGGTTCAGGTTCGGCCATTCGGTTCAGCTGCGTTCAGTTCGGTTCGGCAGTTCGGCTAGTTCGCCGAGTTCGGGTTCGGCTGTTCGGTTCAGTCGTCCGAACAGGCCGTTCGTCTGTTCGGTTCGGCCGTTTGGCCGTTCAGGAAATGTTGTTATGGGTGGGTTTTGGTTTTTATATGGTTTTTTATTGGGTTTTCTATAGTTTTATTTTGTTTTTTTTGTTTTTGTATGGGGTTTTTTATTTTTATTTTTAATCTAATATTATATATATATATATCTACACTAAATCTAACTGCTATTAACTATTCTAAATGCTATGAATTAAATGGATTATCTAATAAGTACACAGACCTACTCCTACAAACACTAAAACTAAATCACTAACGCTATCTCTATCACTAAGCTAACTCCTACAACACACACACTCTCTCTCTCTCTCTCTGATGGGGGGAATCACAAACAGCAGAGGAGTCTGTAGTGAAATACATACATTACATACTCAATGAGTCTGTACAGTGCATAACACAAGGTTTCAGTTTATGGTTTAAGTTTCATTTCATTACAAAACTGAAATGAAACTTAAAGCAATCTAATAATCCTACTCAACGCCTGCTGTTCAGGAACAGTGACTAGCTCAGAAGGTGTTGGGAAGGGGGGAGGCAGATAATTACTTTCGTTTCTTGCAAGCCTCTCCAACCCTGGTGCCTGGAAGTCTGCTCCTCAGTGACTGACACCTCCCTGTCATGTTTGACCTTCCAGTGAACCTTTTTTTGCCACCCGAACTCATTAGAATGTGATCCGAACTGTTCAACCATTTTGCCATTTGGTGTTCAATTTGTTCGGTATGTTTGGGTTCGAGTTCGGTTGTCCGAACAGACAGTTCGGTCCGAACTCCAAACTGCCGAACCACGTTCACCCATCCCTACTTTCAAAGTTCTGTAGATTTTAAGAAAAGAAGTGACCATTATGATGATATACTAGTGGTTCCTTGGGGTGAATCAAAACAACTGTTCTGTTTTCATACAACATTTCCACAAAAATGGAACAGTTGCCCCATTTTTCAAATAGAATTCCAATCAGAAAATTTTTCAATCAGAATCTTGATTGAAAAGAAGAGTCTTTCATGTACATGCACAAATGGCCACTGGGCCAATTAAAGCAAGCACAAAATGACCGAATTATTTTGTCAGTTCCGATCGGAATTTGGAATGAACGATTGGATGAATTGTTCTGATTTCCAATTGCACCAGACGAAATGACCGGATCTGACAAAATCAGAACTAGGTGAACAATCCTCTTTCAGGCATAGTGGTCCGGTCCCCAAAATTAGTTATGTCCAGAGCAGATTGTGATGTGTCCTAGAAGGATCTGACAGATGTGACAGATGTCTGTGAGGATACGAAGTTGTGAAGAGTGTGTTTGTGTGTCCAAATTTTCTAGCTAAGTTTGTAAGTGGTTCAATTTTATGTACAACTTCATCCAAACAGTGTGTGCTTGCTGTGTCATTCCCAAATGGAGACAAAGTACTTCAGGATGCTATCTTAATTGATCAACTTCTGTTGATGAGGGTATGCAAGCTCTCTGGCCAAACAGGGACCTTCATCAAGTATGGAAGTAGAGGCAGAGCTACAAACTCAGCAAAGCAAACTAAACTAGGTATATGCTAGGTCACTACAGAGGCAGCGATTAGTCTTGAATGACTTTGTGAATTCATAATTTGCTGCTCAGTATTCATGACTACATAGATTTATAGATTGGCTGCAATTTGTTTATTTGCAAATTAAAATTGATTGATTCAGTGTTTTGCTAATCATAATAGTTATGATATCCTGGTCGATTTTGATTGGCTGTTGAAACTCTTGTGTCACAAGCAGCTGTGGGAACAGAGTATCTTGTTTGATCTCATCTAATTTGCTTAACAAAGTCAAACTTTGTCCAATTTGATTTTAATTCTCTTCAACTCAGTAAAGCAGCAGATCAGACCAGTTTGGCTCTGTTAAAGGAGCAAAGTTGGTGGATTAATTCTTGCGCGTGACTATGCACAATAAGTAACTAAATTTGTTTTAAGAAACTAACCTTTGAATTTGGTTCACTCTTCAAATCCCTATTTGTTTCTTACCAGTCTTCTGCCCCACTCCCCCTCCCTTTCCCCTCTTATTGCCCTGTAGAGAAGAAAATTTACTTATTTAAATTCAGTGGTGTCTGGTGGGTTGCAAGGCTGTGAGCTGGTGGATGGGGCAAGTATGAGACTCACCATCAGGGGCTTGCTTCCCCGCTGTTGCTGTAGCCGCTCCCACCATCCCTCCTGCTGCTCCCATCGCTGAGGGGTCCATGCAGTCACCTGGGGAGAAAAGGGGAACAGGTGAGGAGAATTTGGACCTTTGGGGAAAAAAACCCTACCCCCCCCCTGCGCTGGTCACCAGAAGTGCCTGGGGGCACTTAAGGAGCATGCTGGCAGCTGCACCGCAGGCCGCCAGCCGGAGGCTATGAGCCAAAGAGCTGAGGCCCTTTGGGGCCTGGAGGGGAGGAGGGGAGGAATCCCTGCTGGGATGAAGAGTTGGGGAGGAGATGAGGTTGGGGGGAAATATGTTTAGGGGCTCGTTGGGGTGGGAGGGAAAATCGGAAGGGGGTAAATATTGGTGGGAATGAGGATATGAGAATTAGGGAGAGGGAGTGCAGGATGTTGAGGATAGGGGGGAGTTGTGTATTGGGGGTGTGCCATGGGTGAGCTGGTGGATAGGAGATCCACCAGCTCTTTGGGGAAAGTGATAGGAGATGAAGAGGAGGGGGAGTTATTTAGTATTACTGATGTAGGTTTGATGGGGCCACCTCCCCCTGGTGAGAGGAGGGTGGAGGTTGTCAAGTCTCCTCTGGTGGCAGCAGGGGAGGAGTTGGTGGTTGGTGGGACCTTCCCTGTTTTTGTAGGGGAGGTTATAGAGTGGGATATAGGCTAAGTGTAAGAGAATGTGATTGTGAAGGGATATTGTTTTGTTCTTTTTTATTATGTGTAAATTGTATATTATGTTAGTTGATGTGACCGTTGTTCTTGGGGTCCCTGCGTGGATAACCCATGACATATGTATCTGTATATCTTGTAAGCCGCCTCGAGTCCTACAGGAGAGAGGCGGGGTATAAATTAAATTGGAATGGAATGGAAAAAAAGTAGTGGGTGGAGACATGCCACTGATGAGCAGGGCCAAGTCAATAGTGTGTGGGGCCAAGCCAGTGGTAGGAAGAGCCAACGAGAATTTTGAAGTTAAAATGGAATTTTACAGCCTCAGTTCCACATCTGTCAAAACTGGGAGGGGGTGTGTGTGTGTGTCTTTCCCTGTGTTTCCCTCAGCCTTGTCCTTCTTAGATTGTAAGCCCACTGAGAAGAGACCTGTCTCCAATAACCACCAGCAGGCAATGTGTCCAGTGGCAGGAGTACCACAGCAGAGAAAACAGAAGTACCACAACAGTTACCCCAGATTACAGAAATTCCCAGTACCTTACTTAAGGTCCAATTCAAGCAAACATTACAATATCTGAAATACACAGGCAGCATAGGCCACAACTAAAATGCATGGAAAATGCTGTAAAACCCAACAGAATTATGTGAACTGAAATCCTAAAGGGCACACCATAAATACTGTATAGAGCTTCACAGGGGATGAGAAGGCATGCACAGTTCAGGAGAGGGCAGGCAGCACCCACCATGTGGCATTCAAAGAAAGACACACCAAAATGCATGCAAAATGCAGGAAAACCCAATAGGATTATGTGGAATCCTAAAATGCAAACCATAAACCCTGTAATTGGTTCCTGGGAGGGAAACAATTCCCCACCTCTGATATAGCACTTTCAGTCCTTCCTACAAGCTGAAATCTCCCAGACCAGTGAACAAGCAAAAAAAATACATGGGAAAATCCTTAAGATCCCAAATTCGAAGTAGAGTGGGGGGCAACATTCATAGTGGCTAATGTGGCTATTTCCTCCTTCAAAAACACTAAAACCATAGAAGCCTGCGTGCAAAATCAACAAGTATTTTTAAGGGACCTTAATCATGAAACAACTTTGTCATGAAATTCCTTCGGAAAGCTTCTATATTTTGTCTGTGATTTTCTCCACTATGAGCACACCAAAATATCCTTACCAACCAATTTAAACATTCAAAGTTCAACTTTCTCAAGCATCAAATCACACAGGAAGAATGATAAAATTCTAAGGGTCTGTCACAAGAAAGTGCAACACTATAAAATAATATAAAGTCATATGATAGATTTATTTATTTATTTTATTCCATTTATATGCCACCCCCTATGCTTACGGCATCTTCACGTGGCTTCCAACACAAGATAAACAATATATATTTTAAAAACCATATACAAGTCTACACAAATATTATTAAAAACAGTTTTAATATCCCCTGCCAAAAAAAAAATCACCCACCCTCCCCTCCTCCAAATGGTCTGGGAGAACAGCCATGTCTTTCAGGCCGGATGGAAGGCCAGCAGACTCGGGACCAGTTGTGATTCCTCTGGGAGGGAGTTCCACAACCAGGGCCCAGCCACCGAGAATGCTCTCTGTTGTAGCCCCCTGCTTTATGCGGGGGGCCTCCAAGAAGGCACCCCTGGTGGACCGGAGAGTCCATCCTGAGTCACGAAGGGTGAGGCGGTCCCTGAGGTATCCAGGTCCAACACCGTACAGGGCCTTATCAGCAAAGTCAGCACCTTGAATGTGGCTCCGCACGTTACAGGCAGCCAGTGCAGTGCACAGAGCACTGATGTTATGTGCTCTCATTGGCCCATCCCTGTTAGGAGATGGGCCGCTGCATTCTGCACTAGCTGCAACCTCTGGGCCAGCATCAAGGGAAGCCCCACGTAGACCACATTACAGTAGTCCAGCCTCGAGGTGATGAAGGCATGGATCAGAGTGGCTAGGTCGGGTTCAGAGATATACGTACGCAGCCTCCACACCAGAAGCCGCCTTCGCCACCACATCCACCTGCTGATCTAGACAGAGAACCGCATCCAATAATACCCCCAGACTCCGAACCTGCTGAGCCACGGAGGGGCACACCCTCTCCACAAGAGGGGGCACCACCTCCCCCGCTCAGCCTACCACCATCGCCTCCGTCTTATCGGGATTGAGCCTCAGTCTGCTCTCCCATAACCAACTCGCCACGGCCTCCGAACATTGAGATAGCACGGAGATGGCAGGGCCTGGGTTGGCTGAAAAAGAGAGGTAAAGCTGGGTATCATCAGCGTATTGGTGGCAACGCAAACCAAACCCTCTCACGATCTCCCCCAAGGGCTGCATATATGCATTAAACAATAAAGCAGAGAAGATAGAACCTTGCGGAACGCCACAGTCCAGGACCTGGGGCTACATGTTTCTGCTCCCAAGACAACCCGCTGGGTCCTCCCTGAGAGGAATGACTGGAACGAACCAAGGGTGGTCCCATTCAGACCCCCCAGGTCACTAGGGCTGATGCGGCAACAGCTGTTACAGCACCGCGATTCCATTCCGCCATTTCGGAATTGTCCACGCCACACTGCGGCTTTTCTGCGAACATTCCGCTAATTCCGCCAGCATTCTGCAAATTGTGGAATTGCGGAAAAATTGCAGAAACTGTCAGAAAACCGCTGTGCTGCTATTTTTTGGCACTGGCAGAATGGCGGAAGTAGCGAAAATGTCATATTTCCGCTATTTTGTGAAGCCTGTGGAAGTAGCGAAATTAAATTAGCGGAACTGCGGAAGTAGCAGAATGAAACTAGCGGAATGAAAGTATCTCCCATGCTGTACCACTAATTGCAGAAACGCTGTTTCTGGCAGAAATAGCTACCACTGCGACATTCCGCTACAGCCCTACAGGTCACACAACTGTCTCAACAGCAGCCCATGGTCCACTGTATCAAACGTGGCCGACAGATCTAGCAGGACCAGTAATGTCGAATGTCCTGTATCCATCTCCTGGTGGAGATCATCCACCAAGGCCACCAATGCCGTCTCCATACCATGGCTGGGCCGAAACCCTGATTGAAATTCGTCGAGAAAGCTGATGCTGTCCAGGTGAGCCTGTAGCTGCAAGGCCACTGCCTGTTCAATAACCTTCCCTAAAAAGGGAAGGTTATGGTTAGGGAAGGGTCAGTAGCTGGAGTGCATCCACATCCAAAGATGGCTTCTTCAACAGGGGGCGCACCATGGCCTCCTTGAGACCAGGAGGCAAACTCCCCTGCTGAAGGGACGCATTGACTACCCTTGTCAACACCGGCCCCAATATCTCTGTGGAGGCTTTCACCAACCAGGACAGGCAAGGATCTAATTCACAACTAGTGGCCCTCACCGACCCCAGGACATTCACTGCATCGACTGGCGTCACTTCCTGAAACTCATCCCAGAAAGATGGACCAGACGGCGCCTCCATCACCTCACGCTCTGTTCCTACTGTCTCTAACCCAGTGTTGAAGTTGCTCTGGATCTGAGCAGTCTTGTCTGCAAAGTAGATGGCAAACTCCTCACGGCGGGCCTGGGACAAGTCCCCGTCCAGGCGGAGGGAGGCTGGACTGACCAGCCCCCACACTACCCAGAACAGCTCTGCTGGATGCGACTTTGCAGACGCTATGAGGGTGGCAAAGAATCCTTTCTTTGCCATCCTCACAGCCTCAACGTAGGACCGCAAATGGGTGCTGCGGAGAAGTCAGTCGGATTCAGAGTGAGTCACTCTAGTTGCCTGCCTTCCTGCTTCATACTTTGCAGCCCCATAGCCCCTCAGTAAACCAAGGGAACCTGTAATGTCGAGACAGGGGCAGGGGATGCCTCGGAGCCACCCTGTCAATGGCCTCCCCAAGCAAGATGTTCCAAGCCTGGACGACTTCATCCACAGAGCGACTGGCAGAGTTTGGCAGTATTTGAAGTGTTCCCATTGCTGCATTTTAAAAAAATAATTAAAACAAGTTAAATAGTGCCAGCAATGTACCTGGTGCTTTACAGCTGTTGGAAATAGACAGGGTCCCTGCCCCAGGGGGGTTATAATCTAAGAAAGATATTCCCCTGCTGCTCTGTCTACGCACAATATATCAACTCCAAATATCCAACTGTTGAAAATAGACAGGATCCCTGCCCCAGTAGGCTTACAATCTAAGAAAGACATTCCCCTGCTGCACTCAGTCTATACACAATATATCCACCCCAAATATCCAATATCTAAACTAAATACAAGCACAAATTATTTTTTAAATCTAAGAGACAAACATATTTTAAAAAAAATATACAGTCAATGCACAAAACAAAAACACACAAAAATATATTTAAAATACCAAAACAACCAAAATACCCCTAAGCCCTAAAAGTGAATCCAAAATAAAATAAAAAATAATTGAAAGGAATAAAAATAAAAATGAAAATAAATAAAAACATACAAATAATAAAAAATAGAAAAGTAAGTTTAAAAAAAATATTACTCAAAGTAGGGATCCAGTTGTCTCTGCAGCAGCCTGCAAACTTGACTAAATCATCTGATTTCTCTGCCCCTCCCCTCTGGCAAAGAGGGGAGGAGGGAGATAGCGCACCTGAGGCTCCAATCAGGGTGGCAAGGACATCTGGAAAAGATGCCGTATACTGCTCTGAAGGCCATTCTGATTGGCTGGGTTCCATAGGAATGCAGTCAACATACCCCCAGCCCCTCCCTAATCCCCCAAAGAGCATTGCTTCTCAGGGATGCTGCCTGGAGCATGCTCACTGGGAGGTTGTAGGGGTGACTTCTTTTAGATTTCCTCCTGCCTCTGGCCCACCCAGGGGAGCAGGAGGGGGTGAAGGAGGCTGGGTGGGGCAGGTGGCAGCAGCGGGCCTGGAGAGTATCTGCTTGCTGAGACTATGGGGCAGCCTGAGGAGTGTTGGGGGAGCATCCACCCCGACATCCCAGGGGAGGATCCGCCCCTGTTTAAATTTGAGTTCAAAATTGTGGTGCTGGTTTTTAGAGCCCTAAACAGTGTAGGCCAGAGGTGGGCACTTGGCGACTCATGAACACTTGGCTGCATGAGGTTCTTGACACCCCTTGCTGTGCCTCCCACCTGAAAGCGGCCATTCCTGCCCCCTTCCTGCTGTCACAACTGCTTTTCCCACCAGGATCCAGCTGCCGCTGCTGCTCTCCTGCGCTGATGCCAGTAAGTTCTGCGGTGGCTGGACCACTCGGACAACAGCCTTCATGCTGTTCAGTCAGGGAAGGGAAACATTCCAATCCTGAGGAATTTTCAGCCTTGCCCAGGTAGGGTGCAGCTTAGTGGGACAGCATCCTTCCCTGTCCCTGGTCCTCACTAATCTGCACAGGCAGAAAGGGCATGTTGCAACTTCCAGCCCGACAGAAGTTTGGGGAGGGATGAGCACTGTCACCATTCGTATCCCCAGCACTTACTGCTTGGCTCAGCCTCAGTGGCGGGAGGCTAGGGGGTGCTGAAGGACAGGGGAACAGCAAGGCTGTGGGTGAAAACTAGGGATGAGCGAATGTGGTTTGGAAGTTCGGAATTTGGCCCGAACTCCACCTATTTGGAAGACCGAACCCGAACTGACTGAACCAAACTCAATTCCAAACGTCAAAATGACCAAACAGTTCGGTCAGTTTGGATCTCGTTCGGGTGGCAAAAACGTGTCACTGGAAGGCAAAACATGACAGGGTGGGGGAGTCAGCAGAGGAGCAGACTTCCAGGCACCAGGGGTGGAGAGGCTTGGAGTAGCGCTCAGCCTGCCTAAACACCATCCCTTTTCGCTTCAGACCACTGGCTTCGCAGTCTGAAATTGGCCACGGGCTAGGCTGCACGGAGCCAATGGGGCTTGCAATGAGGCGGGCGCAGCAAGAAACAAAACTGATTGCCTCCCCCCTTCCCAACACCTTCTAGCTAATCGCTGTTCCTGAACAGCAGGCGTTTCAAAGGCTCCCTCTCTCCCAGCAGTTTTTGTTCCTTCCTATTCCTAATCCATTGTAATCCTCCTCCTATTTCACACATTCAACCCTTTTACCTCCATATTATCATTTATTTAGATTATGTTAGATAGATTTAGGTGTTGTTTTTTGTTTTTACCCCTCGCTGTGTTCCCTGTGTTCAATCTTCCTTACTCCCTCTCCCCTCCATTGAATCCTTTCCCCTCTCCCTCTTATTCCATCCCTGATTCCCTTCCCCTGTTTTAAGTTTTAGATTTATTTAGAGTAGGAATATTATTAGATTGATTTTCATTTCAGTTTTGTACCCCTCCCTGTGTTTTGTGTTTCCCCCTGTGTAATATTCTATACATAGATAGAAAGTTATTAGATAGACAGTTACTAGATAGATATGCATAGTAGTTAGCTTAGTTATAAAGATAGATATACAGTGTGTTTGGCGGACAAGGCCTTTGTTGTTAATTATTAGGATATTCCATTTAGTTCAATAGGTTTTAGAATAGTTAATAGCAGTTAGATTTAGTGTAGAGATAGATATATAAAAAGAAACAGCCACTCCAGCACCAGAACCCGCCATCAGGGTTCTGGGGCCACGTTACAAGCATGGAGGGCTGTGACCAATATCCAGAAGCTGACACTCTAGCCCCACAACCCACTGTCATGGGTCTTGGGCCATCATTCCTCGCACAGAGAGCCGATTTTCCGAAGCATCAAGAAACAGCCACTCCAGCCCCAGGACCCGCTTCCAGGGTTCTGGGGTCAAGTTACAGGCAGGGAGGGCTGTAGCCAATACCTGAAAGCTGCCACTCTAGCCCCAGGACCCACCATCATGGGTCTGGGGCCATAATTCCTCCTTCCCCCTCTCAGTTGGTGTGCCTCAAGGGTCTGTTCTTGGCCCTCTCCTCTTCTCGATCTATACCTCATCCGTAGGCAAACTCATTGCCTCCCATGGCTTCCAATACCACCTCTATGCTGATGACACTCAACTCTATCTCTCTACTCCCTCTCTCTCTCCCTCTGTT